>OY759226.1:3798826-4269500 GCA_963662175.1 Aradus depressus | reverse complement strand
ACTACATTTGCCTACCACCAAGAAATATATTATTGGACTTGATAGCTCTGTAGTACTTATTTAACAAGTAAGTCCACTACATTTGCCTACCACCAAGAAATATATAGTTGGACTTGATAGCTCTGTATTACTTATTTAACAAGTAAGTCCACTACATTTGCCTACCACCAAGAAATATATAGTTGGACTTGATAGCTCTGTATTACTTATTTAACAAGTAAGTCCACTACATTTGCCTACCACCAAGAAATATATAGTTGGACTTGATAGCTCTGTATTACTTATTTAACAAGTAAGTCCACTACATTTGCCTACCAACAAGAAATATATAGTTGGACTTGATAGCTCTGTATTACTTATTTAACAAGTAAGTCCACTACATTTGCCTACCACCAAGAAATATATAGTTGGACTTGATAGCTCTGTATTACTTATTTAACAAGTAAGTCCACTACATTTGCCTACGCACCAAGAAATATATAGTTGGACTTGATAGCTCTGTATTACTTATTTAACAAGTAAGTCCACTACATTTGCCTACCAACAAGAAATATATAGTTGGACTTGATAGCTCTGTATTACTTATTTAACAAGTAAGTCACTACATTTGCCTACCACCAAGAAATATATAGTTGGACTTGATAGCTCTGTTATTACTTATTTAACAAGTAAGTCCACTACATTTGCCTACCACCAAGAAATATATAGTTGGACTTGATAGCTCTGTATTACTTATTTAACAAGTAAGTCCACTACATTTGCCTACCAACAAGAAATATATAGTTGGACTTGATAGCTCTGTATTACTTATTTAACAAGTAAGTCCACTACATCCGCCTACCACCAAGAAATATATAGTTGGACTTGATAGCTCTGTATTACTTATTTAACAAGTAAGTCCACTACATTTGCCTACCACCAAGAAATATATAGTTGGACTTGATAGCTCTGTATTACTTATTTAACAAGTAAGTCCACTACATCCGCCTACCACCAAGAAATATATAGTTGGACTTGATAGCTCTGTATTACTTATTTAACAAGTAAGTCCACTACATTTGCCTACCACCAGAAATATATAGTTGGACTTGATAGCTCTGTATTACTTATTTAACAAGTAAGTCCACTACATTTGCCTACCACCAAGAAATATATAGTTGGACTTGATAGCTCTGTATTACTTATTTAACAAGTAAGTCCACTACATTTGCCAACCACCAAGAAATATATAGTTGGACTTGATAGCTCTGTATTACTTATTTAACAAGTAAGTCCACTACATTTGCCTACCACCAAGAAATATATAGTTGGACTTGATAGCTCTGTATTACTTATTTAACAAGTAAGTCCACTACATTTGCCTACCACCAAGAAATATATAGTTGGACTTGATAGCTCTGTATTACTTATTTAACAAGTAAGTCCACTACATTTGCCTACCACCAAGAAATATATAGTTGGACTTGATAGCTCTGTATTACTTATTTAACAAGTAAGTCCACTACATTTGCCAACCACCAAGAAATATATAGTTGACTTGATAGCTCTGTATTACTTATTTAACAAGTAAGTCCACTACATTTGCCTACCACCAAGAAATATATAGTTGGACTTGATAGCTCTGTATTACTTATTTAACAAGTAAGTCCACTACATTCGCCTACCACCAAGAAATATAACTTACTCTATTTCGTATAACTCATAATATCAAATTTCATGGCGATACATTCATTACTTCGGCAGTTATGTTGGGGTCTCTGTGTGAAGTCTGTGAAGTCACTTCTGTTTCTCTAAGTAATAGTTTAAATAAATAAGCTACAAAAATAAGTTTAAATATAAAATGTCTGCTACTTTTTTATCCATAAGTGAGATAAGGATTCGAATAATTTATTTTTCAAAAAAAGGATAATAACTTTCAAGAAGTTTGAAAGTTTCTCCATTTAAATGATAAAGGCGTGTAAGTTCTTAGTGAAGTCATTTAAAGTATTCGAAGTTATGAGCCATTGTCCGTAATCAATGAGTCGCAAGGATAATTAATATCTTCTGATTGGTGATCTCTCTCATTCAAGGATTGTTTTTCAAAGTTAGGGTTAATTTACAGTGTTTTGAGGTCGTCTATTCCACAAAATAAATTTTTTTTGTGAAATAGACATTTTATTAAAAAACAAGTGATGTGATTCTCAGGAAATTCATTGTACTAAATTTCGTGTTATGATGATATATTCGTTATATCGATAGTGGGTGGAATTTTGGAGTCCCCCCCCCCCCCCCTCCACATCTGATCCTCTTCTTCCCTTCGGCCGATTTTATTTATTTTCAGCATTTACTTCGCCAGTTATTCAATAGAAAAAGTCATGTAAACGATGCGAAATTTCATGTTTTCCGACCTCCAGATTCCAAATATGAAAAAACCAATTCTGACTACCTGCGTGTGTGTGCGTTTTGGTGTCTGTTTGTGTTTGTGAACACGATAACTCCCGATAGAATGAATATATCGACATGAAATTTTATATATGAATCCAAACCCTATTACGACAACACCTATTGATTTTCAGCCAAAAGAGATTGAGAAAAAACTTTAACTGCCGTTGTAGTGAATGTATCGACACGAAATTTCATATTTGAATTTAGAATCCCATAAGGACGACACTTATCAATTTTCAGTGGAATCAGCCGAAGGGAAGAGGGGGTTTAAAGGAGAGGGCTCAAATCAAAATTCGTTGCTATGCCTAAAATTTGAGCATTATTTGGAAATATTTCCTATGGCATTGTTCGTTCTTTGAGGCCTTGTAACTTTGTAAACTTTTGGTCCTATCTCAAGTCCAAGGGCATTTTATTAGCTAGAAATGTAATGGGAACCATCTTTGGTAACTACCCTATTTTTATAGGACTAACTGTTTTTGGGTAAATAAAGCAAATGTCTAAAAAAATGTGTTTCAAAACTTTTTAGGACAGTTTTTGGCATGTATCTCCACAGTTTTTAATTTTTTTTTTTTAATTTTTTTCAAATTAAACCATATTGAAGCTAAAAGATTATACAAGATGACATGATGAGATGCATAACTCAAAATCCTATTTTTTGTGGGTTAACAAATAAACGCAGAACATCGTCCATATGTAAGCGGTATTTTGTAAAATGTATTTAGAACCTTTGGTCTCAATTTTCGACCGATTTCGGTCATAATCTAACCAGATATAAGGTAGAACATATAATATTAATTTTTCTTCAAATTTTTAGGTTCATACAATAGTTATTGCGTTAGTCCAATGACAAAGTTCCTCACAGACAGAAGTACGGACAAAAATCACCTTGAAAATAGTCAAAACTTATTCAGGGGAACGTTAAAATCCGTAGAAAACTCGATATCGAATTTTCTTACGATTACTTATACTCGTATAGTGAAAATGGCCCCTGTATCACCTAAAGTCCTTTAAGTAAATACATTTTTCACTTTATTCCCTCGCTTAGGGTCCTGAAGGTATTTTGCCATATTTCTGCTGTGAGTCTAAAAGCATGGACTATTGTTGTGGAAGAGATCCCACTAGGAGGACCGCATCCCAGACATGCCCAAGATACCTCCCAGATGTTATTGTAGCCGACCTCTTTGTTAAACCAACTCCCTTTTTACACAATGGTCAGGTAATGGAACCTGTCCATGTGTGGTCACATATCTTTTTTTTTTTTGAATAAGTTAAACTGATTGTCCACAGCCTAACGCCATCTACACCGAAGTGCTATCCGCCCCACCACCCACCCTGTCTGTTGTCGAAACCACTTTTGCTTCCATTTCAATAGGAAAATTTATAAACTCGGAAATACCCATTCAAAAGTGTCACCTATTGATAACGGAAAACCCATTTCTCCCTGGCTCTGTTCATTTGAGTTTTCAATATTGAATAATGATTCTGTTTTTTGTGACCATTTTCCACTGGACCAGAACTTTGTGACCAGTTTCTAAAAGCTCAGTGGGGAAAACTCGATTAATAAATAATACCAATATTTCAAATATCGATAGCTGATAGTAAAAAAAATTTTAAAATATATTTGATGTGGCCATAACAGTATCTTCTATACCAGGAGTGGCCAACCCGCGGCCCGCCTTGAATAATTTTAGGCCCGCGAGATTCATCACAATTTTTACAAAATATGTTTTTGCACAAAACATGTGCAAATACACGCATTGAAATCGACTTGCAAAAGCTAAGTGAAAGAGTTAAGAAACAAATATCTCACTAACTAAATAAATTAAATATTATTTTACCATTTCATTATTATATTATCTATCTGCCGAGGCCCTTAGTTTATTTTATCTGGGAGGTAAAATAAACTTAAGCACACCGTCCTTCGGATGGGACATTAAGTGATGGTCCCGAGCCTGTACGATGTCAGGTACTCGTTAAAGACCCCTACCCTAGGTGAATAAAAATTTAGGCTAGGCAAAATTTAGGACTCCCACAGTAGAGTCGGGCTCATGTCCACCAGAGTGACGAAAGAGCGCTCTGATAGTAGGCGATATGACCTCGTAGTTAAAGACCGGGCATGAGCCATAAAACCTAACCTAACCTTATATTATCTATGTTTATATGTATGAATAATAATAAAAACAGTAATAATAATTCATTCTGTTTTAAATTTTCACTCCAATAATTTTTTGTAGTGGTTTAAGTCTAATATGGGTATATATAATTTTATAGGCCCGCTGGATTATAATGCATTTCCAATGTGGCCCGCAAGATCATTTGGGTTGGCCACCCCTGTTCTATACCAACCACGCTTACACAGATCTCTCTCTCTACCCCTCCCGCTTCTCAACATCATTTCATACTACTGACATTGAGTATATGAAAGAAATGAGTTGGCGTCAGTGGAATGTTTTTGTGTTTCATTCTACGCCGTAATTCTGAGAGTGACATTCTTATACCCAGTAATACCAGTATAATATAATTTTATGATTTTGAGAAGTAGAAGAAGAGAGAATAATCTGTAAGTATGATTGGTATAAGAAAGTCCTGTAATAACAACATCACATATCTCTGTTGTTTGGGCAAAAGGGCTTAAGTCAGAATACGTCTTGTGATATAAAGGACAAGTGCATTTAAATATTTTTACCATATGTATCTGATTGTAGGAATATTTTACTTTGTTTCGGTTAGGTTAGGTTTTATGACTCATGCGCGGGCTTTAACTACGAGGTCATTTCGCCTACTACCAGAGCGCTCGTTCGTCACTCTGGTGGAAATGAGCCCGACTCTACTGTGGGAGTCCTAAATTTTGCCTACCCTAAATTTTTATTCTTCTAAGGCAGGGGTCTTTAACGAGTACCTGACATCTTACAGGCTCGGGACCATGGCTTAACGTCCCATCCGAAGGACCTCGGTCGGGTTTCGAACCCACGTTCTTTGTTTATATTTGATACTTACAGAAATAATATTTCAAGTAATATAAATGTGTTTTACCTGATTTGCAGAAATTTTTCAAACCTTCAGAAATTCCCCTTCTGAAATTCAGATTTGCCGACGTAAGCCCTTTTGCCCAAACACCCGAGATATACTGGGTGGCCCAGATAAGCGGGCCAAGAGTGAAATAACTCCTAAACGGTTAGAGATATCAAAATTGTGCATAGAACTAAAGTTGTAGCACTCGCCGAGAGCTATAGTATGGCTTCCTCGAAATGACAAAAATGACCCTTTTAATCTCAAATAGCCCTTCGAAGGGCGGGGTTCCCTTTTGACCCTTAAGTTTCATTACATTTTATTAAAGTACTAAAGAAACAAGGAAGAACTGTGCAAACAGATTTTTGATACGTCATGTAGTTCTCGGAACAAAAACGTTTAAAGTTGCACGTTTTTCTTATTCTGAAGTTAGTTGTTCAGAATATGAAAAATGTGCAACTTTAAACGGGTTTTTTCCGAGAACTACTTGACGTATCAAAAATCTGTTTGCATAGTTATTTCTTGTTTCATTAGTACTTTAGTAAAATGTAATGTAAATTAAGGGTCAAAAGGGAACACCGCCCTTCGAAGGGCTATTTGAGCCATTAAAAGGGTTATTTATATATTTTCGAGGACGCCATACTATAGCTCTCAGCAAATGCTACAACATTAGTCCTATGCACAATTTTGATATCTCTAACCGTTTAGGAGTTATTTCACTTGTGGCCCACTTATCTGGGCTACCCTGTATATTATACTATCACATGTATATTATACTTATTTATCAGCTCTCAAAAATGTTGAATTATGTTTTCTAAATGATAATAACCCGATAGAAAGAATGTATCGACACGAAATTTTGTATATGTGCATCCAGAACCCTCTAACGACGACACCTATTGATTTTCAGCCAAATCGTTCATAAGGAAGGGGATTAAGGGGGAAGCTTAAAACAAAAAGGATTTAGGAGCCTCTATGTAAGCCAACTGATGAATGGATTCAAATATGATGAATATGGTTCCAACTATGATGAATATGGTTTCAAATATGATGAATATGGTTCCAAATATGATGAATATGATTCCAAATATGATGAATACGGTTCCAAATATGATGAATATGATTCCCAATATGATGAATATGGTTCCAAATATGAAAAAGAAAATGTCTGTCTGAGGGCACTTGAATATAACTCCCGATAGATTGAATGTATCAAGACCAGATGTTAAATGTGAATCCAAAACCTTCTAACGACAACTATTGATTTTCAGCCAAATTGACCGATTTAAAATTTAATGTAAACAATTTAGGAGCCCCTATGGGCAACTACTGAATATTATTCGTCCTGGGGAAATACATTGCCGGTGAAAATATTTTTTTTTGCAACCTGTGATCTTTAATACTTCCCCCAGACAGACAGTCATTGATAAAAGCCCTATATAAAAATTGAATTGAGGACTTATGAGCAGCAAATCGGAGGAGGAGGGGGGCCCCATGGACCAGTGGAAACCAAATTGAATAATAAGTTGAAGGGGGGGGGGGGGGGGGGGGGTGGGGGGGACAGCGATGAGAAAGTTGTGATTGGTGGGAGGGGAAGTGTTTAGGAGGGAGCAACTCCCAACTTGGACGAATCGATCCACCAACTCATCTCGTATTCATGACTGGACAAAATCGATTCTAATCGAAGTAGCCCCCCCCCCCCCCTCCCCCACTTTACCTTCTCTTTTTATTACAGGTATGTTACAGTCCACTGGCTACTTATTATATATAAGGCCTCTCTTTTACAATATCTATCGAAAGTACTACAGAAACAAAAAAAAGTGATATGACCATTACAGGCCTTTTCTTATACCAACCACACCCTTACAGGTCATTCTCTCTCCCCTTCTCAGTGTAAAAATTAATGTTCGTTGCTATGAGTTACGACTTAAGAATTACTTAGATATATTCCTTATAGACATTT
Organism: Aradus depressus; assembly: GCA_963662175.1. NCBI lineage: Eukaryota > Metazoa > Arthropoda > Insecta > Hemiptera > Aradidae > Aradus > Aradus depressus. Next base: position 4,262,104 of record OY759226.1, on the reverse strand, counting down.
AGTTTACATTCTTCGAGGCGCTATAACTTTTGTCGTATTGATCCTATCTCAAATCTGAGGACTTTTTAACGATTGGAAATTTTATAAGGAACAATTTTTGTGAGAATCAATTTTTCGATAGGACTAACAGTTTTCGGGTAAATCAAAGAAACCTCTAAAAATATGTGTTTCAAAACTACATTTCAAGATGGTTTTCGGCATGTATCTCGAAAAGCGGACGACCTGTGAAAAATGGTATTTCATATAAATTATGTATTTTAATATTTTCTACAATTTTTACTTAAAAAGAGTTTTGATTAGGTTAGAAACATAAGCTGTATGTTGTAAAATCTAGTTAGGGTTCCGGGGGAAAGTGGCCTCAATTATCGTTTGATTTCGGCCAAAATCTAATCAGACCTATATTAGAACATGTGACCCATCATTCCGAATGTCAAGTTCATAGCTAGAATCGTTTTTGGTTTTATTCTGACTCATGCACGGGCTCCTCTGATTAACAGAGCACTCTTTCGTCACTCTGTGGAATGAGTCCGACTCTACTATGGGAGACCTCAATTGTGTCTATCCAGGTTTACTCACGTAGGGGTTAAGAGACTTTAGCGAGTACCTTTAGCAAGGGTTGACCCCTCTACCCCCCCCCCCCCCCCCCCCCCTACACTTCTAACTATTTTTCTAACTGTCGTTTTTATTGTGTTTTGAATTCACATATGAGTTGTGACTCAGATGTGCCACAGGAATAACTTATCTGTCCCCATCCATAAAATTTTTAATGTTTTTTAGATAAGTTTATTTATTTATAGTTTGATTTTATTATAAAAAAATTTAAATTATATTTTACTAAAATATTTTAATTAGGTAAAAAAATTGTATTTATCAGACTGCCTGATGATGAGGGCAACCTCGAAAGCTGGCTAGCAAATACAAATAAAAAATCTGTGAGAGGTCAGACTACATCTTATTTGACAACCTGTGAAATAATCACTTCTCACTACATCAGCCGTCTTCATAGTTACGTATGAAATTTTGTGTCGATACCATTTATTACAGCGGCAGTTATTAGTTTTTGAGGTAAGCCTCTCCCCTTCGACCGATTTGACTGAAAATCGATAGGTTTTGTCCTTATGGGGTTTTGGTGCCAATTCCGTTGAAAACTCTGCATGAAATAACATGAATGTATCTATTAGCAGTTATTACAGTATTTATCTTAAGCCTTCCCCCTCATCCCCCCCTTCCCTTTGGTCGATTTGGCTGGAAAACAATAGATGTGTCATCGTTAGAGAGTTGTGGATTCTCATATAAAATTTCGTTTTGATACATTCATTCTATCGGGAGTTATCGTGTTCACAGAGACACACAGAGCCTTTTTTTTTATATAGTATATCAGTTGAAAACTCGGCATCGAATTTTTGACCGATTACATAACTTCCCCTATACTTTGTACAGCTGGAGAAGTAAAAGTTTAAGTTATTTATTATAAGTTAACACGATATGTCTCAACTTATAAGTTCGAAGTTTCCCATACTGTTCACTTTACTTATTAATTTTAGACGTATTTTTTGTATTTCCAAAGTTTAAAAAAAAAAAGAAAATATATCCAATTTAGCCGAGAAAGCTTTCCTTTCTAAGAGTTTTTCTTTATTTCCTCCCCCCTGTTCTTACAATTGGAACTGTGAAAGTAAAAAAAAAAACGGAAAACTTTTCACAGTTGGCCAACTGGAGGTGTTATTTAAAACAATGTTGAGGGTTGAAAGAAGGGCGGAGAAACATTGGTTCAAGTTGGCGACTGAAGAGCACTCTGGAAGAGAAAGTTGTAGAAGAGGGAGAAAGGAGACGGCAGCGCTAAAGAGAAGAGGCGTTGTAATAATAGAACTTGGTTTGTCTTTTGATGAAATGAGTAGAAAATGTGCCACTTGAGTCACAACACTCAACTAGTCTGTCTTGTCTTCAGGCGTACATTTCATTAATATTGAGTAGCTTCTGATAAATGTCTCCCCTTCTCCATCTCTCATCTCTGGATACGCTCTACCAATCATTTCTAAGACAAGAGACCCTAAGAAGAGGCAAGATTCTTCACTATTATTTGTTCAACTCCTTTTTAGAAGAAATTCTTCTTCATTGTACCCTAAAGAGTGAGTGGATCACCAACAGTGTACTTCCCCAGCACGAATTAACTAAGTTTTCATTACTGCGGCAGTTATTAGGGTTTTTACTTCCTCAGCTATACTAAGTATAGGGGAAGTTATGTAATCGGTCAAAAGTTTGAAGTAGAGAGCTGTTATTGCCATCTGTCAACTGAAATAACTTTTAAGTCGCCTCATGAGTCTTCACATACTCAACACTGTCATCTCTATGACCGACCTTGGCTTTCTGACCATTAATTTATTAATTTATAATTGATTATTATATATTATGTATTTTATTTTATTTTTTTTATATATTGTTTTATTTTTATTTTTTATATCTCGCACATTGGGACGTAAGAATGTCCCGAAACATCGTTGGGATTAAGACACTTCCGAAGAGTTTTTTGAAAAATAGTTATCTTAATTTTTATTAAATTGAAAAATATATATACTTATTATAAATGTATCTATGTATTTTTTTTTATACTCATATATTTTTAAGTATTTATTTATTCTGTTTTTATTAACTTCATTTTGTGTCAGCAGAGGATTCGGTCATGTAATGAGAATGGTGACAGAAAGATGGCCAAGACGTTTACTTGATTTCACCCCACCCGGGAGGACAAAAAAATGTGGAAGAAAGCTCTTTTTGGAGACGACATATGAACCTATGTTTGTACAATCAGTCGTTTTAATAATAAAATTAATTTAATTTTACTTTTTTTTAATAGTTTTGTCATTACTACTAATCATATGAGGAGTTTGGAGCCAGAGCGGACCAACCCACAATTTTTCGGAAAATGAGTTATTACCATCCTGATGTTGGCATAGGTTCCCTTTTTTCAAAACCAGTGTGGATCACTTAGTTTCTTCACTTCAGTGATAGATAGCAGCACTTTAAGTTTAGTCCACAAATATTTTGTGCATATATTTTCAAAGTCACAATGGATCATACGGCCTTCAAAAACTTTATAGAACACAAAAAGGGATCACTCATCCAATACTATTCTAAAATTTCAAATATAAATAAATATTTAGGGCCCATTTATGGAGATAAACAAAATGTACTTAATTTTCAATTGCCATTTTCTTCCTGTTCAGTTTCAACCAGTTGGTCCGCTCTGGCTCCAAACTCCTCATATGTGTGTTAGACTCAAGTAGTTATAAATCTAATTTAATCTTAATGTATAAATTATTTTGATTAACGGAAATAAATTTATTCTTATTATTATTGAAGGTTTATTCTAAAGACCTATCGATTTTTTAGATTATAGCGATGCAGCATTCCAAGGACTTGTCGGAGCGAAAATCAGTTCAAAGCTAGTAACGGAGTGTGGAAATTAGTTGAATACCTGAGGAAACTACAAGAAAGTTGGGACTCTACTGGGTCATTCAGAGGAGACCGACTGGTCAAGGAAGATCCTGAACCTCAAAAGGAACGAGCTTCGGTAACTAAATGGAGTTTTCACAGGGCATGGTCCGTTCAATAGACACACTGTGGGAGTCAAGGACAGTCCCACCTGGAAAAGAAGACGAAACGGCGACGCACTTCCTGGAAAAAATCCTCGGGACATGCTCGGACGAGATTCCACATTTCCATAAAGATGTGATCATAGAAGAAGATTTTAGAAGCATTTTCAGATTTGTTAAGGAAACAAGTGACTGGGGAAGGGATAAAAGCATTGGACGTATAGGTCCCTAGGTGCAAAGTACCAGTCCACCAGTATTTCATACTTTAGTGTGGTCCTTAGATATTGACTTTCGAATTCTGTACGCCCCCTCTAGAAGGAAAAAAATAGCGACCCCAGATAAACAGCGACATTGAAGAAGAGAATGGTAAAAAGGAACAGTCTATTATAATATTATAAACTTTTTGTTTCAATATAATCAATACTTACATATATTAATAAAAAGGTGGAACAGTCTATTATAATATTATAAACTTTTTGTTTCAATATAAACATTACTTACATATATTAATAAAAAGGTGGAACAGTCTATTATAATATTATAAACTTTTTGTTTCAATATAAACATTACTTACATATATTAATAAAAAAGTGGAAGAGTATATTATAATATTTTAACTTTTTGTTTCAAAATAAACATTACTTACATACCTATATTAATAAAAAAGTGGAACAGTCTATTATAATATTATAAACTTTTTATTTCAATATAAACATTACTTACATACCTATATTAATAAAAAGGTGGAACAGTCTATTATAATATTATAAACTTTTTATTTCAATATAAACATTACTTACATATATTAATAAAAAGGTGGAACAGTATATTATAATATTTTAACTTTTTGTTTCAATATAAACATTACTTACATATATTAATAAAAAGGTGGAACAGTATATTATAATATTATAAACTTTTTGTTTCAATATAAACATTACTTACATATATTAATAAAAAGGTGGAACAGTATATTATAATATTATAAACTTTTTGTTTCAATATAAACATTACTTACATATATTAATAAAAAGGTGGAACAGTATATTATAATATTAAAAACTTTCTATTTCAATATAAACATTACTTACATATATTAATAAAAAGGTGGAACAGTATATTATAATATTTTAACTTTTTGTTTCAATATAAACATTACTTACATATATTAATAAAAATGTGGAACAGTATATTATAATATTATAAACTTTTTATTTCAATATAAACATTACTTACATATATTAATAAAAAGGTGGAACAGTATATTATAATATTTTAACTTTTTGTTTCAATATAAACATTACTTACATATATTAATAAAAAGGTGGAACAGTATATTATAATATTATAAACTTTTTGTTTCAATATAAACATTACTTACATATATTAATAAAAAGGTGGAACAGTATATTATAATATTTTAACTTTTTGTTTCAATATAAACATTACTTACATATATTAATAAAAAGGTGGAACAGTATATTATAATATTATAAACTTTTTATTTCAATATAAACATTACTTACATATATTAATAAAAAGGTGGAACAGTATATTATAATATTTTAACTTTTTGTTTCAATATAAACATTACTTACATATATTAATAAAAAGGTGGAACAGTATATTATAATATTATAAACTTTTTGTTTCAATATAAACATTACTTACATATATTAATACAATTACTTAGTTTTTTTGTGAAGCCTCCCCCACTGTTTTTCGGCCGATTTGACTGAAAAGTGGGTAATATTGCCAACATATCAAATAAAATTTTAATTTAATCACTGGTTAACTGTCTGTGGATGCATATTCTTCTGATGCAGACTAAAGTTGCTGCGAGGGGAGATGGCAGTATCAGGGGAGTGTCTGTCGCTTGTATTGTCTGCGTTAAGGAACATATCGAACAATACAGAATCCATTGTGGTACAGTGTCACCCCATTGTCAGTCTCACATCACACACCTCCTCTCTTTTGTGAGCTCTTCCTGCCCAACGTTCAAGTCATTCTTATACAAGTTTATCACACAGCTCACATTCGCCAATGTACTTCCCCAAGAATTCGCTTCCCTAGAATCAATTTATAGTTTAGATTGAAAATCAATACGTGTCTTACAGTGGAGAGAATTTACCTGTCCTGGACCGGAAGTGATGTCATCAACTGAGTAGATGCTTCTCCCGCCCATTCCCATCCTTCCCGCAAGCTGTAGTATACAAAACCAGCTTTAACTAAAGCTAAACACTCAAGATCGTGGGTTCAAATCCCGGCTGAGGCCCTTACTTTATTTTATATGGGAGATAAAAAAATCATAAGCACGCCATCCTGTGTGATGTCAGGTACTCGTTAAATACCCATACCATTAGTGAATAAAGTTTAGGATAGGGGCTCCCACAGTAGAGTCGGGCTCATGTCCACCAGAGTGACGAAAGAGCGCTCTGGTAGTAGGCGATATGACCTCCTAGTTAAAGCCCGGGAATGAGTCATAATAACTAACTATATTATTAATAATAATACAAATAAATAAATAAATATATATATATATAAATAATTACTTTATAATGACTCGAGTGGATCTGTGTGGTGGTGTTAAGTGTTTGTGTCTGGTAGAGACCTACGTTTACGTAACGGTCGAGAGCTTCCTGAGTTTACCTCCGTCGCCAGGTATTGTGGAGGGGGTGTTGCCTGGAATGTAACCAATTCAAGTAATTTTGCACAATGTAAATATTGTTACTGGAGAACCAAGAATATATTCATTACTTTGAGCTGGGGAAGTGCATTTTTGGTGATTCACCTATGACTTTTTTTGTTTGATCCATCAGAAGAATTCATAACTTTGTTAACATTTTTTTGAAAAAAAATTTTTTACTATCTGGTGAAATTGCCGACTTTTCATGACACACATGAATTTTTTCTATAGAAATTTATATTCTATTGGTTGGGGCGCTATAACTAATTAATTTAAAGCCCGGACATGAACCATAATAACTAACAATGTTAAATTGTAATCACAAAACATTAAATTTACTTATGGTTTCTTTCTACTTTCTAATAAAATGAAAAATCAAAAAAATCACTAAAAACTATTCGTATTGAACTGAACTACTACTCTTGTCTATGATTCTTAATGATGAGTTAGTATTTTAAATTGTTACATTTTAAAATTATTAATAGATTGGTTATTACGACCCATGCCCGGGCTTTAACTACGAGGTCATATCGCCTACTAACAGAGCCCGACTCTACTGTGAGAGTTCTAAATTTTGCCTACCCTAAATTTTTATTCACCTAGGGCAAGGGTTTTTAACGAATACCTGACATCGTACAGGCTTGGGACCATCGCTTAACGTCCCATCCGAAGGACGTCGTGCTTAAGCTTATTTTAACTTCCAGATCGGGTTTCGAACCCACGATCTTGAGCTCAGAAGGCAAGCACGCATACCACTGAGCTACCGGCGCCCTCGCCCATTTTTCTTAATTTATTAATATCTGAATTTGATTCACCCGTTACTATAGAGACTTCCAAATACTTAAATATTAAATAGATGAAATGGCTTAACTGAACCTGAAAATGGACAACTATAAATAATTGACACCCCCCACCCCTACCCCCAATTGCCGCCCCCTCCCCTATTGTAATTAGTCTAATGTTTATATTGGAAAGTTGACAACATTTCACCATTAGACTGAGCCGGGACTGGATAAACAGAGGGACTTAACTAGTCCAAGACCCATTAGGCCATCACCGGTTGGGAGACACTATACACTATATAACCGGTTGGGAGACACTATACACTATATATCCGGTTGGGAGACACTATACACTATATAACCGGTTGGGAGACACTATACACTATATAACCGGTTGGGAGACACTATACACTATATAACCGGTTGGGAGACACTATACACTATATAACCGGTTGGGAGACACTATACACTATATAACCGGTTGGGAGACACTATACACTATATAACCGGTTGGGAGACACTATACACTATATAACCGGTTGGGAGACACTATACACTATATAACCGGTTGGGAGACACTACACACTATATAACCGGTTGGGAGACACTACACACTATATAACCGGTTGGGAGACACTATACACTATATAACCGGTTGGGAGACACTATACACTATATAACCGGTTGGGAGACACTACACACTATATAACCGGTTGGGAGACACTACACACTATATAACCGGTTGGGAGACACTATACACTATATAACCGGTTGGGAGACACTATACACTATATAACCGGTTGGGAGACACTATACACTATATAACCGGTTGGGAGACACTATACACTATATAACCGGTTGGGAGACACTATACACTATATAACCGGTTGGGAGACACTATACACTATATAACCGGTTGGGAGACACTATACAACCGGTTGGGAGACACTATACACTATATAACCGGTTGGGAGACACTATACACTATATAACCGGTTGGGAGACACTATACACTATATAACCGGTTGGGAGACACTATACACTATATAACCGGTTGGGAGACACTATACACTATATAACCGGTTGGGAGACACTATACACTATATAACCGGTTGGGAGACACTATACACTATATAACCGGTTGGGAGACACTATACACTATATAACCGGTTGGGAGACACTATACACTATATAACCGGTGAATTTATATACTATATATTTAATATAGTTGTTTAATATAGTATATAGTTGAGGAAGGATATCCTTGATTTGAGGACTGGTCTCGGCGCTGGTAGCTCAAAGATTGCGGGTTTAAATCCCGGCCCAGACCCTTAGGTTTTTTTTTATCTGTCAGGTGAAATAACCTTGAGCACATCGTCCTTCGGATGGGACGATAGATGGTCTCGAGCCTGTGCGATGTCAGATACTCCCCTTAGAAAACTATAGGGTAGGCAAAATTTAGGACTTCCTCTATATTATCGGGCTCATGTCCACCAGACGAAAGAGCGCTCTGGTATTAGGCGATATGGCCCCGGGCATGAATCCAATATTACAATTATATCTATCCGCCATGTGACCATTAAACAATTTTTTTATTAATTTCATTGTAGTATTTTTCTTGATTTGATATTTTTGAAACATGAACTATTAACAAATATTTTTGAATTGTTTGCACAGGAACGAATTTCAGAATAAATTTTTATTATAGGTAGTTTTAAATAAAATAAATGTGATATGGCCATATCAGGGCTTTATATCAGGGCTTTATATCAGGGCTTTATATCAGGGCTTTATATCAGGGCTTTATATCAGGGCTTTATATCAGGGCTTTATATCAGGGCTTTATATCAGGGCTTTATATCAGGGCTTTATATCAGGGCTTTATATCAGGGCTTTATATCAGGGCTTTATATCAGGGCTTTATATCAGGGCTTTATATCAGGGCTTTCATTTTTATACAGACCAGTCTAGTAAGTAATGATGTCGAGAGGAGGCAGAGAGGTCTGTAGAGAAGTGGTTGGTATAAGTGAGTTCTTTCATGGCCACATAACATATATTTACGTTCATATTTGTGTAGGTATAACTTTGTATCGATTCATTTATTAGGTCACACATATGAAGCTTCGTATCGATACATTCATTTTATCAGGAGTTATCGTATTGAGACAGACAGTAGTAAATCTATATTCTCGTCTGCTTGCCCCCGCTTGAATAATTCAGGTTGTTCTCAATCAGTCAGAAATTCATTTTTTTAGTGTTCCATGCCAAAATTAGCAAAACACTTATGGAATCACTTCGGTGTCCGTCCGTCTGTCACAGGCGATTTTCTCTGAAACTATTCGACGTAAAAATTTGAAATTTAGCGCAGAGATCGAGTGTGATGGCCCAATTATAAACGTAAAGTATAAAAAGTTGTATTTTGATTCTGGGGTTTAACTTCAGGGGGTATATTGGGTCATGGAAAAAAAAAAAATTTTTGAAGGGCATCGTGTAGCGTGTCAAATGAAAGCTTATTGAAGCACAAATTCAACAATATGATGTATTTTTTTATACATTTTTTAAATACATTTTTTGGGAAATTGCTCAAAAAATGCTGTCACTCATCCAAATCACCGAAAGCATCACTCAGAAAAATAAAATAAAAAATCATAAACATTGAGAATTAGGTGTAGATTGAGCCAAAATTATCAGGATTGAAAAATTCTTGCGCGATCAATTGTTATAAACAATTTAATTGTTTATTAACTTATAATTGGTTTTAGAGATATAGTTTTTCGACAACAAATATTTCTCACGATGTAAGGAACAAATGTTGTCCCGAAAGTTCAATTTTGAAGAAAGTATTTAAAAAAATTTCAATTAACAAACTTTTCATTTGGATTTCATCTATATTTACTAAAGAGATGCCATATTGTTTTTCTAAATTTTGTAAAAATGTTAAATCTAATCCAAAGATGTAAATTATCTTACTGGGTTTACAGGGAAAGTGAATAGCATAGAATAAGAGAACAAATATTGAGTTTATTTTACTTAATCATACATTATAAAATTGAAAGCTAAGATGGAAATAAAAAAATGAAACTATTTTACAAAATTAAATCTTACAAACTTATTATTTAAAACCTCCTTTGCGCATCTATTTCAATCACACCTTTATAGTTCATCATCCCTTAAGACTAAACACTTTTCTCACTCCATCTCAACCCAGACCTCTCACCTCCACTAGACAACTTCGACTCGTCCACACTAATTAGAACAGCTAGTGGTCGTCTTTTGTTTTCCACTCATTGGCTCGTTCCAAAACAAATGCGACTTCATATAATTATTCAACAATTTAGTTGCTTCTTTGTTTTTATACAAATAAATATAATTAATTTTTATAATATATTAATAATTATAATGTGTGTAATTTTATACATCACAGTATAGTTTAGAGTGGTTAGAATGTAGTAACTGGAAAACGGTGATATCTGCCAATGGAATGGATGTATCGAAACGAAATTTTATAAGTGATTCTGTTTCCTTTTTTGTTGGATGGCCTCAAATGAACTTTGAGAAGAGAGGCTGGGGGGAGTCATTAAACGATAAAGAGCCGTTGAGATTTCCCCAATTAATGTAATTAGCTCTCTCAAGACCATGAAGGGATTAAATGTATTATGAAGTTGGGAAGGCGGGAAAAGTTTTAGATTTCTGGCGGTCGGTCATAGCCGGTCCAATCAAACTCATAACTGGGTTGGTTCACTTTGTGCCTCTAATTTGATTTACATTCAGAGTGGGGACGGGTCCCATTCTAACTGACAGACAGACTTATAAACGTTGGGATGCCAGTTGAAAATCAAAGTGAGTCCTGACTTGTAACTCTTCTCAGTTTAACGGAGCACCGCCGCACGTAAAATTTATGAGTTTTGATTTTCAAAATTCGAGCCCCAGCTCAATTTTTGATCAATTTGGATGAAACTAAGTGCAAAATATTTGTGAAAGCTGGCTTTTTATTAGATAACTACGGGTTTCACAATCAAAGTATTATATGCCAGTGGCAAAAATAGCCAATATATTGAATTTGGATCACTTTTGGCTAAAATAAATATTGAATTCGTAAATCAGCGACCCAAAAAACATTCATTTAAGTTGTAAAAATCCTTTAATAAAAACTTAGACAAAAAAATTTAAACTTTTTAAAATTTTCGCGGGGTTTTGGCAGCTTTTAACTGGCATATAATACCTTGATTGTGAAACCCGCAGTTACCTGATAAAAAGCCAGCTTTCACAAATATTTTGCACCTAGTTTCTTCCAAATTGATCAAAAATTAAGCGGGGGCTCTAATTTTGAAAATCAAAACTCATAAATTTCACACTGTGCGCCGTCCTATGTATCCCACTAGTTCCCATCTGAATCAATTTTGCTATATTTTCTCAATACATAAGTTAATGGAGGGCGCCGGTAGCTCAGTGGTATGCGTGCTTGTCTTCTGAACTCAAGATCGTGGGTTCGAAACCCGACCGAGGCCCTTAGTGTATTTTATCTGGGAGGTAAAATAAACTTAAGCACGCCGTCCTTCGGATGGGACGTTAAGCGATGTTCCCGAGCCTGTACGATGTCAGGTACTCGTTAAAGACCCCTACCCTAGGTGAATAAAAATTTAGGGTAGGCAAAATTTAGGACTCCCACACCTGAGTGACGAAAGAGCGCTCTGATAGTAGGCGATATGACCTCGTAGTTAAAGCCCGGGCATGAGTCATAAAACCTAACCTAACCCATAAGTTAATGGGGACTAAGAACCCTGAGCTCATCCGTCCATGCTCTGTCTCTCTCTCTCGGAAGAAGAATGAAGCAATGTACCTACTTCCTCACAACGAATTAATCAATTACCTTTTCGCACCCCCTCCAAAACCAGTCGACTGTTTGCGCGAATATTCAATAGTTGACATACATTGAAGCTTGACGCTTGACCGGATCGTACCTGGGACTGACACTGCAGCACCTGGTGGCCTAGTCAAGTTACCCGGCATTCACCCAATTTGTAGCGGAGTGGAGGAGGCGAATAAATGCCTCCTAACCTCGAGCCTTGGCGGACCCCTAGTGACAATAACACCTGGCGGTCCAAAGCTGGCATGAACTTTCCGAGTTTCAGCGCACTCCAGAAACTACAGCAATGGTTCCTCCGCAGGGACGAAGAGGGTGTTATGGTCCCACACCAGAAAGCACCCAAGAGCTCAGAGGGGTGGGTTTAGTGAAAAGCCAACACGAGGTACACCACACTGTTGTGCACGTGCATCCCTTCGTTGGAAGTATTCCCATCGCCCTCGGAAAAAAAAAAAAAATAAATAAAAAAATACATTGAGGCTCCAAATTCATCACATCGGCAGTTCTTATAATTTTCGAATTTAGCCTTTCCCCTAAATCCTCAACCCCTTTCTTTCGGCCGATATAGTTGAAATTCAACAGGTTATGCCTTCATTGGGTTTTGACTTTAAATATGAAATTTTGTAGTTTCATGTCGATACATTCCTTGTCAATCATTGAAGTTTTTGAGTTGAGCTCTCTTCTCTTCCACCACTTAGATCCCACGACACACCCCTCCACAAGCTTTGAACCCCACGACTACCCCACCTCAAGCTGAACATTGCCAAACCGCCATTGCCTACATGGTACACCTACTCTTCTTCCTTGTAATTTTTTTTTTTTTTCTTCTTGTTAACACTTCCACGTGAAAATATAGAAGGAAATGGAAAGAAAATACAGGTTGTTTTTCTTGAGGGTTGATCGTAATGCAGGTTGTTCTTTTCCATGTCAGGTATTGAGGCGGTACAGCTTACCTTCTTCACCCTCAGGACTCAGTCGTCGTCCAATGTACAAGTGCTGTTGGGGATGGTCTGTCTTCATCAAGTGCGAACGGAACAGTAATAACAATAAGAATCCTACAGAAATAAGACTTCAACAGATTCCTAGAAGCGGAGTTTTCAACGGAATTTCATGTTTTCAGACCTCTAGAATTTAAATATACGAGGGCGCCGGTAGCTCAGTGGTATGCGTGCTTGACTTCTGAGCTCAAGGTCGTGGGTTCGTAACCCGACCGAGGCCCTTAGTTTATTTTATCTGGGAGGTAAAATAAACTTAAGCACGCCGTCCTTCGGATGGGACGTTAAGCGATGGTCCCGAGCCTGTACGATGTCAGGTACTCGTTAAAGACCCTAGGTGAATGAAAATTTAGGGTAGGCAAAATTTAGGACTCCCACAGTAGAGTCGGGCTCATGTCCACCAGAGTGACGAAAGAGCGCTCTGGTAGTAGGCGATATGACCTCGTTGTTAAAGCCCGGGCATGAATCATAAAACCTAACCTATATAAAAAAAAAGTCTGTCTGTCTGAGTTTCTGTGATCACGATAACTCCCGATAGAATGTATCGAGACGAAATTTTATGTGTGAACCCAGAGCTCTCTATCGACGACAATTTTTTTTTCTCAGCCAAATCGATCAACGGAAAGTGGGGATTAAGGGGAGGATTAACATAAAAACTCTCTTAACTGCCGATAGAATGCATGTATCATCACGAAGCTTTATATGTGCGACCAAACCCCCTTCAGTTCAACACCTATTGATTTTCAGCCAAATCGGTCAAAGGAGAGGGGGGGATTAGGGGAGGGGGCTCAACTCAAAAACTGTAATAACTGTAATGCATTTATCGACACAAGATTGAGTATGAGGATGCAGAAGAGCATATGAATGAATGAATGAGAACATACTTTATTTACAGATGCACCATGCACTTAAAAGACATTCGAGTATACTATACTGACAATGGCCAGGGCCGTCTATCAGGAAAGAGGTCATAAAAATCAAAAATAAATAATGAAAGTTCGTACTAAATAAAGAAAATTCCTGTACAATTGTACCAATAAAACATATAAAAATAAAATAAAGAAAGATTAAAATAAAGAAAGTAAGAAGGAAAATAATAATAAGGCAGATGGATAGAAAATAGAAATAACAATAACGTAAAGGGTTTTGTAAATATATTATTATTATTAATATTTTTTTTACTGGCTTCATGTACGATGCATATTAGCCATATCCACTGTGTTTTCCAATTATTTATGACATCCTTGGCTCCGGGAGGGAGTTCTATCTTCGAACTAAAACTCCCTCCCGGACGGGATTCGAACCCGCAAACCATGGTGAGACTCTGCGACTGAAGCGCTGCGCTCTAGTCCGCACGGCCACCATAGCCCCCAATCTATTATTTAATAATTAAATTGTTCTATAAGAAATTTTCTGTATTTGGTAGATTCAAAAAGCACATATGTAAGTCTATTGATTTTTTCAAACGTTGGATAGTTTTTTGAGGATGAGTGAAGTACATGGGGAAGTTCATTGACGGTGATTCACCGACGACTATATTTTCCATTAGTATACGCATAAGTATAGTAGTAATATTGGAGGTAGTTACTACTTTCATGGATCCTTCACAAAGCTCTCAAAACACTAGGACACTAATGTGTGGTAAAAAATTAAAGAGTTAATCTTAAACAAATTATAAATAAATAAAAATATAAATAATAATTGAAATAATAATGAAATAATAATACAAAAAAGAATAAATAATAATAGATAAATAAACAATAAATTACCACATTTCTTGTAGACATTTTTTAACTGGTCTTCTATTTAATTTTAATTTCTACAATAATTTCCGAAAAGGGTCCTACAAAAATATCAAAAGTTGAAGACGTGCAATTTTGAAGAAAGTGCACGTAATTTAAAAAAAATATTTCAACTAACAAACATTTCATTTGGATTTCTAAAGAGATGCCATTCCTTCTAAATACAAAAATATTAAATATAATAAAAAGGTTTTCAAATTATCTTACTGGGCCAACAGGGAAAATGAATAGAATAGAATTTACGAAAACAAATAATTTGGGTTTATTTTTTTAAATCTACATTATAAAATAAAAAAAAAAAACTAAACATTGAAACAAACAAAAATCAAAAGAAAAATCTTAAAAACTAAATTATTAACACTAATTCAATCTTTTTCTTTTTTATATTTTTTTGGCCATTCCATAAATTTATGTTATATATTTCTGGGCATATATCCTTGTACATATAAACAAACAACAGTACCTTCTTTGCGGATCAATTTCATCGTCAATTCACTTCTATTTAGTTCATTACATCTTAAGCCTAAACACCACTCTCCACACACTCAGACCGTCTCTATTGACCCAGACCTCCACTCGTGTCTCCAGACACTAAACAACAGCTGATGGCCGTGTTTTGTTTTCTTACTCATTTCTTTTAAAAGAAATTTGCTTTTTATAGAATAATAAATATAATTAATTTTTTTATATTAATAATTTAATAATTTTATTTTGTGTATTTTTTTTATACATCACAAATGATTTTGCCGAGCAACATCCATTACCACAACTAGTCTATACCTGTTGAAGCTTGTATCCAGATATATCATACAATTAGCCCCCTCTTCTCCAGTTATCCTGTTACACGACGTGCGATAGTCAAGTCACCAAGATTGTATATCTAATTGTGTCCAATAGATTACAGCTGCTCCAGTCTATCAAGTTACGTGCAGACCTCAACCAGATCTTCTTAAGTAACGATACACAAACACGCCACTTTGAAATTACCCAACACAATAATAATAAAAGAAATACAAAATTCTGTTATTTTGCCATTTTTGAGGCTCCTTTATCTCTAAATCTTTCCTGCTAACATGGTTAATCGCATATCCAATATTATATAATATTTACAAAAAACGTACACACTATTATTATTAAAATATAAAATCAATCATAAGTATTTGTATATAAACAGCTGTTAGGAGTGAAGTAACTTAATTAGTGAATAAATATACAAAAAAGCTAAAATTTCTAAATATATATAATTAATAATTACATAAAACTACATATATCAGTCTTTATTGAGGGCGCCGGTAGCTCAGTGGTATGCGTGTTTGCCTTCTGAGCTCAAGATCGTGGGTTCAAAACCCGACCGAGGCCCTTAGTTTATTTTATTTGGGAGGTAAATTAAACTTAAGCACGCCGTGCTTCGTATAGGACGTTAGGCGATGGTCCCGAGCCTGTACGATGTCAGGTACTCGTTAAAGACTAGACTAGACCCTACTCTTGGTGAATAAAAATTTTGGGTAGGCAAAATTTAGGACTCCCACAGTAGAGTCGGATTCATGTCCACCAGAGTGAAGAAAGAGCGCTCTGGTAGTAGGCGATATGACCTTGTAGTTGAAGCCCGGGCATGAGTCATAATACCTAAGCTAACCTGTACATATAAATAAAAAGTACCTCCTTTGCGCATCTATTTCACTCCTACTTGGTTCACCATACCTTAACCCTAAACACTTCTCTCTCGACACAGTCCACCTTCACATCTCTCCTCCTACACACTATTTGAAACAGCTGATCGTCGTCTTTTGTGCTCCATTCATTGCTTGTTAACATTTCGTTTTAGAACAAAATGCAACTAGTCCATTTTTGTATATTTATTCACTAATGAAGTTACTTCACTCCTAACAGCTGTTTATATACAAATAATTATGATTGATTTTATAATATTTTAATAATAATAGTGTGTAAATTTTTTAAATGACAATTTATTGCCATGGTAATTGAATACGTCATAAAAATGTATACATAAAAATAGCTTGTAAGTTGTGTACATTAACTCATCTGACAAAATATACAAAAAATTCACAACCAGCGGTTGGGCTGACATATACTATATGTATACTACATTTTTGAAATAGTCCAGTAAAAAAGGGTCTACCATGTGTAATTAGTGGTTTTACTATGGCATGTGTACTACTGATGCTATCCTATATATGTCTGGTACTAAAGTGGGATGTGCATTACGACCTAAACCTTTGCAAGTCATAACAATTTATTAAAGAGAGCTTTAGTCCGAGCTAGCTAACGATCATAAACCGTTTAAAAGTTTTTTTTTTTTTTTTTTTTTTAATGGTTGCTTAAATCCTGAGTTAGGAAAATTGGAATACTAAAATTAAAAATATATGTGCTGTAGCCATTACAGGACATTCTTAAACCAACCATGCTTACAGATCACTCTCCCCCCTTCTCAGTATCATTTATACTGGCATATCGGGTATATGAAAGTAATGAGTTGGCCTTTGTTACATTGTACAGCGTAATTCTGAGAGCCACTTTCTTATAACGTAATGCCAGTATGTAATGGTTTTGAGAAAGGGAAGGGGGGAGAGAGAATGATCTGTAAATGTGGTTGGTATAAGAAAGTCCTGTAATGACCACAATTTAATTTTTTCCTAATTTTTCTAATTTTTCATTATTTCATTATTTTCATTTTTTATTATTGGTAGATAAAGTTATTAGTTATTAAGACTCATGCCCGGGCTTTAATTACAAGGTCATATCGCCTACTACCAGAGCCCGACCGAGGCCTTTAGTTTATTTTATCTGGGATGTAAAAAAAACTTAAGCAGGCTGTCCTTCGGATGGGACGTTAAGCGATGGTCCCGAGCCTGTACGATGTCAGGTACTCGTTAAAGACCCTAGGTGAATAAAAATTTAGGGTAGGCAAAATTTAGGACTCCCACACATGCCTAAAGAGCGCTCTGGTAGTAGGCGATATGACCTCGTTGTCAAAGCCCGGGCATCAGTCATAATAACCGGTTGCTTAGAGTAGCATGCTAGTCTACTTAGCGCAAGATAACGGGTTCGAAACCCGGCCGAGACCCTATCTGGAAGATAAAAAAAAACCTTGAGCACGACGTAGTTCGTACTCGTTAAAGACCCTTACCCTTGCTGAATAAACCTGAGTAGATAAAATTGAGCTGCAACTGTCGGGAGGGCTCATGTCCAACTGAGCGACGAAAGAGACCGGTAGTGGGCGATATGACATGAGTCATAATAACTAGCGAAATTTATTATGAGAATTTAGAATTTCTTATGTTAATCAATTTTTGATTTTTAGCCTGGAGCTCTAAAAGTTAATTGATTAAATGGTAGTGTATGTATATATATTTTTTTTGTGGATTATGCAATATTTCAAAAATTTTATTTTAGGTTATTAGTGAGAAAATGGCATCGACATTTGGAAGAAGATTCAATAGAGAAATGTTGAGTGGGATTCATGGCTGAGCGGGTTCAATCCTTCGGCCTCCTCAAATCGGATTTGGAGCCATGATTTCTGACGGGGCGGTAGAAGAGCAGAGCCCCCCCCCCTCAGGGAGGCAATATGCCCAACCAAGAGGATCAGGAAAATCATCTCTCCTCGCTCCTTGGCAAAAAAGAAATATGTTTAAATTTAAGAGGGAATGGAGAGGCATTCCATCTGTTGGACCGTGTTCACACCGCCTTCCTTCAGTTATAGCTGGAGAACGATATATCGCCTACTACCAGAATTCTCGTTAGTCGCTCTGGTGGACCTGAGCCTAACTCTACTACAGGCTCGGCATCAGCTCAGTAGACAACCACGCTACTTCTGAGCTACAGGCGCCCCCTATACATTTTTATATATTTTACCAGAGTTCAAAATGTATAAAATGTTTCATTAGACACCATACTATTCGGTGTGATGTACCACGGATGATGACACAGTTGAAAGCCGATTATGGTCGGAAAAGAAAAGTGTTAGGGAAGTTATGTGATCGGCCAGAAATTCGATGTTGAGCTTTCACCGGAATTTCATATTTACAGACTCACTCTTTGTAAAAATTAGGAAAAATTAGTAGTCAGTGAATCACCGGCAATGTAAACCCCCCGCGCGAATGAAGTTTCTGCTCTCCCATTGAACCCAATTTAACTATTTCGTTGAAAATCGATAAATATTTTATATAAAAATAACTCACATTTTTCCGATTAGCTCAATTTTTCATTGAGTGGTTTCCTACCTCATGTCATGTAGTCACATTTTTCCAATTAGCACAATTTTTCATTGGGTGTTTTCCCACCTCATGTCATGAACTCACACACATTTTTCCAATTACCTCATTTGTTAGTTGTGTACTTTTCATAGATGTAAATAAATAAAAAAAATATTATAGGACGGGGATAAATATTGCCGCAATCCCCTCCCCTCCCATAGATCCGCTCCGGCCAATATCCCTATCAGAAGGACCGAGTTGGTGGAGGCCGATTGATTCTATTAATCTAATTGTTCCCTAGAGCCCCCCCCCCCCCCCCCCCCCCCCTGAATCTCTCTCTGACTAACAATGAGTTGGCTTCCTCCCTCCTCCAACCTGCTGTTCACGTAGCTCGTTATTGTTTTTCCCAAGCTCCGCGTCAGGGGTTTCCCTTGGGGGGGGATGAGGGAGAAGGGGGTGGTGCTACCGATGAAATTTCCTCTACCTCAAGAGGGTTTTCTCACGAGAAAATTTGTCAAGATGATAAAAAAAAAGTCTTTTCTCGCAACAGCTTCTTAAACAACGCGGCTTAATTTTTTTTCTTACAACCCCAGCAATGAGACGTTGAGACATTCGATTTTGAGTATTCACCGACCTGTCTGTGTGTGTGTGCCTGTGAACATGATAACCCTGATAGTATGAATATATCGACACAAAGTAATGTGTATTCAGAAGAAGAAATGAAGATGACGCCAATTCGGCCGAAGGGGAGAGAGGCTGTGAGGGGAGAGGGCTCAACTCAATAAGCCGAATAACTATCGATATAATTAATGTATCGACACGAAATTTAGTATAAATATATTCTGATAACCTTGAATAAGATAACGTAGTTGATAATAGGAGCACTAGAGAAGTCCTCCACCTTCACATATAACCATCTCCACCGCTACCTCTATCGCCTTCTTCACCTATAACTCCATACCTATCGCAACCTCCACCTATATCTCCATCTTCAACGCTACCTTTATCGCCTCCTCCATCTCTTCATCCATCTCCATCGCATTCTCCACCTTTACCGCCACCTCCTTCTCCACCTCCACTTATAGCTTCATCGCCTCTTCCACATATATCTCCATCTTCAACACTACCTCTATCGCCTCCTCCATCTTTACAATAATCTCCACCCCCACCTCCATCTCAATTGCCACCTCCTCCTCCACCTCCACCTATACCTTCATCTCCACCGTTACCTCTATCTCCATCTTCACCTACAACTCCCTACCCATCGCCACCCCCACCTATGCCTTCATCTCCACTACTACTTCTATCGCCACCTCCACCTATACCTTCATCTCCACCGCTACCTCTATCACCAACTTCACCTACAACTCCCTACCCATCGCCACCCCCACCTATGCCTTCATCTCCACTACTACTTCTATCGCCACCTCCACCTATACCTTCATCTCCACCGCTACCTCTATCGCCATCTTCACCTACAACTCCCTACCCATCGCCACCCCCACCTATGCCTTCATCTCCACTACTACTTCTATCGCCACCTCCACCTATACCTTCATCTTCACCGCTACCTCTATCGCCATCTTCACCTATAACTCCCTACCCATCGCCACCTCCACCTATGCCTTCATCTCCACTACTACTTCTATCGCCACCTTCTCCTATGCCTTCATCTCCACTACTACTTCTATCGCCACCTCCTCCTATGCCTTCATCTCCACCGCCACCTCCTCCTCCACCTTCACCTAAGCCTTCATCTCCTCCGCCACCTCCACCTATGCCTTCATTTCCACCGCCACCTCCACCTATGCCTTCATCTCCATCACTACCTCTATTGCCTCCTCCACCTCTACATCCATCTCCACCGCCACGTCCACCTCTCCTCCACTCCCATGGCCACCTCCATTTTTCATCTTTTTATCCACCTCTATTTTTTTTACACCACGACTTTTTTATTCTGTTATATATACTTGTATTTTATCAAGACTTCTTATCACACATCTTTTTTTCCCCTTCAAGAAAGCGGATAATTATTCCCTCCTCCCCTCCGATCCTTGAGGGCAGATTATTCCATAACCCTCTCCCCCTGCCCCCTAGAGCCTTGTCAAGATGATAAGAAAGTCTATGACCGCAAAACCTTTCTAATGTTAGCGAATTTCCATAGTTCTAAGTTTTTTTTTTTGCTTCTTGGCAAGACAAATAATTACGGGTAAAAAGAAGTGACCCAAAACAGAAAATCGGACTCTCAATTACCCCTTTACTTCCCCAGCTCTACGAAGTATAGAGGTAGTTATGTAATCGGTCAAAAATTCGATGCGATTTTTCAACGGAATTTCATTTTTTTTTTCGTTTTCCGACCTATAAATTCCAAATATGAAAAAAACATTCTGTCTGTGAACACGATAACTCCCGATAGTATGAATGCATCGACACAAAATTTCATATGTGATTTCAAACCCTTATGAGGATGACACTTATTAATTTTCTACGGAATCGGATCAGAGGGGGGCTCAATTCAAAACACCAATAACTACTGACGTAATGAATGTATCGACATGAAATTTCATATTTAAGGAGAGAAAGAACCCAATGAGGACAAAACTTGTAATAATATTTAGGCAATATCGCTCGAAGGGAAGGGAGGTTCAGGCGAGGGGGCTCAAAACCCCAATAACTGCCGATGTAATGAATTAATCGATACAAAATTTAGTATGAGGATTTAGGAGCCCCTATGTAAGTCAACTGTTGAACATCAGCGCGTTTTGGAGGAGAAGCGAACAATTAATTGACGGGGTTAGAATCAAAGTGGTCTAAATGACATTTTTAGAACTTTGAAGAAACTGTCCATTAAGTTCTTAACTGATTTAAAAAATCTATATTTTATCGAAACCGGAAATATTTTGTCTTCTGCTTTTATGGTGAAAGTTGCTGTTAGCAAACCATAAAATTGAATAAAAATTATTAATTTTAAGTTATTTGTTCATGTCACCAAAATGGTATAAGTGATTTGCCACTAGATCTCAGCACTGACTAGGATTCCACTTGTACAACTTTTTTCCTGAACAGAACTATCATTTTTGTACTCGATAATGCACTTAACGAAAAAATTTTTAAAATGTTACTTGGACCATTTTAATTCCAACCCCGTCAATTAAGTATCAGTAAAAATGAATATAGAATTTGAAGAAGTAAAAAAAAAATATATAGAAATATTGAATATCTAGCTACAACACATGAGGGCCAATTCCGTCACAACTCATAGAGCTCTCAGGCCAATATTGGAGTTATTAATAATTGATAACAACAGACAGGTTTATATTGAACAGGCCAACCTACTGTACACATTTCACTATTAATTACACCCTATTAACATTCTGGATCAGGCAATTTAGTTTGTATAGAGCCGATCCTCAAATGGGTGTTAAAATTGTAAAAAGTTAGTTTCGTTAGTGAATCACAGGCAATATACTTCGCCAGCACGAATAATTCTAGAGTTAAGCCCCTGATCTCTGATCCCCTCCTTCTCTTTAGCTGATTTAGTGGAAAATTTATAGATGCCGTTCTTATGAGATTTTGGATAAACATACAAAATTTCGTGTCGGTACATGCGTTATATCGGGAGTTATAGTCCTCACCGACAGGCTTTTTTTTTTTTATTCTTGAAATCAGAAGGTAGGATAACATGGAATTTTGTTGAAAACTCAGCATCGAATTTCTGACCGATTACATAACTTCGTATAGCTGAGTAAGTAAGTCTGTCTGTGAACACGATAATAATTATTACCTATAGAATGAACATATCTAGACGAAATTTTATAGATAGTTAGTTTTTATGACTCATACCAAAGCGCTCTTTCGTCACTCTGGTGGACATGAGCCCGACTCTACAGCGGGAGTCCTAAATTTTGCCTACTCTAAATTTTTATTCACCTAGGGCAGGGGTATTTAACGAGTACCTGACATCGTACAGGCTCGGGACCATCGCTTAACGTCCCATCCGAAGGACGGCGTGCTCAAGTTTATTTTACCTTCCAGATAAAATAAACTAAGGGCCTCGGTCGGGTTTCGAACCTACGATCTTGAGCTCAGAAGGCAAGCACGCATACCACTTAGCTACCGGCGCCCTCTGTTATTCATGTGTTTTCAAAACTCTATAAGGAGAACACATTGATTTTCAGCCGAATCGAGTTAAGGGAAGGGTTTTGTATGCCTGAATCCAAGAGCCAATAAATATGACATCTATCTATTTTCAAAGAAATCGGCCGTAGGGTGTAAGAGGAGAGTGCTCAACTGCAAAACCCTAATAACTGCCGATGTAATGAATATATCGAGAAAAATATTGTATGAGGATTCAAAAGTCCTTGAATAAGAATTATTCGTTTTCAGCCAAATCGGTAAACTGCGCTTTTCGTGTTCTCATTCGATTACAGTTTTCAACCGATATATTATTATTTGAATAATTATTCTTCAGATATAAATGAAGAATCCCGGAAAAGTAAGGGATTTTTATATTCCTAATTCCGAAATTTTCTCGGAACTCCTGTATTACAAACCCTATTTCTGATATAAGAGGGGGTCTTTCTGGGAAGTTGTTTCCATATTGGAATTGAGGAGGAACTTTGGGGTTCAACCAATAGACTTCCAATTTCCGGGGCTTAGCTGGAGAAACTCCCAAGATAAAGCATGGGTCTAGCCTTACCATACCACAAAGTCCCAGTTAACTTACCACTTAAAACTATAGTTAGTTCTCTTCGACAACAGAGACCTCGGATTTCATTAAATTAACTATTATTAACTAAAATAACAACTGGATAAGACTGTACTTTTGTTTGGGACTCAGGCCCGAGTTTCAAATACAAATACAGTGTGAACTCCATTTAACGCCACTCGATTTAACGACAAACTCCTTAAAACATCGAAATTACTTGAATCTGGTTGGTTCACCTTGTTGTCCATACAATGATACACTCTATGTAGCATCACACCCACTCTACATAACGACAACAATACGTCATTACTAAGCAATAAACAGTACTTTCAAGTTGCCCAAATTAATAAGAACTGCAGCTGTGTACGTTCTTTTGTTTGTTATTTTGTTGCTTTATTGTCTAGCACATATTACCTCGACTGTCGGCATCATATGTACCGAAGATTCTAAGGCATGTTGATGCCACAGTATCCCAAGATATGAATAAAATACATAAGAAAATACAATTAAAATACTGGAGCAGCAAAAAACGTCAGACCAAGATAACAGACTATACGCAATAAGCGTTGTTATTTGTATCAATATTAATGTTTGTTGTTATACTTTATCAGTAAATACATATTATAATAGTAAAATACCTACTATTAAATGTAATGTAATATGTATTGATTTTTCTTCTCTTCATTTAACGACGACCCTCAATAACGCCATAAAATGCGCAGTCCCTTAAGTGTCGCTATATATAGTTTACACTGTATCGCCTACTACCAGAGTGCTTTTTTATTCACCTAGAAGAGTAAGGAGTCTTTAACGGGTACCTGACACCGTACAGGCTCGGGACCATCGCTTAACGTCCCATCCGAAGGTCGGCGTGCTTAAGTTTATTTTACCTCCCAGATAAAATAAACTAAGGGCCTCGGTCGGGTTTCGAACCCACGATCTTGAGCTCAGAAGACAAGCACGCATACCACTGAGCTACCGACGCCCTCGGCTCTTGTTTTGTTTCATGCCCAACCACTAGAATCCTCTTCTAGAACGATCAATCAACAATGCAGGAGTAGGTACAACATGAAAGCAAATTAATAACATAAAGTAGATTACACAAATGAAAAACAAAAAATAGAACTTGTTAGGTTTTATAAAAGAAATATAACCTATAAAACAGCAAACTCAATGCATTATAAGTTGGATTACCATAATTATCATATGCGGTAAGAACATTCTTCTGTTATTAGCTCATCACAGTCATTATGGTGGATTTCAGTCTCAGTTAAAGCCTGTAATTTAGAATAAAATATAAGTTTTTCTAAACTTAGTTACTAAATTTTAGTATACGGAAAGCTATTACTTTAATATACGAGGCACGTCCAGAAAGTAAGTGTACTCAATTTATGTAGGGTTCAAAAAAAATGTATTTAAACAAAAACATACTTGGTTACACTTGTACGTATGTAAGTTATTTTTCGACGTAGTCACCATCCCTCTCGATGCAAGTGGTGAGCCGCGGCATCAATTTTTTCATACCTGCCTCGAAGAAGTCTCCCGCCAGCTCTTTCGCCCACTTCTCCACCTCCCCCTTCACCTCCTCGTCCGTTGAAAACTTGTTCCCACCCATGTGCACCTCAAGGGAAGTGAAGAGATGGAAATCTGAAGGGGCCAGGTCAGGGGAATACGGGGGGTGGTTCAAAATGTCCCATCCAAAAGAGTCCAGGAGTTGCTTCGTGGCGTTGGCCGTGTGAGGTCTGGCTGGCATTGTCGTGCAGCAGGCAGACTCCCTTCGTCAGCAGAAACAGTTTTCACCTCATTATAAATTTCAACCGGAGCTTTTCCCTTCGCAACGAGGTAGCGAATGACGGCGCGAATTTCGCACTTGGCGGGAGATACGATCGACATTTTTCGCGAGAGATGCTACTGCGTCAAGAGTTTTCAACACACTAACCTCGGATTGGTCTAGTTTTGAAGGGGAGGGGTCAGGCTACGCGGCAGTGTTGCCAACATGTCGAAAAAGTATTCCCTACAGCTGTAAGAGTACCAGTACACTTACTTTCAGGACGTGCCTCGTACTTTCCCTGGGGCTAAGGTCCTTTTAGAACCTGGGAACCGTCCTGGTGGAACCGTTTCTTTCTGATGTTGTAGAAATTGTCTGAATTATGGTAGGCCTAGGTAGTGGGCATTATGGGAGAGGGTGGGGGTAGCCTCGGCCATGAGCATCCTTCCCTAACTTTAACCACCCATTTCCTCTTCTTAGTTCTACTTTAAAATATGAGTAAGTTAAGGAGAAGGAAGGAATTACCTGAGAAGTGTGTAAGTTGGATTAGGGCACTAGTTGAACAGAAAGTTGGTAGGACAAGTTGGAAGTTAGAAGTTGGGTGACCGCCAGGGGACCACTTACCCTGTGGTGACTCCATTCATTCTAACTAACCCATGGGTCACATAGTATGGCAAACTATACTCGTAACTGTTTCAATTATCACATCTAAGTTTAATAGGAGACAATGAAATTAGCAACAAACGCACAGTCGGTTGAGATGGTTCCGTTGAGAAAGTTGAGCACTCTGTCCTTCGGACGGGACGTTAAGCGACGGCTCCTAGCCTGTACGATGTCAGGTTAAATATCTAAATATTAAATCTGGCTAAGCAAAATTTAGGACTTGAGGAGCGCTCTGATTTTGCCTCATAGTTAAAAGCCCGGACATGACACATTAACTAACTAACCTAATTTGATTATCTGTGGAAGTTCATAACTAGTCACAAAATGGCACAGGTTTAACTAAGACATTTTTAATTTAGGATCAAGGACCTCCTTCATGTCCTACGTAGCATCTATAGAGGTGTCTACGACGGACAGGACTGGAGGAGAAGAACAAATCAGGAGATATACGCTTTGTCGCAAGAACCGGACGTAGTAAAGTTTGTGACTTGTCAGACTAAGATGGGTAGGACACTTGGCAAGGATGGGAGACCATGATGTGCCAAAGATGACATTACTAGAGGAAATCCACAGGACCAGACGTGTTGGGAGGCCGAAGCTACGTTGGAAGGACGGTGTTGCGCATGATGCGAGGGACACAGCTGCACAGGACCGATATGACTGGGGAAGGCTGATCCAGGAGGCCTTGACTCAGAGATGAGTTGTTGCGCCGATGATGATGAGGTCCTCCTTCATAGGCGTAATAATATCCAAGGAAGTGTACCACACCTGGATGAAGAAGGGGTACAGAGACCTTCTGGCGAAGTGTACCGCATCTGGATGAAGAAGGGCTACAGCGACCTTTCTTGGCGAAGTCATAGAGAGAAGGAACCACATGCAGACAGTCAAAGATGATCCTGAATGGGAATTAGTAGAACCCTAGGAAACAGGAAGACTAAGTCTTTGACTAGGTACTTTGGAAAAAAATCGGAAATTTAATGAGGAACATTTTTGCTTGAAGGCAATTTTTCAGTAGGACCAACAATTTTCGCGCAAATCCAGCAAACATTTAAAAATATGAGTTTCAAAATGACCAAACTGCCAACCTGCAAAAACCCATACTTCACGTAAAATGTGACTTTTAATTTAGTATACAGGCGTTATTTAGTAAAATGTACTTAGGCCCTATAAGTAAAGTGGTCTTAATTTTCGTTAGATTTCGGCCAAAATCTAATTAGACCTAAGTTAGCACATGTAACATCTTCAATTCAAATTTCTAGTTCATGGGTACAATAGTTTTTGAGGTACAGCGCTCACAATGTTTCCAGTCACATTCACAGACAGAAATCATCGCAAAAATCGTCAAAACATATTCAGGAGACCTTGAAATTTGAAAATCCGTTGAAAAGTCAATCTTTTTTGACGCACAATTACAATATTTCTTTACACTATAAGATAACCTCTCACATCTGATGCTCGCGTTTTCAAAAAAAAAAAAAAAAAAAAAATAGCCAAGGTTTGTTTACTGTGACTCACAAGGACGGAGTCTCACGCTTTAAACCCAACGAGACTGCCTGACCTCCCATGTTCCCTTTAACACTGGGGCACTTCTAGACCAATGCTAAGCCCTTTAACTGGCGCAGTAATAGACTAATATATCCTACTATGTAAATTATATAATTTAGGTCTGTGAGGAAAAAAAAACCTTAAGCACGCCGTCCTTCGGACGGGACGTTAAGCTATGGTGATGTTCATATTGTTAACCCTTCTTAACTTGAGGGCAACACGCAGCCGAGGTTTTTTATCTGAGAGGTGAAAAAACTTTGAGCACACGGTCCTTCGGATCGTACTCGTTCTAGATGAATAAACCTGGGTAGAGAAAATTTCCGGACTGCCACAGTAGGGTCGGGCTCGTGTCCACCAGAGCGACGAAAGCGCACTTTGGTGGTAGGCGATATGACCTCGCAGTTATGGTATTGTATTTGTAAATACCAATAAATGAAATAAATAAATATTTATTTAAAGGATAGAGGTGTGACGTAGGCAGGAGACAGTACAGGTCTACATATCCAAGTTAGTTTCCTGGCCTAGACTGGATCCTATATAGAATTACGGATGCAGACAGAGCGAGGTTTTGTTCGCGAGCTAGCTACCAGACAGCGCCCCTGTAGCCGGGCTCCGAGGGTGAGGAAATTGAACTGTCTATTTGTTCACGATACCTCACAAACTCACCCCCACCCCAACCCCCACCTCTCACTTCATTTTAATAGAATGACACCCCCACCTTCTCTTTCAATCTGAGAGTCTATTTTGTACTGAAAATGATAAACGTAACAACACTCTCTCCATTTGTATATACTATATTATATAAATGTAATTTTAGAAAAGTTATTGTCAACTTTATATTCTATAATAGAGGTTAGGTTAGGTTTTATGACTCATGCCCGGGCTTTAACTACCAGGTCATATCGCCTACTACCAGAGCGCTCTTTCGTCACTCTGGTGGACATGAGCCCGACTCTATGGAAGTCCTAAATTTTGCCTACCCCAAATTTTTATTCACCTAGGGCAGGGATATTTAACAAATACCTGACATCGTACAGGCTCGGGACCATCGCTTAACGTCCCATCCGAAGTACGGCGTGCTTAAATTTATTTTACCTCTCAGAAAAAATACACTAAGGGCCTCGGTCGGGTTTCGAACCTAAGGTCTTGAAGCACGCATACCACTGAGCTACCGGCGCCCTAATTAATATTATATATAAACTATACCAAAAAAATTTGTTAATTTCTGTTATGCCCTGAGGAAGGAAATATATAGTCTCGGAAACGTTGGCCAAATACTGAGTTTTTTATTTATACGTCAGAACCTCGATTTTCTTCATTTTCAACCTATTTATACTATTCAAAAAACTGGCAGGTTGACCCAACATTGTTTCAGAAAAGCTTTTTGTCTTCGACCTTGCATGAACTCAGGGTACCAAAAAATAATTTCGGAGAGTTAAATGAATGTTACAATAAACATTACCTCTGGAGAAGAAACTCCATTTGTAAACTTTTCGTTTGACAATGATCCAAAGTTGAACCTCAATTTCAAAGATGAGAGAAGTTGAAGACAGATATAATCTTAGATGGAAGGAAGACGAAGGGATTTAGATCCAATTAGAGATGTGCCTTGTTTGGAAAATGATCTCTCCTCATGATCCACTCAATACTTACATCTTAAGTTTAGCTAAGACGAAGGGAGGCGCTGTGAAAGTGACTGTGAATTAGTACCATCGGGTGGAGACAGGTTCGTTATAATCGGTGTAACGATCTTCAAGACAAGTCATCTAAATACAACTCAGTTTGAGATTCAATATTCTGTCTCATTAACTGCCGGGGGGGGGAGGGGGGGGGGGGTATCGTAGGCTACGATGGTGGGGGGTATAGGCTCCCGGGGGCACAGCCCGCAGTTTCCGTGGTTAGCGTTGCAGACTTTGTTATTAATTTGGGAGACTCGGACCTCTAGAAGCTCCCCCTGAGGTAACCATTGACTGTAGGTAATACTTAAGTTCACTTTACATGAGCAACAAATGCACACTCTGGTTTCTGTGCTTTTAGAATTAAATTACTCACATCCAATAGTGTGCATTTGCTGCTGCTGTGCTTTGTATTTTTACTACGCTTGTAAAATCAGCTTTAAGAGTATAAAGTATAACATAAATGAAGATTTTGAGCGAGGAAATGAAATGACCGAATTCATGTATATTTAAATAAATGTAATATGACTTTTTGTACATGTGCATTTACGTAACAGCTGATTGCTGATTTAGGAATCAGACGCATGGGAAATTCGAAGATCCTATTGGTAACTTGCAAGCAATCCATTTTTATTAAAAACAATTGTTTTAATTTATTTAATTTTTATCTTGGTTTTTTGCTGTGGCCAGGGGGGGGACAAGCCCCCCTGCCTTCGCCCCCGTCTCCCCAGCAAAGATTCGTCAACAACATTTTCGCTCAACCTCTTAAAAAAATCAATAACTGCTTAACTCAGGGACTCGCACAAAAAAGGCGCATTTCAAAACAGTCCTTGATGAATATGGCACTGCGATCATCAACGGAGTTGTTGACAGTTAAAAGAGTTATCAACAACTCTTCTTGACCTACCCAAGAGAACATTGAAAAAAGTCATCGGAACACCACTCACTAAGAAAACATTTCTTTACAACTTCGGATTCATTCTGAAGATGTGGTGTTGAAAAATCTTCGGAGAGACATTCCTCAACCCAGATGAATTGAGAAATCAGAGCTTCCTGCGTTTCGTTAAAGAGGTAGAAGGGTAGGTAGTTAATTGTTGTTGTACGCACACTATACCGAGCCAAAGTTGTCGCACTGGATTAGAGTTGCCAGACTCCTTTGGGCTGAACATGGAAGACGGATGGACGAGGATCTTACCCCAAGAAAACGCATGAATGTGACATCGAGGGGCCGAAGAAGATGGGTGAAGACGTGAACAGAGACGCAAGACGGTTTGATGCGGTGGGCTGGTGGAGACGCCCAGGACGCAGCTGCATGGGGACATTTCATGAGGCTCTTGATGGGCTGTAGCGCCTATGATGATGAAGGGGTTGTTATGCGCCTTCAGGCTTTGGATAACAAGGGTACAAAACCCAATCCTGCAATCAATCAATCAGGGACGTCAGTATCATTATAGTTAGTTATTATGACTCATGCCCGGGCTTCAACTATGAGGTCATATCGCCTACTACCAGAGCGCTACTCCGTCACTCTGGTGGACATGAGCCCGACTCTACTGTGAGAGTCCTAAATTTGGCGAGGTCATATCGCCTACTACCAATAATATTTTATTAAATTCATGTTGGTCAACCTGTGTTTTGGTCCTTCATTACTTATTTTATGTGAAGTTTCCTTCGTCCTTTTTACATTTTCACCACTTTTTAACGAGAATTAATATTATAATAAATTATTTTATTATTGATCGATATTGATTTTATATGGGTTAAGAACTGCTTGTGTATAGGTTAGTTTAGATTTTATGACTCATGCCCGGGCTTCAACTACGAGGTCATATCACCTACTATCAGAGCGCTACTTCGTCACTCTGGTGGACATGAGCCCGACTCTACTGTGAGAGAGTTCTAAATATAAATATTATTACCAATAATATTTACTCATATTTATAAATTATTATTGACAACAAGTAAGTATCGACAATTTCTATCGATATGACATAATATGTATCCTATAATATTTTGTACAAAAATGAAATAAAATACATCTTGGGCGATATATATAACTGCGGTTACTGATAAATTTTGGGTCAGAGATAAAAAAGAAAGTAGAGAAATTCGTTGGATTGGTTTATCGGAGAGTATTTTTTCCTTTTTTTATTATTTATATGACTTTTATAAGCTCATCGGTTATTCCAAACCATAAATTGTGAAGTTACGGATGATCGAGATCCGAGAGTAAGCTCTTTAGAAAATTAAATTTTTTAATATTTGTAGTCGGCTACATAAATGATTCAAGTTTCCAACTTAAGAAGACTTTTTTCATCCTTCATCTTCCCAGATTTATACTCCGGGGTCGAATGGATTTGAGAAACAAAATCAATCAAATTAGTTTCTACTCTCCCTTTGAAACAATTTATCTGATCTTACTTCTCACTCCTCATACTTAATTTCGGGTTGATACATTCGCACTCTTTTATTTTTGATCAGAACAGGTTTTCAATGCAACAAGCGTCTATGATAGACTAAATAATAATATACAAATAATGAAAAGGAGAGTAACATAATAAAAACCTACTTACCCCAACCACACAGCGTAGCGGTTAAAGGAGAACTGGCATAGCTCAAAGGGGTGGGGATAGCTAGGTTTACTCACTCTATATAGAAAATCATTCATAAATATATACACAATAACTATCTAAATCACTACATAATAGTAAAATATCACTACAGCCAAAGGAATTTTTGTCATGAAATATAACAAATAAAAAAAGGGCGCCGGTAGCTCAGCGGTAAGCGTGCTTATCTTCTGAGCTCAAGAACGTGGGTTCAAAACTCGACCTTATCTGGGAGATAAAATAAACTTAAGCACGCCGTCCTTCGGATGGGACGTGAAGCGATGGTCCCGAGCTTGTACGATGTCAGGTACTCGTTAAAGACCCCTACCCTAGGTGAATAAAAATTTAGGGTAGGCAAAATTTAGGACTCCCACAGTAGAGTCGGGCTCATGTCCACCAGATTGACGAAAGAGCGCTCTGGTAGTAGGCGATATGACCTGATAGTTAAAGCCCGGGCATGAGTCATAAAACCTAACCTAAACCTACAATAATAAAATTTAAAGAACTGAACACTAAATTTGTATTCATCTAGGGAAGGGGTCTTTAACGAATACCATCGCGTCCCATCCGAAGGACGGAGTGCTTAAGTTTATTTTGCCTCCCAGATAAAATAAACTAAGGGCCTCGGTCGGGTTTCGAACCCACGACCTTGAGCTCAGAAGGCAAGCAATGATACCACTGAGCTATCTGCGCCCTCTTATATATATATAATATATACATTTTTTTTTTCTATACTTGTTAGAGCCAAGTTTAAAACGGATCAACAAGAAATTCCTTTTTCCAAAAAAAAAGTCTGGTTAAATTAAATTATCAGAGCGGAAACAGGGTGTCGCGAGTCTTGGGGACATCTTGTCATACTTCCGTTCGTTAGACATAGCTGAATTAACCTGTGCTATTCTTGGCAACCTATTCCAAATGGATCAACTAAAAAATATAGTAAAGATATGATAATCATTCTTGGTTTTTATTGGTGCACCACTTTTTTTACTGCTCAAGCGATTCAAAGTGTAAAGAAAATTATGTTATTGGTGAAAAAATTCGAAAAATAAAAAAAAAAAAATCTATCTCTGAGAATGTGTGTGAACTTCCGATAGAAAAAATGTATCAACACGAAACTTCATCTGTGTAACCAGAAAAATTCAATGTTGTCACCTATTGATTTTCAGACAAATGGAGGTTATGGGGGGGGGGGGGGGGGGGGGGGGGGGAGGCTTAACACAAAAACTCTAATTACTGTCGTTGTTATGAATGTATTGACACGAAATTTCATTTGTAAATTCAAAACTTCTTTAAGGACGACACCTATTAATTTTCAGCGAAATTCGTCGAAGGGAAGAAAGACCAAAAAACAGGGGCTCGACTTTAGTACCGTAATAATTACCAATATATTCAGAATTTAGTTTGAGGATTCAGAAACCACTATGTAAATCAAATATTGAATAGTGCATAATCGATTATCGATACATTGTTATGAATGGGGGTAATCGATTGTGTGAGCGATTGTACCGTTGTGTCTCTGTGCAGCTAGATGTACTCCCTGGGTCGATTCAACAGCTGCAACAGCTCATCATCCCCACTCCTTGGTTGTCAACCAATAGAAGGTGCTCTTCCAACAAGAAGAGTTGGAGAAGGTTTTCTAAAACATAAAAACCTAAATATAAGCTTGAAAATATGAAAAATTGTGCGGGTAAAATATTTAAAACGCTGGTGGACAGGCGAAAAGCACTTTATAAACAGAAAATAGACTAGGTAAGTTTGTCTAGGTAAATATTATATACACAAGCAGAGGGCGCCGGTAGCTCAGTGGTATGCGTGCTTGTCATCTGAGCTCAAGAACGTGGGTTCGAAACCCGACCTTTTCTGGGAGGTAAAATAAACTTAAGCACGCCTTCCTTCGGATTGGACGTTAAGCGATGGTCCCGAACCTGTACGATGTCAGGTACTCGTTAAAAAACCCCTGCCCTAAGTGAATAAAAATTTAGGGTAGGCAAAATTTAGACATGAGTCATATACACAAGCAGTTCTTAAATCATATATAATCAATATCGATCAAAAATAAAATAATTGATTATAATATTAATTCTTAAGTCTCGTTAAAAAGGGGTGAAAATGTAAAAAGGACGAAGGAAACTTCACATAAAATAAGTAATAAAGGACAAAACACAGGTTGACCAACATAAATGTTATTGTTAAGACTGTGATTTCATCAAAACAATTACTGTATCAATGATGTTTATCGATACTGAGGATGGACTTGCAGCCCGAATCGTTTATATAAAAAATATGTTTTTGAATAAAGTGGGGGATAAAATATAATATATAGAACAATACAAATTCGATATGTTATCAGAAGGATATTTTAGGAAAATCTTAAATCGATACATTGATTCTATCGGCAGTTATTAGAGCTTTTTTATTAAGCCTCCCACCTTAAGCCCCCTCTTCTCATTAATTTTTTTATATTTGAAATCTGGAGATCCAAAAACATGTTTTTTATATTTGGTCAAAATTTGAAATTCCGTTGAAAAATTTGCATCGATTTTTTTGCCGATTACTAAACTTCCCTTATACTTCGTTTCGAGCTCCGCGTCACATATGAATATCTCATATATGTTTCACAGGAGCACTCTAAGGCGTGAAAAGGGATGTTAAGCCCTTTTTGATGTCATGACTCTTAGAACCTTCTTATTTTCATTTATAATTTAAACAGATAAAACAGTATTACTTTAGTTTCTTTTTTCTTTGCGGCTTAGCACCAGAATGGTTTCAGGACGTGTTAGCAATTCTCAAAGGGATAGAATCTACTGAAGAAAAGGAACTTCTCTCAACCTGCTAATCCAATAAGAACCAAAGAAAGACATACATTTCAAGAGAAGAGGAAGAAACTAAATATTAACATTTTTATGGTAATTAAGCTTGCATTAGTATGAAAGCTGGACTTGCATTAGTATGAAAGTATGAAAGCTGGACTTGCATATTCAAAAAGTTGAGGTAATAATAAATTATTTGTGTGCATACTTAGTGAATGCATAATCACAGATATAAATATGAAAACATATATATGTGATGTGGTCATACATGACTTTTACCCCATTTGAGTCTCTTGATGAGACGGCTGGTCAACACCACCGCCTCCTCAGGGGTCCTCCTCAGGCAGGAGGTCACGCGGCCAACGACGATTCATTCGCCGAGGAGGTCTGCCCGGCAAGGACCGGACCGACATTGCTTCCACCAGTGTGTTTGGATGTGTCGTGAATTTTTTGTGCAAATTTGTGTATAATTGTGGTCTAACTTCGTATAAGAATGGTATGTTCAGGTCATGATGTAATGTTATGTTTGATACGTAGTAAGGGCATTGTGTGATTGTTCGGAGGATTTTATTTTGTATAGCTTGAATTCTTTTAGTGTGTATATTTATACATTTGATATTATTTTTTAATAGTTTTGTTAATTCAGAAGCCACTATCTATGTACGTCAAATATTGAGTTTTGCCATCAAATTTTCCTAAATTTGCAAAAATTATTCAGTCTAATGCAAAGGTATTAACTATCTTTCTTGGTTCACGGGGAAAATGAATAGCATAGATTAGAGAACAAATATTGGGTTTAGTTATTCTTAACCTACATTATAAATTTAAAAAATAGGATTGAAAAATAAAAATATAAATAATTTACAAAAATTATACTATGAACTAATTACTAAAACTACATCAGTTTCTGTGCGGTCACCAAAAATGGGCTTATGTATAATCTAATACTTCCAATTGTCCTCAAAATGCATTCCTTCTATTTATATATATATATATATATATATATATATATATATATATATATATATATATATATAATATGTATATGTACGCTATACTCATTCAGACTCCTTAACACTAAAACATCTCTCCTTAGACTGTGAACACTACGTCTTAATCGTAACACAACTCTCCCTAGACTGCCTCTCTCTATTCAAACAGCTGATCTTCGGCATTTATTTTTTAACTGTCCATTGTTCTCCTTTCATTTGTAATATAAGAGAATAAATTAGGTTAGGTTTTATGACTCATGCCCGGGCTTTGACTACGAGGTCATATCGCGTACTACCAGAGCGCTCTTTCGTCACTCTGGTGGACATGAGCCCGACTCTACTGTGGGAGTCCTATATTTTGCTTACTCTAAGTTTTGAGTACCTGACGTACAGGCTCGGGACCATCGCTTAACGTCCCATCCGAAGGACGGCGTGCTTAAATTCATTTTACCTCCCATATAAAATAAACTAAGGGCCTCGGTCGGATTTCGAACCCACGATCTTGAGCTCAGAAAGCAAGCACGCATACCACTTAGCTACGAGCGCCCTCTATAAGCGAATATATCAGTCCCTTCACATTTATCACTTTTCAATCCATTAATATCTCAGCTGTTTTTTTTTATTTTAAAAAAAGTATATTTCAGCTGTTATCAAAAAAATTCAAAACTTCGGCGATTCTCTACTTCAAAAAAATAATTAATTTTGGGGTACTTTAATATTACAATGTGTGTATTGTTTACATCACAACAGATACCCCATTTTTTTATAAAGTTCATTTCACTTCGGCCCTTAACGAGGGTGACTTTAAATAATTTTTTAGTTATGTAATAAACACATGACATACAAAGATTTATACATAAATATTTGTTATAATTATGGCTTAACTTCCGCTGGATCATTATTAAACGTTAGTTGATACCAATAACGTTATATCAATTAGTGAACGATTAATAACGGAGGACTGATTTCGTTCACCGTTTAATTAATACAACAAAATACAGGAAGCCTTTAATTAATGCAGGAAAGTTTTATATTTTGTTTTAAATCAACAACTTTAATAACTGCAAATGTAATTAATATATTATTGGGAAATTTTAAATGAGATGTACATATTCTAAATCGCAATTTCAATATATTTTTTTTTGGTTGGTTATTATGACCCGGGCTTTAACCATAAAGTTGGTTGACATGATCCCGACTCTACTGTGAGAGTCATAAATTTGCCTACCCTACATTTTTATTCACCTAGAGAATGAAATGAAATGAAAAAACGTCTGGAACATACGTCCCCTATGAATAACAACACAAGAAATAGACAAAAGAGATACAAGTATCAACCAAGTTGAAATAAAAGATAAACAATAAGGGCCTATAGCAACTAAAGGAACAGAAACAGTTAGAAATAAGGATAAACAAATCGTGTTAAAATAAATGGGGAACAAAGTTAAAATTATAAAGTAAAAAATAATAGAAAAAATAAATATAGATGACAGGAAGGTCACTGGGAGAGAGAGAGAAAAAATTAAAATAAAATAAATAAATAAAGTGTGTCACACACCCTCATACATACATTTATTTACAGTTTATATATTGTAACGTTCTGTATGACCTTACATGGGTTTAAGAGAGAAAAAATAGAAGAGAGGGTACTGTGGGTCCGAGAGTCAGTGACCACGCCCACTTCAGTGGAAGAATAAGGTTATGCAGAGGTTATAATGTTATATTATATTAAATGAATAAAGTAGTTGTTTGGTGATTTTCAAATATTAAAAAAAATATAAAGTAATGTGAAACTAGAATCAAAAAATATTGTAATAAAAAAAAATAATGTAATTATAAAAAAAAATGGCCGTGCGAAAACTAACCCATCAGATGGGAGGTTTGCATAAAAAAATGGCGAAAGCAATATCCCGCAACGCGAAGGGGCAGCCGGTGTTAACGTGTTGAGTAGTAGGAAGTGGTATTGAGAAATGATGTGGGAAGTGAGTAACTCTATCCGAGGACCCAGGTGAAATTATGTCCAGAAGTCGGGAGAGAATGGCGATGAGATGGTAGAGACATGCAGAAATAAGAAGTGAGAAAGCAAAAGAATAAACTTGGTCTGTAGATGGACACCAGAGGGAGCCATGTGAACATCTATGAAGGAACACCATCAATTTGAGACGCAATCCAGCCATAGTACCACACTACGCGAAATATTACAGCATGCAAGTCACGGTAAATTACGTGAAGTAAATAGTCCCTGTTCTAGGGAGCCATTTACGTAACAGACATTTCTTCACGTAATTTACCGTTCACATTTAAATTTACTAAAATTTAAGTATTGAGCATTATGCAACCTATAATTATCTTTTTTTTTATTTCTTAACGTTATTGAGAAATAGAGAATTTATCCGGTTTCCAAAGAAATAACAATAAACAAAATTATATATATATATTTATACAACATATATATATTTTGGATAACCAAAATAACACACACTTACAGTATTCGGCATGGAACTGAAAGGAATAAGTAAAAAGAAAAAGAAAGGAATGAATACTTATAAAATAAAAATATATAGTGACTAAAAAGAACATGTGATCCAACTGTGATGATGAAACTGTGGAGTAACATCAGTCCAGCTGTAGACTAGTGCAGGGGTACTACTAGTTAGTTATTATGACTCATGCCCTTTAACTACAAGGTCATATCGCCTACTACCAGAGCGCTCTTTCGTCACTCTGGTGGACATGAGCCCGACTCTACTGTGGGAGATTTTTTATTCACCTAGGGCAGGGGAATTTAACGAGTAACTGACGTTGTACAGACTTGGGACCATCGTTTAACGTCCCATCCGAAGGACGGCGTGCTTAAGTTTATTTTACCTCCCAGTTAATATAAACTAAAGGCCTCGGCCAGGTTTCGAACAAACGATCTTGAGCTCAGTAAAGCAAGCATTCATACCACTGAACTACCGGAGTCCTCAATAATTTCAGGAAGTGTTAGTAGAAAAATTAAATTAAAGTGGTTCGCTAAGTTTCCGCTCTTCCTCAGAAACTAATTCACTTATTTAGTTGAGTGTCTTACTGCATATTGGATTTTTGAATTCAGTTTCTCTCCTTTAGTCTCCCTATTCCCTTCTGTCGAATTCACCGAAATTCCACAGGGGTTGTCCTACTGTGGTTTTAGATTGATATATAAAATTTCATATCGATACATTCATTACATCGGCAGTTATTGCGGTTTTTGTGCAGATATCTTCGTTCTGAAGGTCGCTATTGTGTTCACAGACACAGAGAAGAAATTACTTCCCCAGTAATATGAAGTTGTGAAATCGATAATTTCATTTCCGAAATTTCATTTTTTCCGCCCCCTGAATCCAAAAATGATAAAAAAAGTCTACTTGTGAACACGATAACTGCCGATATAATGAATGTATCGAGACATCTTTATATGTGTCCAGATCCCCATAAGGACGACCCAGGGGCGTAGCCAGGATTTTGAGCGGGGGGGGGGGGGGGGGGGGCAAAGTTAGGCTACACGGGTGGGGGGTATAGACTGCCGGGGGCACAGCCCGCAGTTTCCGTGGTTTGCATTGCAGACTTTTTGTTATTAATTTTGGAGACTCGGACCTCTAGAACCTCCCCCTGAAGTAACCACTGACTGTAATACTCAAGTTGACTTTACACGAGCAGCAAAAATGCAAAGCGCAGCAGCAGCAAATGCACGCTGTCGTTTCTGTTCTTTTAGAGTTAAATGACACATCCAATTGCGTGCATTTGCTGCTGCTGCGCTTTGCATTTTTACTGCGCATGTAAAATCAGCTCTAAGAGTATAAAGTACAATATAAATGATGATTTTGAGCGAGGAAATGAAATAATCGAATTCATATATATTTTGATAAATGTAATATGAGTTGTTTTGTAGATGTACATTTATGTAACATCTGATTCCTGATTTAGGAATCAGACGCACGGGAAATTTGAAGATCCTATTGGTAACTTGGAAACAATCCATTTTTAATAAAAAACTATTTTTTTAGTTTATTTAATTTTTATCTTGGTTTTTTGCTCTGGCCAGAGGGGAGGGGGGGGGGGCTCGTGCCCCCCTGGCTACGCCCCATACGGTCAATTCGTTTTTGGAGAGAGAAAGAGTAAAAATTAAATTAATTAAATTTTGTATCCTGGAGGAAAACAAAGTGAAGTTTCTCTGGAAGGAAAGTTGATAGAACGATCTGTTGGGAAAGTTTTGAAAAGGCATTTAAATTCTGAAGAGGTGGGGGGGGGGGGGGGGGGGGCGTTCCTCCTGGTGTAAAAAGAAAAAGACAGGTTTGAAAGTCAAATGTTGACAGAGGGGATCAGGAAAGCAACGAAGCAACCAAGCAACCAAGCGTCCAGCAGCCAGTCAGCCAGGCAACCCCAACTCTTCTCTTCATATTCAACGTTTCTTCATTGACAGATACTATATATATATATTTTTTAGTCAATACATTTTTTTTTCTCTTTACTTTGTTCAATATTTTTCCGATGGGAAAAATCTACACAACCACAGGGCATAATCAGTTTTCACAACATCCACCTAGGATAGAGGGACTTTAACGAGTACCTGACATTGTACAGGCTTGAGACCATAGATTAACGATCTACCAAAGGACGGCATGCTCAAGGTTTTTTTTCATCTACCCGATCAAAAACCTAAGGGCCTTGCTGGGTTTCGAACACGCGATCTTGAAGAATATATACACACAAAATGAATATAGAAATTAAAAAAATTATTTATAAATATAATAAACTCGAGATCCACCGAGATACCCCCGCGACGAGGCAATGTTCATTCTTTCAATTAATGGAGGTAGAGGGCACAGTTGCCCGGGTGATCCTCTGAACCACCTTGCTCTATCAGCCTCTGACTAGCAGTGGTGCCAGACCGAGGAGGATTGGAAGGACTTAATGAGAATACTTGAGATAGAAATTGGCCACAAAAACATACTCAGTTTCACAAATTTTTTTTTTAAGATTGTAAAAATGATTTATTTAGGATATTTACAATCGGTATAAAGCCCCATAGGTGGATTTGATGAAATTAATATAAAATAATAAATAATATATGTACAAAATAATAAATAATATAGGCAGTTATGACTCATGCCCGGGCTTCAACTACGAGGACATATTTTTCTTCAATCTGGTGGACATGAACCACTCTACTGTGGGAGTCCGAAATTTTGCCTATCTCGGTTTATCCACATAAGATAGAGGGACTTTAACGAGTACCTGTCATCATACAGGCTTGGGACCATAGCTTAACGTTCTATCTGAAGGACGGCATGCTCAAGTTTTTTTTTTTTTTTTAATTATTTATAAATAAATTCAACTCAAGATCCACCGACATACCCCCGCGACGAGGCAATGCTCTTTCTTCCAATGAATGGAGGTTGAGGAAGCCTCTGACCAGCAGTGGTGGCAGACCGAAGAGGATAGTAAGGACTTAATGGGAATACATGAGGAAGAAATTGGCCAGTGCCGGAACTCCTTAAGTAGCAGCTACCTAAATAATAGCTAACAGGTCTCTCGGCCAGGACCGCCTCAGCTTTCGGGGAGATTTGTCGGGACGAGGATGGTTTAATAAAGATTGGGAAAGAGGAAAAGGGACTTTATGAGATTCTTGACAAAAGGAAATTTAGGGTCTTT
Source organism: Aradus depressus (assembly GCA_963662175.1). Taxonomy (NCBI): domain Eukaryota; kingdom Metazoa; phylum Arthropoda; class Insecta; order Hemiptera; family Aradidae; genus Aradus; species Aradus depressus. The sequence goes on along the minus strand of OY759226.1, from coordinate 4,220,727 downwards.
GTGGAGGGTGTAGAAGGGTTCTATTGTTTTTAGGCACTTTGGATTGGAAGGACTGGATACGCTGGATGTTAGATAGCTAAGCACATCCCCAAAGTTCAATTTTGTATGTCCAGATAGGTCTTACTATTGTCTTGTATATGATCAGTTTGTTCTCAATAGAAAGTCTACATTTTCTGTTTAACAGCCGATAGAGCTGTCCAAACCGTCGGTTCAGTTCTTCTCGCTCCAGTCGTGTGTGATCATCAATTTAGTTTTCACAGAAAAAAAGAAAATAGTCGGTGGTGAATGACCAGCTATGTACTTCCCCAATTCATTTTTCGCTTTCCCTCCAATGCCAACTACCCTGCCCGATTCCGCGGAAAATTAATAGATGCCATCCATATGTGGTTTTGAATTGAAATATAAAATTTCATGTCAATATGTTAATGTAATCGGTATTTATTGAGTCCCCTTGTTTTGGCTGATTTGTCGGAAAAACAACTGCAATGTCGAGGTTAGGTTAGGTTTTATTATATTACTCATGCCCGGGCTCTAACTACGAGATCATATCGCCTACTACCAGAGCGCTCTTTCGTCACTCTGGTGGACATGAGCCCGACTCTACTCTGGGAGTCCTAAATTTTGCCTACCCTAAATTTTTATTCACCTAGGGCAGGGGTCTTTAACGAGTAGCTGACATCGTACAGGCTCGGCACCATCGCTTAACGTCTCATCCGAAGGACGGCGTGCTTAAGTTCATTTTACCTCCCAGATAAAATAAACTAAGGGTCTCGGTCGGGTTACGAACCCTCATTCTTGAGGTCAGAAGGCAAGCATGCATACCACTGAGCTACTGGCGCCCATAAATTAATTCTATTGGGAGACTTTTCAATGTGGAATAACATAAAATTCCGTTGAAAACTCAACATCGAGTTTCTGACCGGTTGTATAACTTCCCCTGTACATCATGTAAATGGGGAAGTGAAAAGGGGGTAGGTATTCGTTAGTAAATGGGGTGAGTGGATAACTTCTTGTTACTTGAAAAAGAAAATGAAAAAAAAAAACAAAGAGAGAAATTGATAAGGCTCAGGGGGAGGGGGGGAGGGAGGGGGGGGGGGAGAAAAAGAGAAAATACTTTTCATTATTTGAAAAATCACATTTTTCCAATTAAGAAAAAGAAAAAAAGAAAAAAAACGGGTAGAGAGGGGTAAAATAAAAAAAATCCTATAAAAGAGGAAGAAATAAGGGTCAAAACCGGAGATAACGAGATGGTAAAGCAGAAAAGGAAGGGGTAAATTGGGTGTAATTGAGAGGGGGCCCCCTTGGTAATATTGTAAAGAAGGGGGGGGTTAGGATTTCAATATGGATCCGCACATAACCAACTTGTTATAGGAGCTAGGGGTGTCCATAGTCCGATAATAACAGAGATATTGGCCGAGTTAGGATGCCCTTTGTACCATAGTACTAGCCCTTAGAGCCCTTACACTTTCTAACCTACTTCCCCCCCTATCCCCCTTTCCTTTTCATATACAATTTTATCACTTTCATCTCTTTGTATATTGGCAATTCGTTCTACATCCTCTGTCAGAAGGTAATATCAATTTGAAACAGGAATTGGAGCATAGAAAATGTGCATCTAAACTGGGGGAAAAAAAAAAATTTATGGTTTCGATATGAAAATTGGGTTTTTAACTCTACGTTACTCGCTAGGGTTAAATTCGAATCCCAGTTCAAATCCTCTTGGTTATTAGATTAAGATCAATTTTCTTTCGAGAGCCATATTTAAATTCAGAAGTTTCAGGAAAGTATTTTGGCATTTTTTATTTTTATTCGCTAACTAGAGGGTTACCCAGGATTTCAGTCCGAAGGATGGCGTGCTCAAGGTTTCACTTCAATCTAAAAGCCTTGGCCGGGTTTCAAACCCGCAATTTTGAGCTCAGTAAGCTTTACCTCTGAGCTATCGGCGCCCTGACCATGCCTCTATAACGGTATTATAGTACTTATATATGCTTATAGGTTAGGTTAGGTTTTATAACTCATGCCCGGGCTTTAACTACAAGGTCGTATCGCCTACTACCAGAGCGCTCCTAGGGTAGGGGTCTTTAACGAGTACCTGACATCTTACAGCCTCGGGACCATCACTTAACGTCCCATCCGAAGGACGGCGTGCTTAAGTTTATTTTACCTCCCAGATAAAATAAACTAAGGGCCTCGGTCGGGTTTCGAACCCACGATCTTGAGCTCAGAAGACAAGCACGCATACCACTGAGCTACCGGCGCCCTCTATATGCTTATATAATATTAATTATATAATCGATATAGGTTAAATTCGATTAATAGAATAATCGATGTTAACTCAAAATGCGTAATAATTGTTAATATATATAGGAAAATTAAAAATTGTGTGTAAGATGGTGAAATATGCCTGCAACTACTACAGGTCCCACCATGCTTGATCAAATTGTGTGTAAGATGGTGAAATATGCCTGCAACTACTACAGGTCCCACCATGCTTGATCAAATTGTGTGTAAGATGGTGAAATATGCCTGCAACTACTACAGGTCCCACCATGCTTGATCAAATTGTGTGTAAGATGGTGAAATATGCCTGCAACTACTACAGGTCCCACCATGCTTGATCAAATTGTGTGTAAGATGGTGAAATATGCCTGCAACTACTACAGGTCCCACCATGCTTGATCAAATTGTGTGTAAGATGGTGAAATATGCCTGCAACTACTACAGGTCCCACCATGCTTGATCAAATTGTGTGTAAGATGGTGAAATATGCCTGCAACTACTACAGGTCCCACCATGCTTGATCAAATTGTGTGTAAGATGGTGAAATATGCCTGCAACTACTACAGGTCCCACCATGCTTGATCAAATTGTGTGTAAGATGGTGAAATATGCCTGCAACTACTACAGGTCCCACCATGCTTGATCAAATTGTGTGTAAGATGGTGAAATATGCCTGCAACTACTACAGGTCCCACCATGCTTGATCAAATTGTGTGTAAGATGGTGAAATATGCCTGCAACTACTACAGGTCCCACCATGCTTGATCAAATTGTGTGTAAGATGGTGAAATATGCCTGCAACTACTACAGGTCCCACCATGCTTGATCAAATTGTGTGTAAGATGGTGAAATATGCCTGCAACTACTACAGGTCCCACCATGCTTGATCAAATTGTGTGTAAGATGGTGAAATATGCCTGCAACTACTACAGGTCCCACCATGCTTGATCAAATTGTGTGTAAGATGGTGAAATATGCCTGCAACTACTACAGGTCCCACCATGCTTGATCAAATTGTGTGTAAGATGGTGAAATATGCCTGCAACTACTACAGGTCCCACCATGCTTGATCAAATTGTGTGTAAGATGGTGAAATATGCCTGCAACTACTACAGGTCCCACCATGCTTGATCAAATTGTGTGTAAGATGGTGAAATATGCCTGCAACTACTACAGGTCCCACCATGCTTGATCAAATTGTGTGTAAGATGGTGAAATATGCCTGCAACTACTGCAGGTCCCGCCATGCTTGATCAAATTGTGTTTAAGATGGTGAAATATGCCTGCAACTACTACAGGTCCCACCATGCTTGATCAAATTGTGTGTAAGATGGTGAAATATGCCTGCAACTACTACAGGTCCCACCATGCTTGATCAAATTGTGTGTAAGATGGTGAAATATGCCTGCAACTACTACAGGTCCCACCATGCTTGATCAAATTGAATGCATGTAAAAAATATTTCAAGGTGAATGATGTCATCAGGTCGAAGAAAACGCATATGATTTTAATTGCAAATTAGTTCCTTTGGTGTATATTTTGTTTATACATAATATTTGTTAGTTGATATCTGAGAAAGACATGAAAGTTATGTACTGAGATTTTTGCTCCATGGAAAAAACATGTCTCCATAGATGCGGCAATAATCAATTTTTGATACAATCGATATTAACTAAAACATAATAATTGTTATTATAACCTGACATGGATAACCACACGAGGAGGTTACAATGGTGATTAAAGGTAACATAACCTGACACTGATAACGACACGAGGAGGTTATAGTAGTGGGGGAAGGGTCAAGGTTGTCGCAGATCCCTCCTCCTCTTCCTGCTCTTGTGATAGAACCAGCCTTTATACACTACTATTGGTTCCTAACCAACCTGCTAATCAGCTATATTTCATTACTAAATTATTTAAATTTTTGAATTTTTTTTATAGAGGTTCACCACTCACTCTCTGGCTACGCCCTCATACGTTCACTCATTTTGATGAAAATAGCCGAGACTGTTGCTATCGATGCATGCTCCTTCTAATTTATCATATGGAAATTTATATATTAAAAATGTTTAGAGCATAAAACTGATTCATTTGATTATAGCATAAATTCTTGTTTTTATTCAATTAAAACTAAATGCTGACATTTTCAGAATTTCCAAATATTATATTATTTTCATTCATTATAAATGTACTGTTTCAGCAATAAAATATATTATTTATATGTGTTTATTGTAAATTTTTAATCATATGTTTTTGTAACCTTTTTGTCAAAAAACCATATACAATGTGACAATCGTCTCACAACAACACACAACACATATTAGAAATGACGTGACAAAATTCTCTGTAATAAACTCGTTCTGTGTCTGTGTTAGTGCTTGAGTTAAAAATTTTAAAAAAATTTACCAAAAAAAAAAAGAATAAAAAAGTCAAATTATTTTTTATTACACACAAATCGTTCATTAAATTTTATCGGTGTTCGTTTTACAAATCACCCAAGGACAGTACCAAGATCACTACTACACAGAGGTATGTCCGAGTATTCGAAATTTCATTTGAAATTCGAGGATTTATTATATATTTTTGGATCTAAACTTTGATCAGTGTTTTCACAAGAATTTCACGTTTTCCACCGCCCTCATACCAAACATTAAGGCGTAGGATAAAATCAGAACAAGTTTTTTTCATTTTCTTTTCGATGCTGCCGTAGCTCTTGCATTTGCTTGGCACTAGACTTTTTAGGTTTTTTAAATTCCTTTTGATGCGAGCTTTCCTCTGATTTGCGTTTAATCTTTAATTTTTTTGCAATTTTCAATTTAATACTGATTTTTACATATATTTCGGCGAATATTTTTATTGTTTCACTTTAAGTCCTAGTAGTGCTCCTCAAGCTCTTTACAAATACACCCGAATCAACGTCGTATCTAAACGCGTTATCATGCTATACTAATTTCTAATTTTACACAACGCTAATTCGCAACAATCATCCGCCGGCGTTCACACTAGCCCGATAACTTCACAGGCAAAACAAACACTGCACAACAGTGTACAGACATGCTCTATCCATTATGACCTTAACCGTTGTTATCGCATTATTAGTCTCGTAGTTATTAGCATTGAAATCTAACGGTATTTTGTAACACAAGAAAGTTTGACCGGCTATCACTGTGCTTAACGAGCGAATAGACGTTTTCACGTCAAAAATATGTGTCTGTGAACACGATAACTTCTGATACAATAAATGAATGATTTTCCGCGAAATTTGCAGGGTTGGGGGGATCAGTGGCTCAATTTAAAAACCTTAATAACTGCCAATGTTATGAATGTATCGACACAACATTTTTTTAGTATGAGGATCTCCTTCGACCGACTTTGTAAGTAATTAATAAGTATCGTCCATATAGGGCTTAGAATTTACATATAAAATTTCGTGTCAGTACATTTATTACATCGGCAGAATAAGCGTTTTTGTGTTAAGCCTCCCCTAATCCCCCCCCTTGTCTTTGGGCGATTTCAAAATCAATAGTTCTTCTCCTTAGGGGATACTGGTTACACATATTAAATTTCGATTCGATAGATTCATTCCATTGGCAGTTATAGTGTTCACACACACATTTTTTTTTTCTATTTTTCGAATCAGTGGGTAGAAAAACGTGAAATTTCGTAGAAAACTCCGCCACAAATTTCTGACCTTTTGCATAACTACCCCTATACTTTGCATAGCTGGGATTGTAAAAAATTGATTGGTTATTTGTCGTTGCGAAATATTTTATGAACATTGAATTATGAAACACAATACCTCTTTATGGTTACAATGCTCTTTTTGTTGGTATGGTAAATTTTTATACCATAGAGCGAGAAATGCCAGGTTTGGGAATGATTTAGTGAGCCCCCAGCTCGCATTCACCTGGTTCCAATGGCAAGACGTGAGGCGGCAAACCTCCCCACGTACCGTCCATAACTTACCTCACTTCTCTGCACGAAGACCGTCCTTAGATTTTATTACGTTGTTGCTTTCTTATGTTTTCTGGTCAAACTATTGCTATTCCACTCGATATAAGATGTATAAGGGTTAGTTATGCAATCGGTCAAACAAATCATAGTTCCCAATTTCAAATTACAGTAAAACCCCTCTGCAATGGACAATTTCCTTGGTCCCGTGACTGTCCATGGTAATATTAAGTACCATAAAAAATGTTAAGTATCATACATGCCTATTGTTTGGTTAGGTTAGGTTTTATGACTCATGCCCTGGCATTAACTACGAGGTCATATCGCCTACAACCAGAGCGCTCTTTTGTCACTCTGGTGGACATGAGCCCGACTCTACTGTGGGAGTCCTAAGTTTTGTCTACCCTAAATTTTTATTCACCTAGGGCAGGGGTCTTTAACGAGTACCTGACATCGTACAGGCTCGGGACCATCGCTTAACGACCCATCCGAAGGACGGCGTGCTTAAATTAATTTCACCTCCCAGATAAAATAAACTAAGGGCCTTGAGCTCAGAAGACAAGCACGCATACCATTGAGCTACCGGCGCCCTCTCCTATTGTATTGTTTGGTTTATTAACTTAAAATCCATAATAACTATTATTATGTGTATTTCATCTAATTATCTATTGTTCGTTACCTATATATAAAAACTTATATAAACCTATTCAACATAAAAGGAAATTAAACGTTTTGTATACGTACTACATATTTATAATGAAGTTTTGTATATGTCCTACATACATATCATGAAGTTTTGTATATGTCCTACATACATATAATGAAGTTTTGTGTATGTCCTACATACATAAAATAAAGTTTTTTTTAATTAAACCTTATTGAAGGGACACCCTTCTGAAACGGACAATTTTCTCGACGTAAGGTTTCAAAAAAAAAGACTTCATTATATTTATGTAGGACATAATATGTCCTACATAAATATATATTTTTTCACATAGATATTATGTATGTCCAATACGTTTAATTTCCTATTATGTTAACTAGTTTTATATAGGTTTAAAAGTAGTATATAAAGGCCGGTTCTGTCACCACCACCGCCTCACAGATCCTCCTCCACCACCACCACCACATCTGCTCCATAGACACGTCCCTCCACCACCACCACCACCGAAACTCTGCTCCTCAAATCTGCTCCACCGCCACAACATCTGCTCCTCCCAGATCCTCCACCACAACATCTGCTCCACCGCCTGCTCCACCACCACCACCTCCTCCTCCTCACCCACCATCGTACATCCCCACCTCGATACGTTTCCGCTCTCCCTCTAAAACCCAATAGGTTTCCACTCTCCCCTTTGAATCACCTACCATCGTACTTCCCCAACTCAATAAGTTTCCACTCTCCCCTTTGAATCACCCAACATCGTACATCCCCACCTCAATAAGTTTCCACTCTCCCTCTTTGAATCACCCAACATCGTACATCCCCATCCCGATAAGCTTCCGCTCTCCCCTTTGAATTACCCAACATCGTACATCCCCACCTCAATAAGTTTCCGCTCTCCCTCTAAACCCTACTTTAAATTATTTTTAATTAGCCCACTAGCGCTCCCAAGCGTCTAGAAATCAAATTATTATTGATATTAAATCAACTTAAGAAAGAAAAAAAAACCATACCTGACGGGATTCGAACTCACCACCTTCCATTTTGGAGTCTGGCTTGCTAACCCCTCGTCTTTCATGACATGTTTGTACAAAGGAGATGTAATCTAGGTATATAACGTTCAAGTCATACATTTTCAGATATCAAGTAACAATTATGGTGTATTCTGGGGTAGTAATGATTATTCCTATCGATTATTAATAATTAACATTTTTTTAAAGTCTGATTTCGTGACCTTGAACAGGCACTTGCGTGATCAAGCGTGTCGAACCCTGCATTCGTGTAGCCTACCTTATCACGTCCTATCATCATCATCATCATTGTATTCAGTATTATTTTAAACTGGAGTATAATGATGGAAAAATCGCCTACCTACACTTTTGAGCATGCCGTCCTTCGGTGCCTTGAATAGTATTGCATTTGAAAATTTAATTCAAAGCTCGTCATATTGAGTATGTTGTCCGATTGGAGTAATATGTGCAAAAAAAATCATTTATCTTCAATTCCGAGCACGCTGTCCTTTGATGTTATTCGTTAATTCTTGATTTTTATATATCTACTATGGTTTGGAAATGAGCTTCGTAGCTATAGGAATTGAGTCGTTGTCGACATATGTCGAGACCTGTGTTGCAGGCATACTTCACCAATTTTAAATTTTTAGATATATATTAACAATTGTCATATATTTAATATCGATTATTCAAACAATCGATTATTAATAATTTCACGAGTTCTCCGACTTGATGACATCCTTGACCTTGAAATGTTTTTTGCATGCATATACATGTTAAAACATGTCGAGACCTGTTGTTGCAGGCATACCCAGGGGCTCCAATCGGTCATAGTGATTCCAGTTATTCTAACAATTATGTCTTGGGAGCATGGATATCTCATTCCTACACCGCCGCCATATGAATTTGGGGGTTCACATCCCCGACCGCCTACGCCACCTCGTAATATTAGGGGTTATCAATGGTTATTAACCATGGACGAATTTTTGGGGAAACCCGATGTTGTGTTCGAACGACCAAAACGAGTAGGGTTTAATACGTTAAAAAATATACATTTAACATCTGATCTTTTAGGAGTGAATTAAGCATTTTTCTGCTTCAACTTTACATGGCGAAAAAAAATGACAACAGTGAATATCTACTTTTTCAGGAGGATTCCATTATAACAGCTCTTTCCAGGGCTAAAAAATAATTTTTTCTATAAGAAAATCCGAACTCTCGGGCTAAGACCCCATTCATATTGACCCCGGTTTTGCATGTATTCGACAAGAATAAACATGACTAAACAGGTTACATCATGAATATACATGTCACTACATGTTGGGGTAGTTGGTGTCCTTTCTTGAACCTGCACTTGCTTGGTGACGACACGTCAACTCTTGTAGTTCCCCCTCCCTCTTTTTATCGACTACTGCGCATGCGTCAACTCGGTCTATATAAGGGGCCCTCCCAACGAGGTAGCTCATTCTTCATAACTCAGTGTCATTGAAAAGAACTTGTTTTCTCTACTTTTGCTACTTAAGTCTGTCTTACATTCTATATATTTTTTCATTTATAAGTTATTTAACCTAATTAGTTTCGTTCTGTGTTTTTTCTTTATTACGTTTTTTATATAGATACATTAGTTTCGTTCATTGTTTTTTCTATAATTAGTGTTATATAGTTACATTTTATTTCGTCCATAGTTTTTTCTATATGTTATATAGTTACATTTTGTTACGTTCATTGTTTCTTCTCTAATTAGATTTTATATAGATACATTTTGTTTCGTTCATTGTTTTTTCTATAATTCGTGTTGTTTCGTTTTTTATAGTTATATTTTCAAATTAGTTTCGTTCATTGTCTTTTCTTTATATAAATTTTGAATCATTTTGTTATTTTACTACTATTCATTAAAATAAAATAAACATGTCCCACGTTTTTGGCAAATGCGATAAGCGATTTACTCGTTTCAATAATTGTCGACGACATGAGCTTACCTGCAAGCTCACTTCTGCAGGAAATCATCCTTGCTCATTTTGTAGTAAAACATTCTCACGGATAGATAGTCTAAGAAGGCACCAGCTTATTTGCAAACAGAATAACAAGATACCACAGAAAAATTACTCTGATTATTTATGTAGTAAATGTGGAGAAAATTTTACCCAACAGTGCTTACTAACCCACGAACCATTTTGTAATTCATCGAAAAATGTAGTTAATAGTTATCTGTGTTCTAAATGTGGGGCGGAGTATTCTGCAGAAGCGGCGCTTTTAGTCCACGAAACGTCCTGTGGAACATCGTTTGGAGATTCCCAGGAGTTTAACGAATTCGTAGCATCTATATGCACACATTGTGGTGAGTATAAAGATAATTTAACATCACATGAAAATTCCTGCATGGGGCCCTCGCCCCCAAAATTGGTAAGAAAAGGAGAGCCCAAAAAAAAGGACTTGATGGCTTCAGCAACTACATCTAATGGGCTATATGAGTATGAGACGTCATTTGAAGGACGGTTAAAATCTTTTTTCGTGACAAGTGAGGAAAATAAAGATTTAATAAGTTTTTTAAATAATATAAAACTGACGATAATGATAAAGCTCAAGGATTGTGTAGCAGAACACAACTCAGTCAAGTTCAACATTGTCGTTGATTGTACAATGAAAAACCAGCTTGGAGAACTTTTGGATACCGCATTCAAAACCAAAAATAAAGTCTTATGTATGGAGACCCCAATAGATGAAGTATTGACGAACGCCATTAATGCTATTATTAAGGAATTGGAAGAGTCACAATTAAGAAAGAGCGGATGGGCCTTATACGCAGTGGATGGTTTGAGACTACGTATTAACAAGTATAAGCCTTTGCGAGGTAGCACGTACATCCCCCTGCCATCCGTTATTAGTTCAAAAAAAGCTTGCACCAATGTTGAAAACGAAGATGACCAATGCTTTCGCTACGCTGTACTAGCAAAATTAATCACACGTGATGCAAACCGAGTTTCGAAATATACACGCATCCAGCACCGATACGACTTCAGCTCAGTAAAATATCCGATGGAATACGAAAAAATTAAATATTTTGAGCAAAAAACCAATATTTCCATAAATGTGTTCGGGTTGGACAAAAACATTAATGTGTTTCCTATGAAAATAGTAAAGGAAGAATTGGAAGACCATCGAGATTTACTTCTTTTGACAGAAGGGGAGAAGCAGCACTATGTATACATAAAAAATGTTGAGCACCTTGTGTCTTCTCAAATTACACGACATGAGCATAATATAAAAATGTGTAAACGATGTTTCACTCATTTCGACGAGAGGTATGACGGTGAAAGCAGGTATTTGGAGCATATCGCAGACTGCAGGGAACATAAACCTGCCCGCGTGGAACTCCCCTTGGAAAAACCGTACATAGAGTTTGAAAAAGTAGAACGAGCATTGCCAGTTCCGTATGTCATTTATGCTGATTTTGAGGCAATCTTGGAACCTAAAGAAGACCCACCGAACAATAAAAACACACGCCACAGTCATAATCACATTCCCATGAGCTATTGCCTGTATGTCAAAAAGTCAGAGGAAGTTGAAGATATTCAGTCTGCTCTCCCAACAGATCCTATAATATACCGTGGTGTTGATGCTGCGGCAAATTTTGTACAAAATTTAAAAAATATTGCAGAAATTATTTCGGACATATATTTAACTAAGAAGGATATGGAAGTGTTAACGGCGGATGAAGCTAAGTCATTCAATGAGGCTAATTCATGTTATTTGTGCGATAAACCTTTTTCTGACACAGAACACAACGGTAAGGTAAGAGACCACTCACATCTATCTGGAAAATACCGAGGCCCTGCTCATAATTCGTGTAACTTACGCTACCAGACCCCCACATTTATACCAGTACTTCTTCATAACCTCTCTGGATACGATAGCCATTTCATAGTTCGCGAACTTGGGTACGACAACAGAAGAATAGACGTTATTCCCAACACAGAGGAAAGTATATTTCCTTCACAAAGCACATAAACAAACACATTAGTTTGCGATAGTTTGCGAATGACATACGGAACTGGCAATGCTCGTTCTACTTTTTCAAACTCTATGTACGGTTTTTCCAAGGGGAGTTCCACGCGGGCAGGTTTATGTTCCCTGCAGTCTGCGATATGCTCCAAATACCTGCTTTCACCGTCATACCTCTCGTCGAAATGAGTGAAACAACGTTTACACATTTTTATATTATGCTCATGTCGTGTAATTTGAGAAGACACAAGGTGCTCAACATTTTTTATGTACACATAGTGCTGCTTCTCCCCTTCTGTCAAAAGCAGTAAATCTCGATGGTCTTCCAATTCTTCCTTTACTATTTTCATAGGAAACACATTATTGTTTTTGTCCAACCCGAACACATTTATGGAAATATTGTTTTTTTGCTCAAAATATTTAATTTTTTCGTATTCCATCGGATATTTTACTGAGCTGAAGTCGTATCGGTGCTGGATGCGTGTATATTTCGAAACTCGGTTTGCATCACGTGTGATTAATTTTGCTAGTACAGCGTAGCGAAAGCATTGGTCATCTTCGTTTTCAACATTGGTGCAAGCTTTTTTTGAACTAATAACGGATGGCAGGGGGATGTACGTGCTACCTCGCAAAGGCTTATACTTGTTAATACGTAGTCTCAAACCATCCACTGCGTATAAGGCCCATCCGCTCTTTCTTAATTGTGACTCTTCCAATTCCTTAATAATAGTATTGATGGCGTTCGTCAATACTTCATCTATAGGGGTCTCCATACATAATACTTTATTTTTGGTTTTGAATGACTCGACTCAATTCCTATAGCTACGAAGCTCATTTCCAAACCATAGTAGATATATAAAAATCAAGAATTAACGAATAACATCAAAGGACAGCGTGCTCGGAATTGAAGATAAATGATTTTTTTTGCACATATTACTCCAATCGGACAACATACTCAATATGACGAGCTTTGAATTAAATTTTCAAATGCAATACTATTCAAGGCACCGAAGGACGGCATGCTCAAAAGTGTAGGTAGGCGATTTTTCCATCATTATACTCCAGTTTAAAATAATACTGAATACAATGATGATGATGATGATAGGACGTGATAAGGTAGGCTACACGAATGCAGGGTTCGACATGCTTGATCACTCAAGTGCCTGTTCAAGGTCACGAAATCAGACTTTAAAAAAATGTTAATTATTAATAATCGATAGGAATAATCATTACTACCCCAGAATACACCATAATTGTTACTTGATATCTGAAAATGTATGACTTGAACGTTATATACCTAGATTACATCTCCTTTGTACAAACATGTCATGAAAGACGAGGGGTTAGCAAGCCAGACTCCAAAATGGAAGGTGGTGGTGAGTTCGAATCCCGTCAGGTATGGTTTTTTTTTCTTTCTTAAGTTGATGTAATATCAATAATAATTTGATTTCTAGACGCTTGGGAGCGCTAGTGGGCTAATTAAAAATAATTTAAAGTAGGGTTTAGAGGGAGAGCGGAAACTTATTGAGGTGGGGATGTACGATGTTAGGTAATTCAAAGGGGAGAGCGGAAGCTTATGGGGATGGGGATGTACGATGTTGGGTGATTCAAAGAGGGAGAGTGGAAACTTATTGGGGTTTAGAGGGAGAGTGGAAACTTATTGAGTTGGGGAAGTACGATGGTAGGTGATTCAAATGGGAGAGTGGAAACTTATTGGGGTTTAGAGGGAGAGCGGAAACTTATCGAGGTGGGGATGTACGATGGTGGGTGAGGAGGAGGAGGTAGTGGTGGTGGAGCAGATGAGGAGGTGGTGGTGGAGGAGGATCTGTGAGGCGGTGGTGTTGTGGTGGAGGAGCAGAATTGAGGAGCAGATTTGAGGAGCAGAGTTTCGGTGGTGGTGGTGGTGGAGGGACGTGTCTATGGAGCAGATGTGGTGGTGGTGGTGGAGGAGGATCTGTGAGGCGGTGGCGGTGACAGAACCGGCCTTTATATACTACTTTTAAATAATTTTTTATATATAGGTAACGAACAATAGATAATTAGATAAAACACACATAATAATAGGTATTATGGATTTTAAGTTAATAAACCAAACAGTAGGCATGTATGATACGATTTGGTTGTGCGTCTATAGCTAATCATACATTTTTAAGCCTGTGCTACACCCCCCGGGGGGTGACAGAACTAACAGAACTCCTCCCCGTGACATAACCGCCAGTCAGATAACTAACCTTATTGTAGCTCGTTCCAACAGACTGTCGTTGTCAGTGTCACTCCCTCTCAGAGACACTCAACCACTCCTTCAGACATTCTCCATATCTAATTGAATGTCCACAACATTCAACCTTCCATCATTCACACTCAAAAAAAAGGGGGGGGGGGGGGGTGGGTGGGAATGTCAGGTACTCGTTAAAGACCCCCTAAGTGAATAAACCTAGGTAGGCAAAATTTAGGACTACGACAGTAGAGTCAGGCTCATGTCCACCGACCTCGCTGTTAAAGCCCGGGCATGAGTCATAATAACTATAACTATAACATAACTATAATTTTATTTCTTGAAGGTGAAGGATTTTATCTTATTCATTCACTTAAAAAAAAAAAATGTACATTATGTTTTTACAATTGTTTTACCACATTGCCTGAGGGCAACCTCAAAAGCCGGCTAGCATGAAATAATAATAGCTGTGAGAGGTCTGACTACATTTTTATTTTACAGCCTGTGAAATAATCACCTCTCACTTCACACTTAGGCGAAATAAACACTTCAAAGAGGCGAAAACGATATCATAAAAAATTACACTAGCATAGAAAAGTTTCGCTTCGCTAAAACTTGAAAGTTCTTACTATGAAGATGGCTGATGTAGTGAGAAGTGATTATTTCACAGGTTGTCAAATAAGATTTAGTCAGATCTCTCACAGATTTTTTATTTGTATTAGCTAGCCGGCTTTCGAGGTTGCCCTCATCATCACGCAGTCTGATTTATGAAAGAATGAAAATTAAAATATTTTAGTGGATAACATTTAAAAATTTTCATAATAAAAAAAATAAATAAAACCATCTAAAAACTTTAACAATTTAAAATATCATGGATGGGGACAGATAAGTCATTCCTGAGTTAAAGCTGTTAATTTTCATTCAAATTTCAAAAAATTATTTTATCAGACTGGCTGATGAAGAGAGAAACCTCGAAGGCCGGCTAGCTCATAGAAATAAAGAGATCAGTCTACATCTCATTTGTCAACCTGTCTATCAGTTCTTCTCATCTAAAAACCGACTCGAAGTACGTTACAAGACAAGCAGAGGGGGACATGTCTTTGAATTCACTCGACTAGAAAAAAGATTTTCTTAAAGAATTTGAATAAAACTAGACAAAGTTTGTTGGGTGCATAAATTTGAGGGAGGAGGCGTCGAAATATTATGCGCATGTTCTTTCCTAACTCAGACAAAATATGACGCTAGGATATGTCAATTCCTCTTTAAAAAAAGGTTAGGAAACATTTAAAACAAGTTATAGATAGTAAAAAATTAGTATTAGAGAAAACCTTCAAAAACTATATAATAAATAATTTTAAAAACGAAAATACTCATAATATAAATACTTTTGAATAAATAATAATATAAGCCGGAGTTAAAATTACAAAAAGCCGTATATTTGCGCCTTGATCCAAACTTTAATCCTATTCGTTTCATTTGATGAAACTTCGATATATGAAGTAGCGAAAATGATGATATCTTCCTGAATTTACCACTTTTAATGAACCATAAATTTTCATTTTCATTATTTTGGGCTATAATAATTATAACTAATTATTAGTTGTAATAAAATTAAATACCTAAATTTTATTTTTTAACGAATTTACACCGGTAGCTCAGTGGTATGCGTGCTTGACTTCTAGCTCAAGGTTGTGGGTTCGTAGCCCAACCGAGGCCCTTAGTTTATTTTATCTGGGAGGTAAAATAAACTTCAGCACGCCGTCCTTCGGATGGGACGTTAAGCGATGGTCCCAAGCCTGTACGATGTCAGGTACTCGTTAAAGACCCCTGCCCTAGGTGAATAAAAATTTAGGGTAGGCAAAATTTAGGACACCCACAGTAGAGTCGGGCTCATGTCCACCAGAGTGACGATAGAGCGCTCTGGTAGTAGGCGATATGACCTCGTAGTTAAAGCCGGGGCATGAATCATAAAACCAAACCAAACCTAAAAAAATATATTTAAAAAAAAATTGTTTAACTTTTACATAGTTTAATTTCACAAAAATATATACATACAGTCTACCGGTTTCGGTTTATGCCATCGTCAGTACAAAGTTAACTATTATTAGCTCTAACTAAGAGGTCATATCGCCTTCTACCAGAGCGCTCTTTCGTCTGGTGGATAAGAGCCCGACTCTACTGTGGGAGTCCAAAATTTTGTCTACCCTAAATTTTTATTCACCTAGGGGGGCAGGGGTCTTCAACGAGTACCTGACATCGTACAGGCTCGGGACCATCGCTTAACGTCCCATCGTTTAAATAAACTAAGGGCCTCTGCCGGGCTTCGAACCCACGACCTCGAGCTCAGAAGGCAAGCACGCATACCACTGAGCTACCGGCGCCCTCAATGTATTGAGATAATCAAAACTCAATCATGGTATACAATGTTTATATAATTGGAAAACATTCACGTTGGAACTTGTTTTCCTTTTTATGAAAATATTGTAGTCGTGCGAAAATTTCGTTGGTTTTTTTGCCTTTTCCCAAAATATAATACATTCACGAATGGCGAGATTTGTGGTTTCACTGACCGTTAATTATGCAGTGTCATTTATGTATGTTGACTCAGTCTATCACCAGAAGCGCTGCACGCACACTAACATTAAAATCTTCAATAAAATGAAGAGTCAAATCAAAAAAATATTTCAAAAAAGAGGAAATTTTTCCGAAACATTTTTCATATCTTTCGTTGCTACAGGTTGGCCGCCCAAAGAAGTATAACATAATTTCATAAATGAATTCTTCCCTCCCAAAATGGGATATTTTAATGGGTGGTTATCGTAAGAATGTCAAGAATTACTTCATTTTGAAGTTCTTTTGGATGGAACATCTTATATCTGATAGGTTTTTCGACTACTAATACCGTGTCAAAATGGGGGCTCGAAGTGTTTGCTTTATTGATGAATTTAGCTAAATTTTTGGATCCCTGTCATTGGCAATTCGAGTCAGTTTGTATGTTTTATAATGTTCATTTGAAGATCATACGAACGATGTGCTATACGGCAATGTTCAGTCAAGATTTCAGGTTCGGAAAACGTGAATACATTTTGATAAATTTGCACTTTTAAGACAACCTGCTAGAGTTTTCATTGTCATTGTTAGAACATAATATAGGAGATCTTATGTGCTATCAATCGCATAGCTCAAAATTTTATTAAATAAATTTCATATAATTGGAATTTTAGTGTAGAACAGGTGAAACAAGATAGCACGGTGGTAGGGTTCCAGCGTTGCCAAGACGTGCATCCCTCCCGGGCTCGAAACGTTGCGGACTCCACGATGATCAACCAAGGATAGACAAGAGAACTGGCAACACAGTACCCATTAAAGCCTAGCTGTCATCATTCAATGGCTCTACACTAGATAACTCAAGTTTTTGATGATCCAGATTATTAAATTTACTACCATTTCTTGTTTCAGTGTTTCGCTTTACCGTTTTGTGTTCTGAAATTCTCCAATAACCGATCACTAGCTCTTCTCTCCTCTCTTCACTTTGTCCACGGGGTAAGTACTCTTTTTATTTTTTGGTTTTCCTAATTATTACACCCTATTATAGTTACAGGCAGAAAATTATATTAAAGTTTCCGGTATATGACACCTTCAATTCAACGTTTTTATTTCTAATGGAACCATATACTCTTCTAGACGAATTCCGAAACTATATTTTTTTTATGTACTAGCAGTAATACCCGGCGTTACTCGGGGAACTTTGACTTTTCACCTAATATCTCTCATTCGAATCCAATTCAATTATTCGACAGTACATTCATGATGTTATACTTTTCTATTATTCATATAGAATAAACCTTATAGTACTTCAACGGCAGACACCACAGCTAGTATCTGCTTAATACCGGTGTACAGAAGAAGAGAAAGCTACATGTGAAATTCCTTCAGCTTAATGCACCCCACCCCTCAGGTTCAAAAAGTTGAAACGTCACAACTAATTTTCAAATTTTGTTTTGAAATTACTACATGTGAAATTCCATGACAATGCGACCATTAGTTAATGAGCTACCACTATTACTATACTTAAGTCTACCCCCACTATCCTCCATTTCGTTCAATATCTTGAGAGGTCACAAACCCTATTTATCTATTTGGCCTTTAAGAATACTACATGTGAAATTTCATGATAATCCGACCATTAGTTAATGAGCTACCGGTATCTTTATATTTAGACCTATCCCCACCACCCCCCCCTCCCGTTCAAAATTTTGGGACGCCACATAGTCTATTATTCAACTGGGGTCATAAGAATGCTACATGTGAAGTTTCATAAAAACCCGTCGAGCAGTTTGGGCGTGATGCTGGAACAAACAAACAAATAAACCCCGTTTCAGCTTTATTAATATAGATTTCTTCCTTGATAATTTTAGTTGGAGCCAAACGGAAAGGTATTTTTTCTTTATATTTGGTGTCTACTGAGCTCAGGATCGCAAGTTGGAAATCTAGACGGGGCTCTTAGTTGTTTTAACTGACTTATATTATTTATTTTTTAAAATATCCTCGAGCACTTCGTCCTTCGGTTGGGACTTTCCCGATACATCTGAATTGTCTTTGGTTGACCATCTTCATTTATGGTCGCTGCCTATCTACCAACATTGCTGTATTAATTTGTTTTTCAGAAAATATGTCAAGACGGTATCTCAAAGCCCACTTATATTCCACATTTCTTCCTTGATAATTTTAGTTGGAACCAAACGGTAACTTATTTTATCTTACATATGGAGTCTATCGAGCTCAGGATCGCCACTTAGAAATCTAGCAAAGGCATTTAGGTCAAATGTTTTAATCGAGAAGAAAAATATATTTGAGCACATCGTCCTTCGGATTGGACTTTAGGCTATGATCGAGGGCCTTTTTGTATGTCAGGTGCTCGATAATGAGTCGTATGTTATGTATCTAAACCTGGGTAGCTGAAATTTCACTTAGGTTAAATATAACCTTGAGCACGTCGTACTTCGGATGGGACTTTCCCGATATATCTGAATCTGTCTATCAGTTTTACTAATATTAAATTTATAAACCGTTAAAAAGCGAGAAATTTGAAGAATGGTATTTAACCCGACTTTTTTCGAAAAACATTTTTATTTTGATTTTTGTGTAGAATTCAGATATCCCGGTTGTTCATCAGTTTTAACAAATATTAAATCTAAAAACCGTTTAAAAGCGAGAAATATGAAGAATGGAGTTTACCGAGCTCAGGATCCCCATTTAGAAATCTAGCCAAGTCACTTAGGTCAGATGTTTTAATCGGGAAGATAAAAATAAATTTGAGCACGTCGTCCTTCGGATTGGACTTCATGCTATGATCGAGGGCCTTTTTGTATGTCAGGTACTGGATAATGAGTCGTATGTTATGCATCTAAACCTGGGTAGCTGAAATTTCACTTAGGTTAAAAAAACCTTGAGCACGTCGTCTTTCGGACGGGACTTTCCCGATATATCTGAATCTGTATATCAGTTTTAACATATATTAAATCTATAAACCGTTAAAAAGCAGGAAATTTGAAGAATGGGATTTAGCCCGACTTTTTTCGAAAAAATTTTTATTTCGATTTTTGTGTAGGATTCAGATATCCCGGATGTACATCAGTTTTAACAAATACTAAATCTGAATACCGTTTAAAAGCTAGAAATTTGAAGAATGGATTTTCCACGCTCAGGATCGCCATTTAGAAATCTAGCCAAGTCACTTAGGTCAGATGTTCTAATCGAGAAGATAAAAATAAATATGAGCACGTCGTCCTTCGGATTGGACTTTAGGCTATGATCGAGGGCCTTTTCGTATGTCAGGTACTCGATAATGAATCGTATGTTATGTATCTAAACCTGGGTAGGTGACATTTCATTTACATTAAAAATTACTTGAGCACGTCGTCCTTTGGATGGGACTTTCCCGATACATCTCAATCTTTCTTTGGTTGACCATCTTCGTTTCTGGATGCTGCATATCTACCAACAATGCTATATTCATTTGTTTTTCAGAAAATATGTCAAAACGGTACCTCAAAGCCCACTTATATTCCACATTTCTTCCTTGATAACTTCAGTTGGAACCAAACGGTAACTTATTTTATCATACATATGGAGTCTGTCGAGCTCAGGATCGCCACTTAGAAAACTTGCCAAGGCTCTTAGGTCAGATGTTTTAATCGAGAAGATAAAATTGAATTTGAGCACGTCGTCCTTCGGATTGGACTTTAGGCTATGATCGAGGGCCTTTTTGTATGTCAGGGGCTCGATAATGAGTCGAATGTTATGTAACTAAATCTGGGTATCTAAAATTTCACTTAGGTTCATTAAACCTTGAGCACGTCGTCCTTCGGATGGGACTATCCCGATATATCTGAATCTGTCTATCAGTTTTAACAAATATTAAAATTATAGACCGTTAAAAAGCAGGAAATTTGAAGAATGGTATTTAGCCCAAGTTTATTCGAAAAACATTTTTACTTCAATTTTTGTGTAGGATTCAGATATCCCGGTTGTTCATCAGTTTTAACAATAATTAAATCTAAAAACCGTTTAAAAGCTAGAAATTTGAAGAATGGAGTCTACCGCGCTCAGGATCGCCATTTAGAAATCTAGCCAAGTCACTTAGGTCAGATGTTCTAATCGAGAAGATAAAAATAAATTTGAGCACGTCGTCCTTCGGATTGGACTTCAAGCTATGATCGAGGGCCTTTTTGTATGTCAGGTACTGGATAATGAGTCGTATGTTATGCATCTAAACCTGGGTAGCTGAAATTTCACTTAGGATAAAAAAACCTTGAGCACGTCGTCTTTCGGACGGGACTTTCCCGATATATCTGAATCTGTCTATCAGTTTTAACAAATATTAAATCTATAAACCGTTAAAAAGCAGGAAATTTGAAGAATGGGATTTAGCCCGACTTTTTTCGAAAAAAATTTTTATTTCGATTTTGTGTAGGATTCAGATATCCCGGATGTACATCAGTTTTAACAAATATTAAATCTGAAAACCGTTTAAATGCTAGAAATTTGAAGAATGGACTTTCCGAGCTCAGGATCGCCATTTAGAAATCTAGCCAAGTCACTTAGGTCAGATGTTCTAATCGAGAAGATAAAAATAAATTTGAGCACGTCATCCTTCGGATTGGACTTCAAGGTATGATCGAGGGCCTTTTTGTATGTCAGGTACTGGATAATGAGTCGTATGTTATGTAACTAAACCTGGGTAGCTAAAATTTCACTTAGGTTCATTAAACCTTGAGCACGTCGTCCTTCGGATGGGACTTTTCCGATATATCTGAATCTATCAGTTTTAACAAATATTAAATCTATAAACCGTTAAAAAGCAGGAAATTTGAAGAATGGTATTTAGCCCGACTTTTTTCGAAAAACATTTTTATTTCGATTTTTGTGTAGGATTCAGATATCCCGGTTGTTCATCAGTTTTAACAAATATTAAATCTATAAACCGTTAAAAAGCAGGAAATTTGAAGAATGGTATTTAGCCCGACTTTTTTCGAAAAACATTTATATTTCGATTTTTGTGTAGGATTCAGATATCCCGGTTGTTCATCAGTTTTAACAAATATTAAATCTAAAAACCGTTTAAAAGCGAGAAATTTGAAGAATGGAGTTTACGGAGCTCAGGATCCCCATTTAGAAATCTAGCCAAGTCACTTAGGTCAGATGTTTTAATCGGGAAGATAAAAATAAATTTGAGCACGTCGTCCTTCGGACTGGACTTCAAGCTATGATCGAGGGCCTTTTTGTATGTCAGGTACTGGATAATGAGTCGTATGTTATGCATCTAAACCTGGGTAGCTGAAATTTCACTTAGGTTAAAAAAACCTTGAGCACGTCGTCTTTCGGACGGGACTTTCCCGATATATCTGAATCTGTCTATCAGTTTTAAAAAATATTAAATCTATAAACCGTTAAAAAACAGGAAATTTGAAGAATGGGATTTAGCCCGACTTTTTTCGAAAAACTTTTTTATTTAGATTTTTGTGTAGGATTCAGATATCACGGTTGTTATATATCAGTTTTAACAAATATTAAATCTAAAAACCGGTAAAAAGGGAGAAATTTGAAGAATGGAGTTTACCGAGCTCAGGATCGCCATTTAGAAATCTAGCCAAGGCACTTAGGTCACTTAGGTAATACATGCTTAGGAAGCCCACCCTATTAAAATTAGGGCTATATCCCATCTTTGAAAGGTCCATGTGAGATTCATTCTGCATTAATGCACCCCCGCCCCTCCCGTCCAAAGGGTCACAGCCAATTTTAAAATATTGCTTTTGAAACTACCATTAAGGTATATGCTTGCCCCCCCCCCCCCCCCCCCCCCCCAAATTGAATTAAGTTTTTAGATTTCTTTGACTCACTAACATTAAAATAAAAATTGACAAAAACTAGTATTACGATCTAAAAAAAATAACATTAAGAGCTCTAAAAATTACGATGTTTGTGTGTGTTTAATACACTGGCTACAACAAAAGCTTACTTATAGCCTAACTGCCCTAAATTATCATAGCTTTCCTAGCTTTCTTTTGACTAAATTTATCAATAACATCTGAAAAGTCAATAGTTTTGGCCAATTCATTTTCAATCACTGATACTATGCGTCGATGCGTCTATTTTTAGAACACTGCTCTGAGGGAAACAGCTGGGGAATAGGAGTGGGGGAGGGTTGAGGGGCCCGTCTATACCTGTCTCGTGCGGACTGGACTGTTTTATACTAGTAATTTGCAAACAAGAGTAACTATCCATGCACGCAACTAATTAAATAATAACTTAACAACTCGCACAACTAGAATATGTATCTATTATACTAAATTTTCTTATAATTATATATTTTGCCTTTTTAAGCTATGATCCCTTGCAAAATCTACTAAAATCTATATTAATAAAGCTGAAACGGGGTTTGTTTGTTTGTTTGTGTTTGTTCCAGCATCACGCCCAAACCGCTGGACGGATTTTTATGAAACTGCCCATGTAGCATTCTTTTGAGCCCGATTGAATAATAGGCTATGTGGCGTCCCAAAATTTTGATCGGGAGGGGGGTTGTAAGGGGGGCCTAAGTATATAAATAGTGCTAACTCATTAACTAATGGGCGAATTGTCATGAAATTTCACAGGTAGTCTTTTTATAATCCAAACAGGAAAAAAAGGTGTGTGGCGTCCCAAAGTTTTGAACGGGAGGGGGGGTTGTGGGGGGGCCTAAGTATAAATATAGAGCTAACTCATTAACTAATGGGCGAATCGTCATGACATTTCACATGTAGTATTTCTAAAAGCCAAATAGGAAAAAAAGGTGTGTGGCGTCCCAAAGTTTTGATCGGGAGGGGGGGTTGTAAGGGGGGCCTAAGTATCAATATAGAGCTAACTCATTAACTAATGGGCGAATCGTCATGAAATTTCACGTAGTATTTTTAAAAGCCAAATAGGAAAAAAAGGTGTGTGGCGTCCCAAAGTTTTGAACGGGAGGGGGGGTTGTAAGGGGGGCCTAAGTATAAATATAGAGCTAGCTCATTAACTAATGGGCGAATCGTCATGACATTTCACATGTAGTATTTCTAAAAGCCAAATAGGAAAAAAAAGTGTGTGGCGTCCCAAAGTTTTGATCGGGAGGGGGGGTTGTAAGGGGGGCCTAAGTATCAATATAGAGCTAACTCATTAACTAATGGGCGAATCGTCATGAAATTTCACGTAGTATTTTTAAAAGCCAAATAGGAAAAAAAGGTGTGTGGCGTCCCAAAGTTTTGAACGGGAGGGGGGGTTGTGGGGGGGGCCTAAGTATAAATATAGAGCTAATTCTTTAACGGTTGGTCGGATTGTCACGAAATTTCACATGGAGTATTCCTGAAGGCCAAATAGAAAAATAAGGTGTGTGGCGTCCCAAAGTTTTGAACGGGAGGGGGGGATGTGGGGGGGCCTAAGTATAAATATAGAGCTAACTCATTAACTAATGGGCGAATCGTCATGAAATTTCACATGTAGTATTTTTAAAAGCCAAATAGCAAAAAAAGGTGTGTGGCGTCCCAAAGTTTTGACGGGAGGGGGGTTGTGGGGGGGCCTAAGTATAAATATAGAGCTAACTCTTTAACAGTTGGTCGGATTGTCACGAAGTTTCACATGTAGTATTCCTGAAGACCAAAATAAAAAAATAGGCGGTGTGACGGCTCAAACGTTTTTACGGGAGGGGGGGTAGTGGGGGGGCCAAGTATAAATATAGAGCTAACTCATTAACTAATGGGCGAATCGTCATGAAATTTCACATGTAATATTCCTAAAGGTCAAATAGAAATATTAGGTGTGTGACGGCCCAAAATTTTGAACGGGTGGCGGGGTTGAGGGGGGGGGACTAAGTATAAATATAGAGCTAGCTCATTAACGGTTGATCGTATTGTCATGAATCGGATTGTCATGAATTTCACATGTAGTAGTAGTAGTAACTATGTATTCGCTGTGGGGTTCACTGTTGCAAGACATTTACTAGCTGTGATGTCCAGCGTTCCTAATATCGTACTAGCTGTGGGGTCCGCTGTTGCAAGGCACTTACTAGCTGTAGTGCTCAGCCCCAGCGTTCCTAACTATGTACTGGCTGTGGGGTTCGCTGTTGCAAGGCACCTACAAGACATTTACTAGCTGTGATGCCAGCGTTCCTAATTACGTACTAGCTGTGGGGTTCTGCTGTTGCAAGGCGCTAGCAGTGTGGCCCAGCGTATTTAACTACGTAGGTACTAGCTGTGGGGTCCACCGTTGCAAAACTCATACTAGCTGTGATGCCCCGTGGTTCTAACTACATACTATCTGTGGGGTCCGCAGTTGCAAGGCACCTACTACCTGTAGGGCCCAGCGTTCCTAAAAACTTACTAACTGTGGGGTCCGTCGTTGCAAAAGCATACTAGCTGTGATACCCAGGGTTCCTAATATCGTACTAGCCGTGGGTCTGTTGTTGCAAGGCATTTACTAGCTGTAGTGCCCAGCGTTCCTAACTATGTACTAGCTGTGAAGTTCGCTGTTGCAAAGCACTTACTAACTGTAATGCCCAGCGTATTTAACTACGTACTAGCAGTGGGGTCCGCTGTTGCAAGGCACTTAATAGCTGTGATGCCCAGCGTTCCTAACTTCGTACTAGCTGTGGGGTCCGCTGTTGCAATGAACTTACTAGCTGTGATGCCCAGCGTTCCTAACTTCGTACTAGCTGTGGGGTCCTCTGTTGCGAGGGGGGGGGGGGGCTAAGTATAAATATAGTGCTAGCTCATTAAAGGTTGGTCATATTGTCATGGAATTTCACATGTAGTATTCTTAAAAGCCAAATAGAAATATATGGTGTATATGTCACAAAATTTTGAACGGGAGGGTGGGTTGATGGGGGGCCTAAGTATAACTATAGTGATAAATCATTAACGGATGATCGGATTGTCACGAAATTTTCACATGTAGTATTCATAAAGGCCAAATAGAAAAATAGGGTGTGTGACATCTTAAAAATTTGGGAGGGGGGGGGGGGCTAAGCATAAAAATAATGCTGAATGATTAAAGGGTAATCGGATTGTCATGAATTTCACATGTAGTAGTAGTAGTAACTATGTATTCACTGTGGGGTTCACTGTTGCAAGGCTGTGATGCCCAGCGTTCCTAATATCGTACTAGCTGTGGGGTCCGCCGTTGCAAAAACATACTAGCTGTGATGCCCAGCGTTTCTTAACTAGGTACTAGCGGTGGGGTCCGCCGTTGCAGAACACATACTAGCTGTGATGCCCAGCATTCCCAACTACGTACTAGCTGTGGTGCTCAGCGTTGCAAGCCACATACTAGCTGTGGTCACAAACGTTCTTAAGTACGCACTGACTAGGACGTCCAGCGATGCTAAGTATTCACTAGGTGTGGCTTCCGCCGTTGAAAGGCGCATACTAGCTGTGGTGCCCAGGGGTCCTAAAAACTTACTAGCGTTACAACAGCTGAAGGACTATAAGCCTTATTCCGTATGAATAATTGAAAATTATAACATCATGAATGTACTGTCGAGGAACTGAATAGCGTTATAGAAGATATTGGGAGAAAAATCAAAGTTCCCCGGGAAACGCCGGGTATAACTGCTATAGATTTATTATTTGTTAAAACTGATAGAGAACGACCGGATTATCTGAATCCTACACAAAAATCAAAATAAAAATGTTTTTCAAAAAATTCACGCTATTTAACGGTTTATAGGCTTAATAATTGTTAAAACTGATACGACAGAATCAGATATATCCGAAAAGTCCCATCCAACGGACGACGTGCTCAAGGCTATTTTCAACCTAAGTGAAATTTCACCTAACCAGGTTTATTTACATAACATACGTCTCATTATCGAGTACCTCACATTCGAAAAAGCCCTGGATCATCGCTTAAAGTCCCATCCGAAGGACGACGTGCTCAAAGTGTTTTTTAACTTCCCGATTGAAACATCTGACCTAAGTGCCTCAGCTAGATTTCTAAGTGGCGATCCTGACCTCGGTGGACTCCATTCTTCAAATTTCTCGCTTTTTAACGGTTTATAGATTTAATATTTGTTAAAACTGATAGAGAACGACCGGATTATCTGAATCCTACACAAAAATCAAAATAAAATGTTTTTCAAAAAATTTGCGCTATTAAACGGTTTATAGGCTTAATAATTGCTAAAACTGATACGACAGATTCAGATTTATCCGGAAAGTCCCATCCGAAGGACGATGTGCTCAAGGCTAATTTCTACCTAAGTGATATTTCACCCTACCCAGGTTTATTTACATAACATACGTCTCATTATCGAGTACCTCACATTCGAAAAAGTCCTGGAACATCGCTTAAAGTCCCATCCGAAGGACGACGTGCTCATAGTTATTTTTCACTTCCCGATTAAAACATCTGACCTAAGTGCCTCAGCTAGATTTGGTAAGTGGCGATCCTGAGCTCGGTAGACTCCATTCTTCAAATTTCTCGCTTTTTAACGGTTTATAGATTAAATATTTGTTAAAACTGATAGAGAACGACCGGATTATCTGAACCCCACACAAAAATCAAAATGAAAACGTTTTTCAAAAAATTCGCGCTATTTAACGGTTTATAGGCTTAATAATTGTTAAACTGATACTACAGATTCAGATATATCCGGAAAGTCCCGTCCGAAGGACGACGTGCTCAAGGCTTTCAACCTAAGTGGAAATTGACCTACCCAGGTTTATTTACATAACATACGTCTCATTATCGAGTACCTCACATTCGAAAAAGCCCTGGATCATCGCTTAATGTCCCATCCGAAGGACGAAGTGCTCAAAGTTATTTTTAACTTCCCGATTAAAACATCTGACCTAAGTGCCTCAGCTAGATTTCTAAGTGGCGATCCTGAGCTCGGTAGACTCCATTCTTCAAATTTCTTGCTTTTTAACGGTTTATAGATTTAATATTTGTTAACTGACAGAGCCATAGAGTGTGCTGGTTTCGGATTATGCCAACGTCAGCACAACGTTCAGACTGACTTTAAATATGGTGACACCGATCCACTATGGAAGAAAATGCCCAAAAAAAAAAGATGTATGTATAGATATGAACACAAATTAAAACTTATGTACATTGTTATATAATCTATATTAATAAAGCTGAAACGGGGTTTGTTTGTGTGTTTGTTTGTATGTTTGTTCCAGCATCACGCCAAACGGCTGGACGGATCTTCATGAAACTTCATATGTAGCATTCTTTTGAGCCCGATTGAATAATAGGCTATGTGGCGTCCCAGAATTTTGAACGGTAGGGAGGTTGTAAGGGGGGCCTAAGTACATAAATAGTCCTACCTCATTACGGTTGTCGGATTGTCAAGAATTTCACATGTAGTATTCTTAAAGACCAAATAGAAATATGAGGTGTGTGGCGTACCAAAATTTTGAACGGGAGGGGGGGTTGTGGGGGGGGCCTAAGTATAAATATTCAATAGTTTCTAAGTTATAATTTTCAATTATTCATACGGAATAAGGCTTATAGTCCTTCAGCTGTTGTAACGCTAGTAAGTTTTTAGGACCCCTGGGCACCACAGCTAGTATGCACCTTTCAACGGCGGAAGCCACACCTAGTGAATACTTAGCATCGCTGGACGTCCTAGTCAGTGCGTACTTAAGAACGTTTGTGACCACAGCTAGTATGTGGCTTGCAACGCTGAGCACCACAGCTAGTACGTAGTTGGGAATGCTGGGCATCACAGCTAGTATGTGTTCTGCAACGGCGGACCCCACCGCTAGTACCTAGTTAGAAACGCTGGGCATCACAGCTTAGTATGTTTTTGCAACGGCGGACCCCACAGCTAGTACGATATTAGGAACGCTGGGCATCACAGTCTTGCAACAGTGAACCCCATAGTGAATACATAGTTACTACTACTACTACATGTGAAATTCATGACAATCCGATTACCCTTTAATCATTCAGCATTATTTTTATACTTAGCCCCCCCCCCCCCCTCCCAAATTTTAAGATGTCACACACCCTATTTTCTATTTGGCCCTTTTTGAATACTACATGTGAAATTTCGTGACAATCCGATCATCCGTTAATGATTTATCACTATAGTTATACTCTAGCCCCCCCCCCCCCTCCCAAATTTTTAAGATGTCACACACCCTATTTTTCTATTTGGCCTTTATGAATACTACATGTGAAATTTCGTGACAATCCGATCATCCGTTAATGATTTATCACTATAGTTATACTTAGCCCCCCCCCCCCCCCTCCCAAATTTTTAAGATGTCACACACCCTATTTTTCTATTTGGCCTTTATGAATACTACATGTGAAATTTCGTGACAATCCGATCATCCGTTAATGATTTATCACTATAGTTATACTTAGCCCCCCCCCCCCCCTCCAAATTTTTAAGACGTCACACACCCTATTTTTCTATTTGGCCTTTATGAATACTACATGTGAAATTTCGTGACAATCCGATCATCCGTTAATGATTTATCACTATAGTTATACTTAGGCCCCCATCAACCCACCCTCCCGTTCAAAATTTTGTGACATATACACCCAATATTTCTATTTGGCTTTTAAGAATACTACATGTGAAATTCCAAGACAATATGACCAACCTTTAATGAGCTAGCACTATATTTATACTTAGCCCCCCCCCCCCCCCCTCGCAACAGAGGACCCCACAGCTAGTACGAAGTTAGGAACGCTGGGCATCACAGCTTGTAAGTGCATTGCAACAGCGGACCCCACAGCTAGTACGAAGTTAGGAACGCTGGGCATCACAGCTATTAAGTGCCTTGCAACAGCGGACCCCACAGCTAGTACGTAGTTAAATACGCTGGGCATTACAGTTAGTAAGAGCTTTGCAACAGCGAACTTCACAGCTAGTACATAGTTAGGAACGCTGGGCACTACAGCTAGTAAATGCCTTGCAACAACGGACCCCACAGCTAGTACGATATTAGGACCGGATTATCTGAATCCTACACAAAAATCAAAATAAAAATGTTTTTCAAAAAATTTGCGCTATTTAACGGTTTATGGGCTTAATAATTGTTAAAACTGATACGAGAGATTCAGATTTATCCGGAAAGTCCCATCCGAAGGACGACGTGCTCAAGGCTATTTTCAACCTAAGTGATATTTCACCTACCCAGGTTTATTTACATAACATACGTCTCATTATCGAGTACCTCACATTCGAAAAAGCCCTGGATCATCGCTTAAAGTCCCATCCGAAGGACGACGTGCTCAAAGTGTTTTTTAACTTCCCGATTGAAACATCTGACCTAAGTGCCTCAACTAGATTTCTAAGTGGCGATCCTGAGCTCGGTAGACTCCATTCTTGAAATTTCTCGCTTTTTAACGGTTTATAGATTTAATATTTGTTAAAACTGATAGAGAACGACCGGATTATCTGAATCCTACACAAAAATCAAAATAAAAATATTTTAAAAAAATTTGCGCTATTTAACGGTTTATAGGCTTAATAATTGTTAAAACTGATACGAGAGATTCAGATTTATCCGGAAAGTCCCATCCGAAGGACGACGTGCTCAAGGCTAATTTCTACCTAAGTGATATTTCACCTACCCAGGTTTATTTACATAACATACGTCTCATTATCGAGTACCTCACATTCGAAAAAGCCCTGGATCATCGCTTAAAGTCCCATCCGAAGGACGACGTGCTCAAAGTGTTTTTTAACTTCCCGATTGAAACATCTGACCTAAGTGCCTCAACTAGATTTCTAAGTGGCGATCCTGAGCTCGGTAGACTCCATTCTTGAAATTTCTCGCTTTTTAACGGTTTAACGGTTTATAGATTTAATATTTGTTAAAACTGATAGAGAACGACCGGATTATCTGAATCCTACACAAAAATCAAAATAAAAATGTTTTTCAAAAAATTTGCGCTATTTAACGGTTTATAGGCTTAATAATTGTTAAAACTGATACGACAGATTCAGATTTATCCGGAAAGTCCCTTCCGAAGGACGACGTGCTCAAGGCTATTTTCAACCTAAGTGAAATTTCACCTACCCAGGTTTATTTACATAACATACGTCTCATTATCGAGTACCTCACATTCGAAAAAGTCCTGGAACATCGCTTAAAGTCCCATCCGAAGGACGACGTGCTCATAGTTATTTTTCACTTCCCGATTAAAACATCTGACCTAAGTGCCTCAGCTAGATTTGTAAGTGGCGATCATGAGCTCGGTAGACTCCATTCTTCAAATTTCTCGCTTTTTAACGGTTTATAGATTTAATATTTGTTAACTGACAGAGCCATAGAGTGTGCTGGTTTCGGATTATGCCAACGTCAGCACAACGTTCAGACTGACTTTAAATATGGTGACACCGATCCACTATGGAAGAAAAATGCCCCAAAAAAAGATGTATGTATAGATATGAACACAAATTAAAACTTGTGTACATTGTTATATAATCTATATTAATAAAGCTGAAACGGGGTTTGTTTGTGTGTTTGTTTGTATGTTTGTTCCAGCATCACGCCCAAACGGCTGGACGGATCTTCATGAAACTTCATATGTAGCATTCTTTTGAGCCCGATTGAATAATAGGCTATGTGGCGTCCCAGAATTTTGAACGGTAGGGAGGGTTGTAAGGGGGGCCTAAGTATATAAATAGTCCTACCTCATTACGGTTGGTCGGATTGTCACGAAATTTCACATGTAGTATTCTTAAAGACCAAATAGAAATATGAGGTGTGTGGCGTCCCAAAGTTTTGAACGGGAGGGGGGGGTTGTGGGGGGGCCTAAGTATAAATATAGAGCTAACTCTTTAACAGTTGGTCGCATTGTCACGAAGTTTCACATGTAGTATTCCTGAAGACCAAATAAAAAAATAGGCGGTGTGACGGCTCAAAATTTTTTACGGGAGGGGGGTAGTTGGGGGGCCTAAGTATAAATATAGAGCTAACTCATTAACTAATGGGCGAATCGTCATGAAATTTCACATGTAGTATTTTTAAAAGCCAAATAGGAAAAAAAGGTGTGTGGCGTCCCAAAGTTTTGAACGGGAGGGGGGGTTGTGGGGGGGCCTAAGTATAAATATAGAGCTAGCTCTTTAACGGTTGGTCGGTTTGTCACGAAATTTCACATGGAGTATTCCTGAAGACCAAATAGAAAAATAGGCGGTGTGACGGCTCAAAATTTTTTACGGGAGGGGGGGTAGTTGGGGGGCCTAAGTATAAATATAGAGCTAACTCATTACCTAATGGGCGAATCGTCATGAAATATCACAGGTAGTCTTTTTAAAATCCAAACAGGAAAAAAAGGTGTGTGGCGTCCCAAAGTTTTGATCGGGAGGGGGGGTTGTAAGGGGGGCCTAAGTATAAATATAGAGCTAATTCTTTAACGGTTGGTCGGATTGTCACGAAATTTCACATGGAGTATTCCTGAAGGCCAAATAGAAAAATAAGGTGTGTGGTGTTCCAAAGTTTTGAACGGGAGGGGGGTTGTGGGGGGGCCTAAGTATAAATATAGAGCTAACTCATTAACTAATGGGCGAATCGTCATGACATTTCACTTAGTATTTTTAAAAGCCAAATAGGAAAAAAAGGTGTGTGGCGTCCCAAAGTTTTGAACGGGAGGGGGGTTGTGGGGGGGGCCTAAATATAAATATAGAGCTAACTCTTTAACAGTTGGTCGGATTGTCACGAAATTTCACATGGAGTATTCCTGAAGGCCAAATAGAAAAATAAGGTGTGTGGCGTCCCAAAGTTTTGAACGGGAGGGGGGGTTGTGGGGGGGCCTAAGTATAAATATAGAGCTAACTCATTAACTAATGGGCGAATCGTCATGAAATTTCACACGTAGTATTTTTAAAAGCCAAATAGCAAAAAAAGGTGTGTGGCGTCCCAAAGTTTGGAACGGGAGGGGGGGTTGTGGGAGGGCCTAAGTATAAATATAGGGCTAATTCTTTAACGGTTGGTCGGATTGTCACGAAATTTCACATGGAGTATTCCTGAAGGCCAAATAGAAAAATAAGGTGTGGCGTCCCAAAGTTTTGAACGGGAGGGGGGTTGTGGGGGGGCCTAAGTATAAATATAGAGGTAATTCTTTAACGGTTGGTCGGATTGTCACGAAATTTCACATGGAGTATTCCTGAAGGCCAAATAGAAAAATAAGGTGTGTGGCGTCCCAAAGTTTTTAACGGGAGGGGGGTTGTGGGGGGGCCTAAGTATAAATATAGAGCTAACTCATTAACTAATGGGCGAATCGTCATGAAATTTCACGTAATATTTTTAAAAGCCAAATAGGAAAAAAAGGTGTGTGGCGTCCCAAAGTTTTTAACGGGAAGGGGGTTGTGGGGGGGCCTAAGTATAAATATAGAGCTAACTCATTAACTAATGGGCGAATCGTCATGAAATTTCACGTAATATTTTTAAAAGCCAAATAGGAAAAAAAGGTGTGTGGCGTCCCAAAGTTTTGAACGGGAGGTGGGGTTGTAAGGGGGGCCTAAGTATAAATATAGAGCTAATTCTTTAACGGTTGGTCGGATTGTCACGAAATTTCACATGGAGTATTCCTGAAGGCCAAATAGAAAAATAAGGTGTGTGGCGTCCCAATGTTTTGAACGGGAGGGGGGGATGTGGGGGGGCCTAAGTATAAATTTAGATCTAACTCATTAACTAATGGGCGAATCGTCATGAAATTTCACATGTAGTATTTTTAAAAGCCAAATAGCAGAAAAAGGTGTGTTGCGTCCCAAATTTTTGAACGGGAGGGGGGTTGTGGGGGGGCCTAAGTATAAAAATAGAGCTAACTCTTTAACAGTTGGTCGGATTGTCACGAAGTTTCACATGTAGTATTCCTGAAGACCAAATAAAAAAATAGGCGGTGTGACGGCTCAAAAGTTTTTACGGGAGTGGGGGTAGTGGGGGGGCGTAAGTATAAATATAGAGCTAACTCATTAACTAATGGGCGAATCGTCATGAAATTTCATATGTAATATTCCTAAAGGTCAAATAGAAATATTAGGTGTGTGACGGCCCAAAATTTTGAACTGGAAGGAGGGTTGTGGGGGAGGCTAAATATACATATAGAGTTAGCTCATTAACGGTTGGTCGTATTGTCACGAAATTTCGCATATATTATTCCTGAAGGCCAAATAGATGAATAAGGTGTGTGGCGTCCCGAAGTGTTGAACGGGTGGCGGGGTTGAGGGGGGGGGGGGACTAAGTATAAATATAGAGCTAGCTCATTAACGGTTGATCGTATTGTCATGAATCGGATTGTCATGAATTTCACATGTAGTAGTAGTAGTAACTATGTATTCGCTGTGGGGTTCACTGTTGCAAGACATTTACTAGCTGTGATGTCCAGCGTTCCTAATATCGTACTGGCTGTGGGGTTCGCTGTTGCAAGGCACCTACAAGACATTTACTAGCTGTGATGTCCAGCCTTCCTAATTACGTACTAGCTGTGGGGTCTGCTGTTGCAAGGCGCTAGCAGTGTGGCCCAGCGTATTTAACTACGTAGGTACTAGCTGTGGGGTCCACCGTTGCAAAACTCATACTAGCTGTGATGCCCTGTGGTTCTAACTACATACTATCTGTGGGGTCCGCAGTTGCAAGGCACCTACTACCTGTAGGGCCCAGCGTTCCTAAAAACGTACTAACTGTGGGGTCCGTCGTTGCAAAAGCATACTAGCTGTGATGCCCAGGGTTCCTAATATCGTACTAGCTGTGGGGTCCGTTGTTGCAAGGCATTTACTAGCTGTAGTGCCCAGCGTTCCTAACTATGTAAAGCTGTGAAGTTCGCTGTTGCAAAGCACTTACTAACTGTAATGCCCAGCGTATTTAACTACGTACTAGCTGTGGGGTCCGCTGTTGCAAGGCACTTAATAGCTGTGATGCCCAGCGTTCCCAACTTCGTACTAGCTGTGGGGTCCGCTGTTGCGAGGCACATACTAGCTGTGGTGACCAGCGTTCCTAACTACGCACTAGCTGTGGGGTCCGTTGTTGCAAGGCATTTACTAGCTGTAGTGCCCAGCGTTCCTAAATATGTACTAGCTGTGAAGTTCGCTGTTGCAAAGCACTTACTAACTGTAATGCCCAGCGTATTTAACTACATACTAGCTGTGGGGTCCGCTGTTGCAAGGCGCTAGCAGTGTGGCCCAGCGTATTTAACTACGTAGGTACTAGCTATGGGGTCCGCCGTTGCAAAACTCATACTAGCTGTGATGCCCTGTGGTTCTAACTACATACTATCTGTGGGGTCCGCAGTTGCAAGGCACCTGCTACCTGTAGGGCCCAGCGTTCCTAAAAACGTACTAGCTGTGGGGTCCGTCGTTGCAAAAGCATACTAGCTGTGATGCCCAGGGTTCCTAATATCGTACTAGCTGTGGGGTCCGTTGTTGCAAGGCATTTACTAGCTGTAGTGCCCAGCGTTCCTAACTATGTACTAGCTGTGAAGTTCGCTGTTGCAAAGCACTTACTAACTGTAATGCCCAGCGTATTTAACTACGTACTAGCTGTGGGGTCCGCTGTTACAAGGCACTTAATAGCTGTGATGCCCAGCGTTCCTAACTTCGTACTAGCTGTGGGGTCCGCTGTTGCGAGGCACGTACTAGCTGTGGTGACCAGCGTTCCTAACTACGTACTAGCTGTGGGGTCCGTTGTTGCAAGGCATTTACTAGCTGTAGTGCCCAGCGTTCCTAACTATGTACTAGCTGTGAAGTTCGCTTTTGCAAAGCACTTACTAACTGTAATGCCCAGCGTATTTAACTACATACTAGCTGTGGGGTCCGCTGTTGCAAGGCACTTAATAGCTGTGATGCCCAGCGTTCCTAACTTCGTACTAGCTGTGGGGTCCGCTGTTGCGAGGCACATACTAGCTGTGGTGACCAGCGTTCCTAACTACGTACTAGCTGTTGGGTCCGCCGTCGCAAGGCACATACTAGCTATGATGCCCAGCATTCCCAACTACGTATTAGCTGTGGTGCTCAGCGTTGCAAGCCACATACTAGCTGTGGTCACAAACGTTCTTAAGTACGCACTGACTATGACGTCCAGCGGTGCTAAGTATTCACTAGGTGTGGCTTCCGCCGTTGAAAGGCGCATACTAGCTGTGGTGCCCAGGAGTCCTAAAAACTTACTAGCGTTACAACAGCTGAAGGACTATAAGCCTTATTCCGTATGAATAATTGAAAATTATAACATCATGAATGTACTGTCGAGGAACTGAATAGCGTTATAGAAGATAATGGGACAAAAATCAAAGTTCCACGGGCAACGCCGGGTATAACTGCTATGGATTTAATATTTGTTAAAACTGATACGAGAACGACCGGATTATCTGAATCCTACACAAAAATCAAAATAAAAATATTTTTCAAAAAATTCACGCTATTTGACGGTTTATAGGCTTAATAATTGTTAAAACTGATACGACAGAATCAGATTAATCCGAAAAGTCCCATCCGACGGACGACGTGCTCAAGGCTATTTTTCCCCTAAGTGATATTTCACCTACCCAGGTTTATTTACATAACATACGTCTCATTATCGAGTACCTCACATTCGAAAAAGCCCTGGATCATCGCTTAAAGTCCCATCCGAAGGACGACGTGCTCAAAGTGTTTTTTAACTTCCCGATTGAAACATCTGACCTAAGTGCCTCAGCTAGATTTCTAAGTGGCGATCCTGAGCTCGGTAGACTCCATTCTTCAAATTTCTCGCTTTTTAACGGTTTATAGATTTAATATTTGTTAAAACTGATAGAGAACGACCGGATTATCTGAATCCTACACAAAAATCAAAATAAAAATGTTTTTCAAAAAATTTGCGCTATTTAACGGTTTATAGGCTTAATAAATGTTAAAACTGATACGAGAGATTCAGATTTATCCGGAAAGTCCCATCCGAAGGACGACGTGCTCAAGGCTATTTTCAACCTAAGTGATATTTCACCTACCCAGGTTTATTTACATAACATACGTCTCATTATCGAGTACCTCACATTCGAAAAAGCCCTGGATCATCGCTTAAAGTCCCATCCGAAGGACGACGTGCTCAAAGTGTTTTTTAACTTCCCGATTGAAACATCTGACCTAAGTGCCTCAACTAGATTTGTAAGTGGCGATCCTGAGCTCGGTAGACTCCATTCTTGAAATTTCTCGCTTTTTAACGGTTTATAGATTAAATATTTGTTAAAACTGATAGAGAACGACCGAATTATCTGAATCCTACACAAAATCAAAATAAAAATGTTTTTCAAAAAATTCACGCTATTTAACGGTTTATAGGCTTAATAATTGTTAAAACTGATACGAGAGATTCAGATTTATCCGGAAAGTCCCATCCGAAGGACGACGTGCTCAAGGCTAATTTCTACCTAAGTGATATTTCACCTACCCAGGTTTATTTACATAACATACGTCTCATTATCGAGTACCTCACATTCGAAAAAGCCCTGGATCATCGCTTAAAGTCCCATCCGAAGGACGACGTGCTCAAAGTGTTTTTTAACTTCCCGATTGAAACATCTGACCTAAGTGCCTCAACTAGATTTCTAAGTGGCGATCCTGAGCTCGGTAGACTCCATTCTTCAAATTTCTCGCTTTTTAACGGTTTATAGATTAAATATTTGTTAAAACTGATAGAGAACGACCGGATTATCTGAACCCCACACAAAAATCAAAATGAAAACGTTTTTCAAAAAATTCGCGCTATTTAACGGTTTATAGGCTTAATAATTGTTAAAACTGATACTACAGATTCAGATATATCCGGAAAGTCCCATCCGAAGGACGACGTGCTCAAGGCTTTCAACCTAAGTGGAAATTGACCTACCCAGGTTTATTTACACAACATACGTCTCATTATCGAGTACCTCACATTCGAAAAAGCCCTGGATCATCGCTTAATGTCCCATCCGAAGGACGAAGTGCTCAAAGTTATTTTTAACTTCCCGATTAAAACATCTGACCTAAGTGCCTCAGCTAGATTTCTAAGTGGCGATCCTGAGCTCGGTAGACTCCATTCTTCAAATTTCTTGCTTTTTAACGGTTTATAGATTTAATATTTGTTAACTGACAGAGCCATAGAGTGTGCTGGTTTCGGATTATGCCAACGTCAGCACAACGTTCAGACTGACTTTAAATATGGTGACACCGATCCACTATGGAAGAAAAATGCCAAAAAAAAAAAGATGTATGTATAGATATGAACACAAATTAAAACTTGTGTACATTGTGATATAATCTATATTAATAAAGCTGAAACGGGGTTTGTTTGTTTGTTTGTTTGTTTGTATGTATGTATGTTTGTTCCAGCATCACGCCCAAACCGCTGTACGGATTTTTATGAAACTGCCCATGTAGCATTCTTTTGAGCCCGATTGAATAATAGGCTATGTGGCGTCCCAAAATTTTGATCGGGAGGGGGGGTTGTGGGGGGGCCTAAGTATAAATATAGAGCTAACTCATTAACTAATGGGCGAATCGTCATGAAATTTCACACGTAGATTTTTTAAAAGCCAAACAGGAAAAAAGGTGTGTGGCGTCCCAAAGTTTTGAACGGGAGGGGGGGTTTGTTGGGGGGCCTAAGTATAAATATAGAGCTAACTCATTAACTAATGGGCGAATCGTCATGAAATTTCACATGTAGTATTTTTAAAAGCCAAATAGGAAAAACAGGTGTGTGGCGTCCCAAAGTTTTGAACGGGGGGGGGGGGGGGGTTGTGGGGGGGCCAAAGTATAAATATAGAGCTAACTCTATAACAGTTGGTCGCATTGTCACGAAGTTTCACATGTAGTATTCCTGAAGACCAAATAAAAAAATAGGCGGTGTGACGGCTCAAAATTTTTTACGGGAGGGGGGGTAGTTGGGGGCCTATGTATAAATATAGAGCTAACTCATTAACTAATGGGCGAATCGTCATGAAATTTCACATGTAGTATTTTTAAAAGCCAAATAGGAAAAAAAGGTGTGTGGCGTCCCAAAGTTTTGAACGGGAGGGGGGGTTGTGGGGGGCCTAAGTATAAATATAGAGCTAACTCTTTAACGGTTTTTCGGATTGTCACGAAATTTCACATGGAGTATTCCTGAAGGCCAAATAGAAAAATAAGGTGTGTGGCGTTCCAAAGTTTTGATCGGGAGGGGGGGTTGTAAGGGGGGCCTACGTAAATAAATAGTGCTAACTCATTAACTAATGGTCGAATTGTCATGAAATTTCACATGTAGTATTCCTAAAGGTCAAATAGAAATATTAGGTGTGTGACGGCCCAAAATTTTGAACAGGAAGGAGGGTTTTGGGGGGGGCTAAATATACATATAGAGCTAGCTCATTAACGGTTGGTCGTATTGTCACGAAATTTCGCATATATTATTCCTGAAGGCCAAATAGAAAAATAAGGAGTGTGGCGTCCCGAAGTTTTGAACGGGTGGCGGGGTTGAGGGGGGGGGGACTAAGTATAAATATAGAGCTAGCTCATTAACGGTTGATCGTATTGTCATGAATCGGATTGTCATGAATTTCACATGTAGTAGTAGTAACTATGTATTCGCTGTGGGGTTCACTGTTGCAAGACATTTACTAGCTGTGATGTCCAGCGTTCCTAATATCGTACTAGCTGTGGGGTCCGCTGTTGCAAGGTACTTACTAGCTGTAGTGCTCAGCCCCAGCGTTCCTAACTATGTACTGGCTGTGGGGTTCGCTGTTGCAAGGCACCTATAAGACATTTACTAGCTGTAATGCCCAGCGTTTCTAATTACGTACTAGCTGTGGGGTCTGCTGTTGCAAGGCGCTAGCAGTGTGGCCCAGCGTATTTCACTCGTAGGTACTAGCTGTGGGGTCCGCCGTTGCAAAACTCATACTAGCTATGATGCCCTGTGGTTCTAACTACATACTATCTGTGGGGTTCGCAGTTGCAAGACACCTACTACCTGTAGGGCCCAGCGTTCCTAAAAACGTACTAGCTGTGGGGTCCGTCGTTGCAAAAGCATACTAGCTGTGATGCCCAGGGTTCCTAATATCGTACTAGCTGTGGGGTCCGTTGTTGCAAGGCATTTACTAGCTGTAGTGCCCAGCGTTCCTAACTTCGTACTAGCTGTGGGGTCCGTTGTTGCAAGGCATTTACTAGCTGTAGTGCCCAGCGTTCCTAACTATGTACTAGCTGTGAAGTTCGCTGTTGCAAAGCA
This sequence comes from Aradus depressus, assembly GCA_963662175.1. NCBI lineage: Eukaryota > Metazoa > Arthropoda > Insecta > Hemiptera > Aradidae > Aradus > Aradus depressus. The sequence goes on along the minus strand of OY759226.1, from coordinate 4,180,920 downwards.
CTTACTAACTGTAATGCCCAGCGTATTTAACTACATACTAGCTGTGGGGTCCGCTGTTGCAAGGCACTTAATAGCTGTGATGCCCAGCGTTCCTAACTTCGTACTAGCTGTGGGGTCCGCTGTTGCGAGGCACATACTAGCTGTGGTGACCAGCGTTCCTAACTACGTACTAGCTGTGGGGTCAGTTGTTGCGAGGCATTTACTAGCTGTAGTGCCCAGCGTTCCTAACTATGTGCTAGCTGTGAAGTTCGCTGTTGCAAGGCACTTACTAACTGTAATGCCCAGCGTATTTAACTACATACTAGCTGTGGGGTCCGCTGTTGCAAGGCACTTAATAGCTGTGATGCCCAGCGTTCCTAACTTCGTACTAGCTGTGGGGTCCGCCGTCGCAAGGCACATACTAGCTATGATGCCCAGCATTCCCAACTACGTACTAGCTGTGGTGCTCAGCGTTGCAAGCCACATACTAGCTGTGGTCACAAACGTTCTTAAGTACGCACTGACTAGGACGTCCAGCGATGCTAAGTATTCACTAGGTGTGGCTTCCGCCGTTGAAAGGCGCATACTAGCTGTGGTGCCCAGGGGTCCTAAAAACTTACTAGCGTTACAACAGCTGAAGGACTATAAGCCTTATTCCGTATGAATAATTGAAAATTATAACATCATGAATGTACTGTCGAGGAACTGAATAGCGTTATAGAAGATATTGGGAGAAAAATCAAAGTTCCCCGGGCAACGCCGGGTATAACTGCTATAGATTTAATATTTGTTAAAACTGATAGAGAACGACCGGATTATCTGAATCCTACACAAAAATCAAAATAAAAATGTTTTTCAAAAAATTCACGCTATTTAACGGTTTATAGGCTTAATAATTGTTAAAACTGATACGAGAGATTCAGATTTATCCGGAAAGTCCCATCCGACGGACGACGTGCTAAAGGCTATTTTCAACCTAAGTGAAATTTCACCTAACCAGGTTTATTTACATAACATACGTCTCATTATCGAGTACCTCACATTCGAAAAAGCCCTGGATCATCGCTTAAAGTCCCATCCGAAGGACGACGTGCTCAAAGTGTTTTTTAACTTCCCGATTGAAACATCTGACCTAAGTGCCTCAGCTAGATTTCTAAGTGGCGATCCTGAGCTCGGTAGACTCCATTCTTGAAATTTCCCGCTTTTTAACGGTTTATAGATTTAATATTTGTTAAAACTGATAGAGAACGACCGGATTATCTGAATCCTACACAAAAATCAAAATAAAAATGTTTTTCAAAAAATTTGCGATATTTAACGGTTTATAGGCTTAATAATTGTTAAAACTGATACGACAGATTCAGATTTATCCGGAAAGTCCCATCCGAAGGACGACGTGCTCAAGGCTATTTTCAACCTAAGTGAAATTTCACCTACCCAGGTTTATTTACATAACATACGTCTCATTATCGAGTACCTCACATTCGAAAAAGTCCTGGAACATCGCTTAAAGTCCCATCCGAAGGACGACGTGCTCATAGTTATTTTTCACTTCCCGATTAAAACATCTGACCTAAGTGCCTCAGCTAGATTTGTAAGTGGCGATCCTGAGCTCGGTAGACTCCATTCTTCAAATTTCTCGCTTTTTAACGGTTTATAGATTAAATATTTGTTAAAACTGATAGAGAACGACCGGATTATCTGAACCCCACACAAAAATCAAAATGAAAACGTTTTTCAAAAAATTCGCGCTATTTAACGGTTTATAGGCTTAATAATTGTTAAAACTGATACTACAGATTCAGATATATCCGGAAAGTCCCATCCGAAGGACGACGTGCTCAAGGCTTTCAACCTAAGTGGAAATTGACCTACCCAGGTTTATTTACATAACATACGTCTCATTATCGAGTACCTCACATTCGAAAAAACCCTGGATCATCGCTTAATGTCCCATCCGAAGGACGAAGTGCTCAAAGTTATTTTTAACTTCCCGATTAAAACATCTGACCTAAGTGCCTCAGCTAGATTTCTAAGTGGCGATCCTGAGCTCGGTAGACTCCATTCTTCAAATTTCTTGCTTTTTAACGGTTTATAGATTTAATATTTGTTAACTGACAGAGCCATAGAGTGTGCTGGTTTCGGATTATGCCAACGTCAGCACAACGTTCAGACTGACTTTAAATATGGTGACACCGATCCACTATGGAAGAAAAATGCCAAAAAAAAAAAGATGTATGTATAGATATGAACACAAATTAAAACTTGTGTACATTGTGATATAATCTATATTAATAAAGCTGAAACGGGGTTTGTTTGTTTGTTTGTTTGTATGTATGTTTGTTCCAGCATCACGCCCAAACCGCTGGACGGATTTTTATGAAACTGCCCATGTAGCATTCTTTTGAGCCCGATTGAATAATAGGCTATGTGGCGTCCCAAAATTTTGATCGGGAGGGGGGGTTGTGGGGGGGCCTAAGTATAAATATAGAGCTAACTCATTAACTAATGGGCGAATCGTCATGAAATTTCACATGTAGTATTTTTAAAAGCCAAATAGGAAAAAAAAGTGTGTGGCGTCCCAAAGTTTTGAACGGGAGGGGGGGTTGTGGGGGGCCTTAGTATAAATATAGAGCTAACTCTTTAACGGTTTTTCGGATTGTCACGAAATTTCACATGGAGTATTCCTGAAGGCCAAATAGAAAAATAAGGTGTGTGGCGTTCCAAAGTTTTGATCGGGAGGGGGGGTTGTAAGGGGTGCCTACGTAAATAAATAGTGCTAACTCATTAACTAATGGTCGAATTGTCATGAAATTTCACATGTAGTATTCCTAAAGGTCAAATAGAAATATTAGGTGTGTGACGGCCCAAAATTTTGAACAGGAAGGAGGGTTGTGGGGGGGGGCTAAATATACATATAGAGCTAGCTCATTAACGGTTGGTCGTTTTGTCACGAAATTTCGCATATATTATTCCTGAAGGCCAAATAGAAAAATAAGGAGTGTGGCGTCCCGAAGTTTTGAACGGGTGGCGGGGTTGAGGGGGGGGGGGGGACTAAGTATAAATATAGAGCTAGCTCATTAACGGTTGATCGTATTGTCATGAATCGGATTGTCATGAATTTCACATGTAGTAGTAGTAACTATGTATTCGCTGTGGGGTTCACTGTTGCAAGACATTTACTAGCTGTGATGTCCAGCGTTCCTAATATCGTACTAGCTGTGGGGTCCGCTGTTGCAAGGTACTTACTAGCTGTAGTGCTCAGCCCCAGCGTTCCTAACTATGTACTGGCTGTGGGGTTCGCTGTTGCAAGGCACCTATAAGACATTTACTAGCTGTAATGCCCAGCGTTTCTAATTACGTACTAGCTGTGGGGTCTGCTGTTGCAAGGCGCTAGCAGTGTGGCCCAGCGTATTTCACTCGTAGGTACTAGCTGTGGGGTCCGCCGTTGCAAAACTCATACTAGCTATGATGCCCTGTGGTTCTAACTACATACTATCTGTGGGGTTCGCAGTTGCAAGACACCTACTACCTGTAGGGCCCAGCGTCCCTAAAAACGTACTAGCTGTGGGGTCCGTCGTTGCAAAAGCATACTAGCTGTGATGCCCAGGGTTCCTAATATCGTACTAGCTGTGGGGTCCGTTGTTGCAAGGCATTTACTAGCTGTAGTGCCCAGCGTTCCTAACTTCGTACTAGCTGTGGGGTCCGTTGTTGCAAGGCATTTACTAGCTGTAGTGCCCAGCGTTCCTAACTATGTACTAGCTGTGAAGTTCGCTGTTGCAAAGCACTTACTAACTGTAATGCCCAGCGTATTTAACTACATACTAGCTGTGGGGTCCGCTGTTGCAAGGCACTTAATAGCTGTGATGCCCAGCGTTCCTAACTTCGTACTAGCTGTGGGGTCCGCTGTTGCGAGGCACATACTAGCTGTGGTGACCAGCGTTCCTAACTACGTACTAGCTGTGGGGTCAGTTGTTGCGAGGCATTTACTAGCTGTAGTGCCCAGCGTTCCTAACTATGTGCTAGCTGTGAAGTTCGCTGTTGCAAAGCACTTACTAACTGTAATGCCCAGCGTATTTAACTACATACTAGCTGTGGGGTCCGCTGTTGCAAGGCACTTAATAGCTGTGATGCCCAGCGTTCCTAACTTCGTACTAGCTGTGGGGTCCGCTGTTGCGAGGCACATACTAGCTGTGGTGACTAGCGTTCCTAACTACGTACTAGCTGTTGGGTCCGCCGTCGCAAGGCACATACTAGCTATGATGCCCAGCATTCCCAACTACGTACTAGCTGTGGTGCTCAGCGTTGCAAGCCACATACTAGCTGTGGTCACAAACGTTCTTAAGTACGCACTGACTAGGACGTCCAGCGATGCTAAGTATTCACTAGGTGTGGCATCCGCCGTTGAAAGGCGCATACTAGCTGTGGTGCCCAGGGGTCCTAAAAACTTACTAGCGTTACAACAGCTGAAGGACTATAAGCCTTATTCCGTATGAATAATTGAAAATTATAACATCATGAATGTACTGTCGAGGAACTGAATAGCGTTATAGAAGATATTGGGAGAAAAATCAAAGTTCCCCGGGCAACGCCGGGTATAACTGCTATAGATTTAATATTTATTAAAACTGATAGAGAACGACCGGATTATCTGAATCCTACACAAAAATCAAAATAAAAATGTTTTTCAAAAAATTCACGCTATTTAACGGTTTATAGGCTTAATAATTGTTAAAACTGATACGAGAGATTCAGATTTATCCGGAAAGTCCCATCCGACGGACGACGTGCTAAAGGCTATTTTCAACCTAAGTGAAATTTCACCTAACCAGGTTTATTTACATAACATACGTCTCATTATCGAGTACCTCACATTCGAAAAAGCCCTGGATCATCGCTTAAAGTCCCATCCGAAGGACGACGTGCTCAAAGTGTTTTTTAACTTCCCGATTGAAACATCTGACCTAAGTGCCTCAGCTAGATTTCTAAGTGGCGATCCTGAGCTCGGTAGACTCCATTCTTGAAATTTCCCGCTTTTTAACGGTTTATAGATTTAATATTTGTTAAAACTGATAGAGAACGACCGGATTATCTGAATCCTACACAAAAATCAAAATAAAAATGTTTTTCAAAAAATTTGCGCTATTTAACGGTTTATAGGCTTAATAATTGTTAAAACTGATACGACAGATTCAGATTTATCCGGAAAGTCCCATCCGAAGGACGACGTGCTCAAGGCTATTTTCAACCTAAGTGAAATTTCACCTACCCAGGTTTATTTACATAACATACGTCTCATTATCGAGTACCTCACATTCGAAAAAGTCCTGGAACATCGCTTAAAGTCCCATCCGAAGGACGACGTGCTCATAGTTATTTTTCACTTCCCGATTAAAACATCTGACCTAAGTGCCTCAGCTAGATTTGTAAGTGGCGATCCTGAGCTCGGTAGACTCCATTCTTCAAATTTCTCGCTTTTTAACGGTTTATAGATTAAATATTTGTTAAAACTGATAGAGAACGACCGGATTATCTGAACCCCACACAAAAATCAAAATGAAAACGTTTTTCAAAAAATTCGCGCTATTTAACGGTTTATAGGCTTAATAATTGTTAAAACTGATACTACAGATTCAGATATATCCGGAAAGTCCCATCCGAAGGACGACGTGCTCAAGGCTTTCAACCTAAGTGGAAATTGACCTACCCAGGTTTATTTACATAACATACGTCTCATTATCGAGTACCTCACATTCGAAAAAGCCCTGGATCATCGCTTAATGTTCCATCCGAAGGACGAACTGCTCAAAGTTATTTTTAACTTCCCGATTAAAACATCTGACCTAAGTGCCTCAGCTAGATTTCTAAGTGGCGATCCTGAGCTCGGTAGACTCCATTCTTCAAATTTCTTGCTTTTTAACGGTTTATAGATTTAATATTTGTTAACTGACAGAGCCATAGAGTGTGCTGGTTTCGGATTATGCCAACGTCAGCACAACGTTCAGACTGACTTTAAATATGGTGACACCGATCCACTATGGAAGAAAAATGCCAAAAAAAAAAAGATGTATGTATAGATATGAACACAAATTAAAACTTGTGTACATTGTGATATAATCTATATTAATAAAGCTGAAACGGGGTTTGTTTGTTTGTTTGTTTGTATGTATGTTTGTTCCAGCATCACGCCCAAACCGCTGGACGGATTTTTATGAAACTTCCCATGTAGCATTCTTTTGAGCCCGATTGAATAATAGGCTATGTGGCGTCCCAAAATTTTCTACGGGAGGGGGGGTAGTGGGGGGGCCTATGTATAAATATAGAGCTAACTCATTAACTAATGGGCGAATCGTCATGAAATTTCACATGTAGTATTTTTAAAAGCCAAAGCTGTTGCAAGACATTTACTAGCTGTGATGTCCAGCGTTCCTAATATCGTACTAGCTGTGGGGTCCGCTGTTGCAAGGCACTTACTAGCTGTGGGGTCCGCTGTTGCAAGGCACTTACTAGCTGTAGTGCTCAGCCCCAGCGTTGCTAACTATTTACTGGCTGTGGGGTTCGCTGTTGCAAGGCACCTACAAGACATTTACTAGCTGTGATGCCCAGCGTTCCTAATTACGTACTAGCTGTGGGGTCTGCTGTTCCAAGGCGCTAGCAGTGTGGCCCAGCGTATTTAACTACGTAGGTACTAGCTGTGGGGTCCGCCGTTGCAAAACTCATACTAGCTGTGATGCCCTGTGGTTCTAACTACATACTATCTGTGGGGTCCGCAGTTGCAAGACACCTACTACCTGTAGGGCCCAGCGTTCCTAAAAACGTACTAGCTGTGGGGTCTGTCGCTGCAAAAGCATACTAGCTGTGATGCCCAGCGTTTCTAACTAAATACTAGCTGTGGGGTCCGCCGTTGCAAAACACATACTAGCTGTGATGCCCTGTGGTTCTAACTACATACTATCTGTGGGGTCCGCAGTTGCAAGACACCTACTACCTGTAGGGCCCAGCGTTCCTAAAAACGTACTAGCTGTGGGGTCTGTCGCTGCAAAAGCATACTAGCTGTGATGCCCAGCGTTTCTAACTAAATACTAGCTGTGGGGTCCGCCGTTGCAAAACACATACTAGCTGTGATGCCCAGCGTTCCTAACTACGTACTAGCTGTTGTGCCCATCGTTGCAAGGCATATATTAGCTGTGGTCACAAACGTTCTCAAGTTCGCACTGGCTAGGACGTCGAGCGAAGCTAAGTATTCACTTGCTGTGGTTTCCGCCGTTGAAAGGCGCATACTAGCTGTGGTGCCCAGGGGTCCTAAAAACTTACTAGCGTTACTATAGTTGAAGGACTATAAGCCTTATTCCGTATGAATAATTGAAAATTATAACATCATGAATGTACTGTTAAAGGGTAAGCGGATTGGCATGAATTTCACATGTTGTAGTAGTAACTATGTATTCGCTGTGGGGTCCGCTGTTGCAAGGCATTTACTAGGTGTGATGACCAACGTTCCTAATATCGTACTAGCTGTGGGGTCCGCTGTTGCAAGGCACTTACTAGCTGCGGTCAATAGCGTTCTTAAGTACGCACTGGCTAGGATGTCCAGCGATGCTAAATATTCAATATCTGTGGTTTCCGCCGTTGAAAGACGCATACTAGATGTGATGCCCAGGGGTCCTAAAAACTTACTAGCTGGGGTGTTTGACGTTGAAGGACTATAAGCCTTATTCCATATGAATAATTGAAAATTATAACATCATGAATGTACTGTCGAGGAACTGAATAGCCTTATAGGAGATATTGGGAGTAAAGTCAAAGTTCCCCAGGCAACGCCGGGTATTACTGCTAGTAAAAAAATAAAAAGGACTGGACCCGGACCCCCTTGGGCCCGGGCCCTGCAACCAAAGTTGCACCAGCCCCACCCTTGTGGGGGCCATGCCCCCCCCCCCCCCCCCCCCCCCATACCCCCCTCCCGTTGACAATTTTGAGACGTCACATATCCTTTCTTTGTTTTTATCTATTATGAATACTACATGTGAAATTCCATGACATTCCGATCATCCGTTAAAGACCTATCACTACCTTTATATGTAGGCCTACCCCACAACCCCCCTCCCGTTCAAAATTTTGAAATGTCACGTAGCGTATTTTTCAATTTGGTCTTTAAGCATACTACAATGCTGTAATGACATCACTATCTTTATATTTAGGTCTAGCCCCACAACCCCCCCTCACGTTCACTATTTCGGACGTCACACACCCTATTTTTTTATTTGGCCTTTAAAAAAACTACATATGAAATTCCATGACAATCCGATCATCCGTTAATGACTTAGAACTATCTTTATATTTAGGCCCCCCTTACAACCCCCCCTACCGTTCAAAATTTATGGACGCCACATAGTCTATTTTTTAACTTGGCTTTTAAGAATACTACATGTGAAATTTCATGATAATCCGCCCATCCGTTAATGCGCTAGAGCAATTTTTGTGCTTAGCCCCCCCCCCCCCCCCCCACCCTCCAGTTGACCGCTAGGAACTCTCTTCATAAGAACCTTCCTCGGACTTCAACGAATATTTGAAAAAAAAATTAGCCGAATTGGTCCAGCCGTTCTCGAGTTTTGCGCTTAGCAAAATTAGCCAGTCATTTTTATTATATAGATAAACATCTTAGCTAACACCCCCCCCCCCCCCCCCCCCTTCCCCCCAAAAAAAACAAACGATTATACATCATGAGCAGCAAAGTCAGTGCGCACATGATCTAGTTGTGGAGGGAATAGGTGAGTTTCTACATAGTGTGATCGTAACTGGTTCTACCTCTGACGGCGTCTTTACGTCGGTGTCGTGTTATTTTATAATAAATACATAATAAGATACCACATGAGATTATAAGCTATTTTAGCAAGTTTTTTGAAAATACGATCTGAATAATTGTCAATAATTATCAAGTAATATGTGTGCAAATATGAAGATGGCTGATGTAGTGAGAAGTGATTATTTCACAGGTAGTCAAATAAAATGTAGTATGACCTCACAGATTTTTATTATAAGTAGCTAGCCGGCTTTCGAGGTTTCCCTCATAGGCAGTCTGATAAAAAATTAAAAACATTTTTAAACATTTTTTTAATGAAAACTAAATAATTTTATAATAAAAATAAATAAATAAAACAATTTTAAAAACTTTAACAATTTAAAATATCATGAATGGGGACAGACGAGTTATTCCTGTCCACCATCTGAGTCACAACTCGGTTTTTTTTTCCAAAATCCCAAATTGGGAAATCCTTATACCTCATGTTCCCCGCAAACGTTAAATGTTCTTAAAATGATTCCGCAAAATATGAAAAAAAAAAAAAAAAATGATATACCAGATTTGATTTTTTCTCTTGTTATTCTCCCCATGGGGAGCTATAACAGGGAAAAGTTAAGGATAAAAGTCCTTTAAAAAGAAAAGATGGGGAAAAAAAAGAAAAAATACGATGGAGTTTATTCTGTGTTAATACTCAGTGGGACCATAAAATAGATTGAAGATGCTACACCTAAAACACTAACGTTAAAAGTACATTATCTTTGTATTTTTAGCTGAGAAATAATGTAAGCCACAAGTGATAAAAACTTTGTACATAAAAATATGTATATTATTTAAATAATAGGAATATAATGTAAATAAATGAGTGTCAAACTGGCTGGGACCCATTTATCATATAGGTATATATATATTATATCGAGAAGCCACTATGTAGCCCGAAGGGTCAATCAGGCTTGCAAGGAGAGCGAAAATATAATTGGTAATTCGCCATGGATAAAATTGATATAATTGATAAAATTGTTGTCACTAAATTCACATATACACCAAAGTTGATCACACAGCTACCTATGTATATATGTATATTTATGTATGTCTATACATAGTCATACATATACATAGTCTATATATATATATATATATATATATATGTATGTCTATGTATATATATATATATATGCGTCGAAAACCGTTTCTGGTATAAATAAAACAGTGGGAAGACAACGTCTTTTATTTCTATTAGAAATCTAGTCCCACATCTTACTATCACATACCTATGTACGTTGAATGTTTGTTTACCTTTTTAATGTTTTGGTTTGAATGTTTACTTTATTTTCACTTCATTACCTATTGTACCGTTGTAATATATATGTATATATATATATATATATATATATATAAAATATATAAAATAAATATATATATAATATAATATATAATATATATATATAATAGGTTAGGTTAGGTTTTATAACTCATGCCCGGGCTTTAACTACGAGGTCATATCGCCCACTACCAGAGCGCTCTTTCGTCACTCTGGTGGACATGAGCCCGACTCTACTGTGGGAGTCCTAAATTTTGCCTACCCTAAATTTTTTTATTCATCTAGGGTAGGGGTCTTTAACGAGTACCTGACATCGTACAGGCTCGGGACCATCACTTAACGTCCCATCCGAAGGACGGCGTGCTTTAAGTTTATTTTACCTCCCAGATAAAATAAACTAAGGGCCTCGGTCGGGCTACGAACCCACGACCTTGAGCTCAGAAGTCAAGCACGCATACCACTGAGCTACCGGCGCCCCTATATATATAATATATATATTATATATATATATATATACATAGACATACATATATATATATATATAGACTATGTATATGTATGACTATGTATAGACATACATAAATATACATATATACATAGGTAGCTGTGTGATCAACTTTGGTGTATATGTGAATTTAGTGACAACAATTTTATCAATTATATCAATTTTTTCCATCGCGAATTAATCAATTATATTTTCGCTCTCCTTCCAAGCCTAATTGGCCCTTTGGGTTAAATTATTAACAATTAACATTCAACGTAGTTCGGCTCATAGTGGTGCAAGTCCCCCTCATAGGCCCATTTTTCTCAGTTCGACTTATTTACGCATCGTTCCTGGTATTTGGCCTATTGGAAGAGAGACCAAAAAAAAGGGGGAATCGACTCAAATACCCTAATAACGATTGTATCGACGCAAAATATATTATGAGGATTCAGAAGTGACTATATACGTGAAATAATGAGTTTCAACCCAAGCGGTCGATTGGCTCTGAAGTGAAAGATAAAACATAATTGATTAAATCGTGATGGTGAAGTACATAACTGATGATTCAATTCAATTCAATTCAATTCAATTCTTTATTAGCCTTTAAGAAATACATCTTTTAGGCTCAGGGTTCGGCCTGATATATACATTATTCAGTTTAAAAAAAGTACAAATAAATGAAAATAGAAAATAATAATAATAATAAAATACAAAGTAATAGAAGCTAACTGTTAATAAACAAATTAAAACAAAAATAAAAATGGTATTTTATTTGAAAACTTCAATGTCCTCTAATTTTTAGCGCCCTTACTATGTATAGTATGATATTATTGAGGTTTTGGTTGTTTGCAATGTTGAAAAGGGTCTTGTGAGGTTGCGGGCTCTTTAGTGCTTCTACCAGGTACTTTTTTCTTAGTTGGCTGAAGGCTGGACACTCCATGAAGAAATGGTGGATGTCGTCCGGTCGGTCTTCGTTGCAGACACTACAGCTGTCTTCCCTGTTGAAGAGGTAGGTCACTCCTCCCACCGTCACTCTAGCCAGGCTTTCTCTACACAGCCGTATCTGAGCCAACACTCTCGTCCTCTCGATATTTGTCCTCAGCTTTAAGTAGACGTTGTAACAGTAAATATCCTTGTATGTGAGGTTATAGTTAGATTCGAGAATGTGCTGAATGTCTCTATCGCGGCTCCTTTCTTCAAATCTACTCACAATCTTTTTCTTATGCCTGCTGATAAGATCAGGGTCCTGAGTATCCCATAACCATGAATAGCCTACAGAGGTTAGGATATTCCGGAGTTGAGTCACCCAGTTGTAAGCCGGTAGGTCTGAAGGCTGCTTGCTCAGGAACAGGAGACGTTCGTAACACAGTCTAGGGTACCTGTCGGCCGGCATCTCCAGTATTTTGCTCCACCAGCCCACTGCTCTTCCGATTACGATGGCACTAAGATTGTAGCTGTTAGTCTCTACTCTCACGAAGCTGTTTGGAGTTGACTTTGGAAGCTTCAGTACTCTTTTGTAGTATCTTGTGAGCACCGTATCTAGTTTCTCCAGGTATTCTAAAGCCCATATTTCCGAGGAGTACAACAGAGTGGCCAGTGTGACTGACTCCAGCAGTTTCTTCTTGGTGTCCCAACTGTCCGATCTTGCTGCCGCTAAAGTGTGGATGGTTACTCCTGTGGCTTTGTTCGCTTTGGAAATGTAGACGTCTGCAGTTTCGCTAAATCTTCCTGTTTTTGAAAAAGGAATTCCTAGGTAAGTTTGTTTTTTTACCACTTCTATTATGTTTCCTTGGTAGTAGAATGGTGTTTGAAGTTTTTGGTTAGGACTTCTATGAAAAATGAGAATTTTTGATTTCTGGGTGTTGAGTTCTAGTAAGTTTTCTTTCAGGTAAGTGCTGAGATAATTAAGTTTGTTCTGCAAATCTTTGGGAGTATCACTAAACATTACCAAATCGTCTGCATACATTAGGAATATAATGTCGTTTTTGCCATCGATATTTACTCCTCTGAAGCCATTTTCTTTAAATAATTTTTCTATGTCGAACAGGAACAAGTTAAATAGAGTGGGACTGATAGAATCTCCTTGCAGCACCCCTGTTTCTACCTTGATATTCTTTGTTTGACCTGAAGGTGTGGAAACTGTTACATTTGCATTATTGTAAAAACTTTGAAGCACTGCTATAAACTTTTTACTCACTCCAATGGATGATAGTTTATTCCATAAGATGTGGCGGTTTAGGGAGTCAAAAGCTTTCTTTAAATCTATGAAAAAATCATAAAGATACCTACTTTTTAAACGGATATTGTTATATATAATAGCTTGCAAACAGAAGATGTTATCGGAGCAGCCTCGGCCTGTTCTGAAACCTGATTGTGCTTCTGGTTACATAACTGATGATTCACTGACACAACTTATTTTCCAAATTTTGGTTCGTTTTCATATAATTGGGGATGTCAAAAAAAAAATGTGATAGGATGGATTTTGGTAGAGGTGTGACTGTAGCAGAGAGATGTGATCACCGCTACACATCTGTCACTTTCCCAGGACATCCCTTCTTATTTATGTGTCAGATACTTCAAAGAGAAACGCTTGCTTCTTCTATCTGAGGTGCTTTTAAGTTACATTGGATACATCCAACTCGCCCTCTTCAGCCACAGTCAGAACAAAGAAACTGAGGAGACCAAAGAACAAAATACTGAAACAATAATATTGTATATTTTTCTTAGTTCTTCATTAAATTTATCTGCATTATATTTGAGTGGTTGACGCGAAAAAGGTTCTAAACGCCAAAATAACACTTCTTTCCTCTGCCATGTTGAGAACTACTGGTGGCTGTTAGAACCTTCTTCCATGAGGCTCAACGCTGACGTGAGCTCAATACTACCAACTGCTGCTGTAACGGCAAAAAAAACTTCTGTACACAGTCCCTAGAGACCTATAGAACCTGATTCCACAGAAATCTCATTTTCGACTAAAGTGGCGCTTAGAACCTTTTTTTGCGTCAACCACTCAATTCCCCAGCTATACAAAGTATTGGAGAAGTTATGTAATCGGTTTTTTTGTTGCGAAATTTTCTACGGAATTTCATTTTTCCGACCTCTAGAATACAAATATGAAACAAAAAATTCTGTGTGTCTGTGATCAAGATAACTTCTGACAGAATTAATATATCAACACGAAATTTTATATGTGAATTCACTGTCCTCTGATGACGACACCTTTTGATTTTTAGTCATATCGACTAAAAATAAGGGGGGGATTAGCGAAGAGGCATAACTCAAAAACTCTAATTACTGCCGTTGTAATGAATGTATCGACACAATATTTCATATGTGAATTGAAAGCCTCATAAGGACGGCACTTATTATTTTCAGCAGAATGGGCAGAAGGGAAGAAGTTTTTAGGGGAGGGGGCTCAATACAAAAACCCTAATAACTGCCGATGTAATGAATTTATTGCCACAAAATTTAGTTTGAGAATTTAGGCGCCCCTATGTAAGTCAACTGTTGAATATTAGCGCAAACGGTCGACTGATTTAGGAGGGTTTGTTTATATTTCTTAAATTTTATTTATCATTCTTTTCTCTTTTCTTTTTTATTTGTATTTCATTTTTTTAAATTGTATCATTAAATTTACTTATGGTTTTATATCGATTGTAAATATTCAAAATAAAGAATTTACAATATTACGATAACCACAGACAGCTACCACTTTATTACGGTAACTACCCTGTTACCAGTATTATTATTACGGCTACCAGTTTCTTACGATTATAACAGTGTATACGCAGTGGAAGTGATATCTAAAAAGAGGTAGGTAGTGGTGTCGTAATAAAAGAGAGACAAGAGAAACAGATAAATATAAATTGTACTTACAATTGGGATCCAGGCAATATAAGTCAAATAACTAGATACAATTAATAAATATAATACAATAGGCCCACAATGACAAATTGAAGACAAGAATTCAAAAAGAAGATAGTGAGTGTGTGGTAGTACAAAAGTGAGAGTGTCTCGCTCTGCCGGCCTGGGTGTTTATAATGCCATAGAACAGCCTAGACTGGCGTTCTAGAACCTTCCATTATGGAAAATTGGATATCCTTATATATAAGATATTTACAATGGTTTTGTTCTATATTTAATTTATTATAACATATATATATATCTTTAACTTTATTTTACAAAACTTATAATATATATTTTTGCAAAACTAAAATCTAGACAAAGATTTGGTCCATTTGTTCTATTCATCAGATTATTTGTCCCATAAATATAATGTTATATGTCCCATATATTTTTATAATATTAATATAATCATATATATATGGTGACAATAAATAAATAAATTTTCAAATTTCTACAATCGTTTATTTTGAGAAAATGATCAAAAGTGATCAGGGGACCTTAAAACGTGAAATTCTGTTGGAAACTCGATCACAGATTTACACCATATTTCTCTCACGATTGTATCATGGTATTGATATTGCTGAAATAGTTAAAACGATGTATCGATACTATGATCATTTTGTACATTTCTCCATGGTAAATTAGGGTTTTAGCGTTGTCCATCTCGTCTTGAGACAAACGAATTTCCATCTGAAAATCCAACAAGGGTCTTGGTTTAACTCTAATGAGAGACTAACAAACTACTCATGAACAATGTTAATCTGTGATTGGTGTGGTGGTGGTCTGGGCTAAGGGCCTCTTTGAAGGGCGCATTATCTGTACAACCTTTGACGATTAGTCCTCAACACATTTCTGTGTTCTCGCTCTCCCTCTGTCCCTTTGGTAAGGGCTCCAGACAGACCTTGAACCACAAAGTTCATTAACACAGTTTATCCGATTTACGTCTCTTTCAGTGTGACTTTTTACGACAAAAAAAAAGTCAACGATGAATCACCGGCTATGTACTTCCCCATGTTGTGTAAAGAAGCCCTATATAAATACAATATTAAATTCGAAATACAACTCCCTCTACCGACTGGTCAATGCTTTAGGACCTCAGGAAAGCTATCTTTCAATAAACTGCCATATTGAAAAACTCCGACCTCTAGCTCAAATTCGTCTCCACAATAGCAATAGAAATTTTAGAATATTAACTGGAGGGCTTAAGTATGAGTTTTGTCCTGAAAGTGTCTGCAGGCTCTGTACTTTAGATGAAAAAAACGATCTCATACACTTTTTGTTCAATTGTCCCTCCTTGTGTATCCCCAGGCAAGCATTTCTCCACAATTATCTCACCAATAAAACAGAATATTATTCAGAAACATTTGTGCATATTTTAAATAATTTAGAAGTTAGAAAATTAACAATTTATTTTTATTTTTTTACTGTTGCATTGAAAATAAAGAATAATTTAATTTAATTAGTTGCATGTAAGATGGATATATATATTTTTTATTATTATTATTTTTTTATTTATTCATGTTTATGTCAGAACTTGTTTTATATAATTTTACGAATTGTTTTTTTATTCTTGTATTATTCATATCGTAAAAAAAAAAAAAAAAAAAGCACTCATTGCCACAGAGATTGTAATCTTTTGTGCAATAAAAGTTTATCTATTTATATATCTATACTAAATATTGTGTCGATACATTCGTTGCCACTGCAGTTATTAGGATGTTTGAGTCGAGCCTCTCTTACATGGTCCTTCACATCCACCGATTTTGCGGAAAATTAATATTTGCCGTCCTTAAACGGATATTTCGTATCAATACATTCATTACAACGACCAGTTATTAGAGATTTTGAGTTAAGCCTCCTCCTTAATCCCCCCTCTCCTTAGGCCGATTGGGCTGAAAATCAATAGGTGTCGTCGTTCGTCTGGTTCTGGGCGCACATATAAAACCGGCTCAATACATTCATTCTATCGGGAGTTAGCTTGTTCACAGATATTTTTTTTTTGGTTGGAAAATTCGATCCGGAGTTTTTAATATAATTTCATGTTTTTCGAAATCCTGATTCAAAAAAAAAAAAAAATCGTAACTCCCGTGAGAAAGAATGTATCGACATGAAATTTAGTTTGAGGATTCAGAAGTCATTTTGTAAGTCAACAATCGATTATTAGCCCAAACAACGGTTGAGTTGTTTGGATCGGAAAGTTAATTAGTTGAATCGTACTGGGGAAGTACATTGTCGATGATTCACCGACGATTTTTTTTTTTTCAATAAGTATAAATCAAGTCAAAATGATTTTTTAAAAAGGGACATTTAATTACTAAGGGATCTTGTATCATTACTAAGGGACGTTTCGTGGGTTCAAAACTCGGCCGAGACCCTTAGTTTATTTTGTCTGGGAGGTCCTTCGGATGGAACGTAAAGCGATGGTCCCGAGCCTGTACGATGTCAGGTACTCTTTAAAGACCCCTGCCCTAGGTGAATAAAAATTTAGGGTAGGCAAAATTTAGAACTCCCGGAGAAGAATCGGGCTCATGTCCACCTGAACGACGAAAGAGCACTTTGGGTAGTAGGCGATACGACCTTGTAGTTAAAGCCCGGGCATGAGTCATAATAATAATAACTAACTAACTAAGGGACATTGTATCCATTACTCAGGGCCAGATAGATGTAATGCACACGACCTAAATTACTGATATGGATTTTATCTTCATTATCCTGTTAATTTAGCACGATAAATTAATAATAATAATGCGATTTTCATTATTAAACCGTTTTGGAGATGAAATATTTGCAGTACAAGTGACCAGAATGCTGTGTAAATATTTACGAACCACATGTGTGTGGATATTTAGTAAGAGTTACCAGCTTATTTTCTGTAACAAAAACAGACATATCAGGTTATATTCAGTTATTTTGACCCATGCCCGGACTTTAACTTCGAGGTCATATCGCCTACTACCAGAGCGCTCGTTCGTCATGACCCCGATTCTACTGTGGGAGTCCTATATTTTGCCTGTTTAGTTTTATCCACCTAGGATAGGAGTCTTTAACGAGTATCTAATATGGTATAGACTCGGTACCAACGCTTAACGTCCCATCCGAAGGACGGCGTGCTTAAGTTTATTTTACCTCCCAGATAAAATAAACTAAGGGCCTCGGTCGGGTTACGAACCCACGTTCTTGAGCTCAGAAGACAAGCACGACGCATACCACTGAGTGAAGATGTATAACATTTTTTCCTTTCCGAAATTTGATTTTCTTCCTTCCTAGAAATAGTTTCTTTCTGATAGAAATTGTTTGTACAATGACTTTTGTTTGTACATTTTTGACGTTATAACGTCTATTCACTCGTTAAGCACAGTGATAGCCGGTCAAAATGTCTTGTGTTACAAAATACCGTCAGATTTCAATCGATAATAACTACGAGACTAATAATGCGATAACAACGGTTGAGGTCACAATGGATAGAGCATGTCTATACGTGTTTGTTTTGCAGTATTTGTTTTGCCTGTGACGTTATCGGGCTAGTATGTACGCCGGCTGATGATTGTTGCGAATTAGCGTTGTGTAAAATTAGAAATTAGTGTACCGTGATAACGCGTTTAGATAGGACGTTGATCCGGGTGTCATTGTAAAGAGCTTGAGGAGCACTACTAGGACTCAATGTGAAACAATAAAAATATTCGCCGAAATATATGTAAAAATCGGTATTAAATTGAAAATTGCAAAAAAATTAAAGATGTCGTCTCATATGAATCGTAAATATGCGCGGAATTATAGAAAACGCAAATCAGAGGAAAGCTCGCATCAAAAGGAATTTAAAAAACCTAAAAAGTCTAGTGCCGAGCAAATGCAAGAGCTACGGCAGCATAGAAAAGAAAATGAAAAATGATTTTATCCCGACGTTTTCACGGAAAATCTACGGCGTGGACTTTGATTACGCCTTAATGTTTTTTTTTTTTAAATTGTATTGTGTACATTTTATGCGATACACAATAAATTTAACACAATAAGTACATTTATACGATGCAGAATAAGTAAATTTAAAGCGTTCCACCCACACACAAAAAAAAAAAATCATATAAACAGATAACATTTTTAATCTTGAACAAGAACTGAAGATGAAATAAACTGAGTAGTTCAAAATTTTGCCACTGGAGTTTCTCAGGCACCACATGCCTAAGTCTAGAACCCAAAGTACTCAGATAACATATAGTCTCTAACCCCTCACCGTTTTTCGTATTTTATTAATTTTCAACGCTAACTTAGATTTTTTTAAACAAAATTTGATTATATTATTTATCTTTTATCACTAACCATTGATAAGGTATATAGAAATATATTAAAAAGCATCAAAGTGAAAGATCAAGAATGGTATGAATGTTTTCGTTTGCGTTTTTTTATCAAAACGTCCCGCTATGAAGTAACAAAATTACACTTCAAAAAATAAAATCAAATAAAAATAAAAAGTGTGAACATGTAAGGCCCAAGCATGCAAGATTCCTATCGCTTCCATATTAGCTCTACTAAGGCAATCCTAAATTTTGCCTACCCAGGTTTTAGTTACGTAAGGTTTGGATGTAACGGGGCCATTGATTAACGTTCTTATCAGAAGGACGGCGTGCTCAAGGTTTTTACCTTCTTAGCAAGCTACCACTGAGCTACCGTAACAGCTGTTCAATGTATAAAATTTTGTTTTCCCCCTCGCACACTCCATCTCCGCAGCGAAGTTGTACATTTGACTGGTATCAAGTTGTCAAGTAGTGTTAATGTTTGGTTTGCTAATGGTTGTCAGTCGACTGCAGAGTCAGAGAGCTAGCTCTGCAGAAACCTAACTCTCCGCAAATTAGCATTGTTTGTAGAATAATGCGTACAGTGTTCTGAAAAGCAATGCTACCCCCGGGGCCCTTTCAGTGTTAGCAACTTTACTAGTCCAATAATAAATCGAAATAACCAATTGATCCAATTCTTTAAACAAGTTTTTGATCATATGACGTTGACCATATTGTCAAACTCTAAAAATCAAAAGTCAACAAAACCCATGGAGTGAGGTATCAAATTAAAGGTCTTAGAGAGAGGATTCTAAGAATATAAGTATTTTTTAGGTTTTTTAATAAAATAAAATAAATAAATAAATAATAAACACAAATATGTGATTTGGCCATTACTGGGTTTTCATATAACAAGGACGATTATAGATCACTTTCTCTTTTTCCCTCCCCTTTCTCAAAATTTTTTATATTGGCATTACTGGGTATAAGAATGTCTACTCTCAAGATTACTCTATTTAAAAAGACCAAATGAAGTGATTTTGAGGAGGAGAGGGACAGAGAGTAATCTGTAAGAGTTGTTGGTTTAAGAAAGTCCACATCATATATATTTTTCTATTCAGCACGCCGTCCTTCGGATGCGACGTTACGATGTCAGGTACGCGTTAAAGACCCCTGCCCTAGGTGAATAAAAATTTAGGGTAGGCAAAATTTAGGACTCCCAGAGTAGAGTCGGGCTCATGTCCACCAGAGTGACAAAAGAGCGCTCTGGTAGTAGGCGACATGATCTTGTAGTTAAAGCCCGGGCATGAGTCATAAAACCTAAACCTAAATTATATATAGAGTATTCTCTACAACTATTACTTGTAACAAATTTTGATTAGGTCTACCCAGTAAAATGTAGTTAGGTCGTCTGCTTTCTGCCAAAATCCAATCAGATATGAGTCATATCTGACTCCTTGATTCCAAAGTAAGTGTCTGACATCGTACAGGTTTGGGACCATCGCCTAACGTTCCACCCATAGGACGGCGTGCTTAAGTTTATTTTACCTCTCAAAAAAGTTAAATTTTGACATGGGTGACAATTCATTTAGGTTAGATTAGGTTTTTTGACTCATGCCCAGGCTTTAATTACGAGGTCATATCACCTACTACCAGAGCACTCTTTCGTCACTCTGGTGGACATGAGCCCGACTCTACTGTGGGAGTCCTAAATTTTGCCTACCCTAAATTTTTATTCACCTAGGGCAGGAGTCTTTAACGAGTACCTAACATCGTACAGGCTCGGGACCATCGCTTAACGTCCCATCCGAAGGACGGCGCGCTTAAGTTTATTTTACCTCCCAGATAAGGTCGGGTTTTTAACGCGCGATTTTGAGCTCAGTAAGCAAGCACGCATACCACTGAGCTACCGTCGACCTCTATAGGACTTTCATAAATCAACCAAACTTACTGATCTCTCTCCCCTTTGTGAAAGTCATATAATACTATCATTAATGGATAAAGGAAAGTCACTTTCAGAATTACTTTGTACAATGAAACAAAAAAATTTCATATACTACTCAGTAATGCCAGTATGAAATTATTTTTAGGAGAGATCTGTAAGCGTGGTTGGTATAAGAATGTCCTGTTATGACCACATCATTTCTTTTTTTAATTTTATTTTTTAATATTTAAAATTAAATGTAAAAAAATACTGAAATAATACGAAGAGAACATTTTACTCTTGAGATAGTGTAATGTGGGTTGAAAGTCATAACGGCAGACGAGTTGGACCACTGTTTTAAAGATTTACGGGTTCCTCCAGAAAACTCTGCCTCAGAAAGGACCGTATATATCCTGGACTCTTCCCCTTCATATTTACTACCCCGTATAATAGCATCTTTATTCTAATGTCTCCTCTACGGACCTATCCTTATTTCTCAGCTGATCGGATAAGAAGCCATTTTCTTTTAATGTCTGCATTGTTGTCTAATTAACCTTTTTGAAGTGAAACTTCTTTACACGCCCTGGGCAACTTGGAGACTAACCTGGTAAATGAGTTACGAAATTATGTAACGCGCTGAACACCTCCCAGACCCGCTCTGCACCAGTGTTTTAGTTCGTCCCCAAAAAAGTTCTTTTTTTTTAAAAAACAAAGTGTATAATCTGTGATGGCACCGATTTCAAAAATGTTAAAAATATTTCATGTCTCTCTGTGAACAAGATAACTCCTGATAGAATGAATATATTATTATTAAGTCTTTATTTATTTATAAATAAAATACACATATACAAATAATTTGAAAATAAAAAATCTTGTACCAAAGACGACCTCTTGACGATGATCGTCAGAGTGTAGTCGTCATAATTTACAAATAAAGAAGAAATTATGTTAAGAAATGAAATTATGAAATAATTAAGTACAACTATAATATATATATATATATATATATATATATATATATATATATATATATATGTATATATATATATTTGACCTTTAAAGTTTAAATCCAAGTAATCATAATGAAAATGATAATAAAAATTAATACGACTTAAAAAGATTAATAAATAGTAAATAATAATAGGATTAAACAGTAATAAGTAATATTATATATAATATTAGGGAAAAATAGAATAGCATTAGATGACAATAATGATTTAAATTGTATTCTGGTTAGACTATGATATTTTTGGCTCGTCTACAATAATTAGCAAGAGAGGTCCAACATTTTCCATTCAAGTACCTCATAATTTCATCCCCGGTTAGCTGTTCTCTAGAATGAATATATTGACAGAGTATTTTATAAGTGTGTCCAGAACCCTCTACGAGGACAGCATCTTCTCAAAATTATTTCATATTGGCATTACTGGGTATAAGAATGTCTACTCTCAAGACGACGCTATACAATGAGACAAAATGATTTCGAGAAGGGGAGGGGGAGAGAGAGTGATCTGAAAGCGTTGTTGGTATAAGAAAGTCCTGTAATGGCCACAGCACATATTTTTCTTAATTTTTATAATTTTTCAAAAAAAACTACCAATACATAAAACAAATTTTTAAGTTCGTTGCTGTGAGTTACTATTTAAAAATGACTTAGATATATTCTTTATAGACATTTAGTTTACATTATTCGGGGCGCTATAACTTTTGTCGTATTGATCCTTTCTCAAATCTAAGGACTTTAAGCGATTGGGAATTTTATAGAAAACAATTTTTGTAAGAATCAATTTTTCCATAGGACTAACAGTTTTTGGGGTAAATATAGGAAACGTCTAAAAATATTTGTTTCAAAACTACATTTCGAGATGGTTTTCGACATGTATCTCGAAAACCGGACGACCTGTAAATAATCATATATCATATAAATTATGTATTTTAATATTTTCTCCAACTATTAACTTAAAATATTTTTGATTAGGTCATAAACATAAGATGTATGTTGGAAAATGTAGTTAGATCATGGGGGAAAGTGGTCTCAATTTTCTTTCGATTTCGGCCAAAATCTAATCAGATCATGTGTAATTTCAAGTTCATAGCTACAATCGTTTTTGCAGTGGAGAGCTCACAACTTTCCAATCACAGACATCATCGCGAAAATGGTCAAAACGTAATCAGGGGACCTGGAAACGTAAAAATTAGTTGGAACCTCGATCTCGGATTTTCTTACGATTACAATACTTTATACGATAGATATAAGAAAGTAATAATGTAATGACCCCGCAGTGAGGAGTGAGGAGGAGGAACAATAATGAAAGCAACGTGAGGGAGGACGTCGGATAATCGGGCGGTGAGTGGGCAGGGCTAATGACGCTGTGACGGACCCTCCCTTCGGCTTTGTTGCCAACACTAATCTCTGAGCCCTTTTTTTCTAGACCCTAATCAACTCTAGTTCAGTGCTCCTGTAAGAGATCTCTACCCCAGGGGAGGTGAGCTCTAAGGAAACTTCATCCCCTTCTTCTTTCAACTGAAATATAATGATGATTTCTTTATAATAAAATAATTCAAAAAAATTATATGGGAAATAATGAGACAAATTGGACATAAGAGTTGTTTGGTTCATTATAAGTTGGCAGATGGGGGATATCATGTCATTATCTTCGTAACCTTTAAAGTGTCTATGGAATAGCAAAGACGAGGGAGTTGTGGAGGTTAGGTTAGGTTGTTATGACTCATGCCCGGGCTTTAACTACGAGGTCATATCGCCTACTAACAGAGAGCTCTTTCGTCACTCTGGTGGACATGAGCTCGACTCTACTGTGGGAGTCCTAAATGTTGCCTACCCTAAATTTTTATTCACCTAGGACAGGGGTCTTTAACGAGTACCTGACATTTTACAGACTCGGGACCATCGCTTAACGTCCCATCCGAAGGACGGCGTGCTGAAGTTTATTTTACCTCGCAGAAAAAATAAACTAAGGAACCCATGTTCTTGAGCTCAGAATGCAAGCATGCATACCACTGAGCTACCGGCGCCCTCTGTTATTACAATATAATAATAAAAAAAAAATAGCTTTAGTGACATTCCTTTAGCCTCCCCTTTTGGAGGTTTTGAGTCTACTGCTCTTTCAACAGAAGAGATCAGAAAAGAAATTAACGAATGTTCCTAAATTAAATTAAATAACTTCTTAAGTACAACTGTTACTTCTTGATTAAAATAAAATAAAAATAAAACAAGATAGAACAAAACAAAAGCAAAAAGTAAAAAATTAAAAATGACTGCTATTTCTTAAATAATACTGTAACACAATTGTTCCATGTTTCTCTGTTGCTGGCCTCTGTGCACCATCCATGCCCTATTCTCTCCACTATCTCGTCACTCCAACGCAGTCCAGGTCTTCCTTTTCCTCTTCTTCTGTCTCTAGGAATCTACTCCATGCAGACTTTAGCCCATCGTCGAGGATCCATCCTTGTCACATGCCCGGCCCATCTCCACTTCAGCGAGTGTGCTTCCTTCTGGAGGCTTCTTAGCCTCACCTTCCGTAGAACCTCGCTGTTTCTTATCCTGTCACTTATCTTTATTCCAAACATGATCCTCATCATTCTAAATTGGTTTACTTCCAGACGACGATCCAGCTTCTGTGTCAGCGACCAGGTCAATATAAAATATAATATCAATTAAAAAAACCAAAATAATTTTGGAAATACTGAGTTATTTGAAGAGTTAACATTTTACTTAAAAATTGTTCACAAAATTCAGAACGAAATCCAACACTAGCTAGGTTAGCTTATAACCTCGTTTAGCATTACACATAACACGACAATGAAGTAAAGACGCCGTCAGTCACGATCACTCTACGAAGAAATTCACCTATCCTCTCCACAATTTAGCTCGGCTGTGCACTGGCTTACTGCTCATGATATATACCCATTCGCTTTTTCTTCACAGTTTAAATTAAATTAAATAACATTTTTTTTGTGGGTTCGAGGTATTTACACATTAAAAACCTGCTAACTTCTGGGAGCACGGACTTTTGTTCCCCAAGCTGTACCAAGTATTGGGGAAGTTATGTAAAATGTGATTTTTTCTGGCCTCCTGATTCCAAAAACAGAAAATTTCCGATAGTCTCGATGTACGAGTATGACGATTCAACAAGCCCCTATGTAAGTCAACTGTAGATTTTAGTCCAAAAGGTCTATTGATTTTATTGATTTTGGAGGGAGGGGAAACTTAATTGATTAGTTCGGGTGGGGAAATACTTTTCTGTTGTTGATCTTCCCGAAGTAGAATAGAATTGCCACTTGTTTGATCTCCAAAATTAAGCCCCTCCGAAGTACCGGTCCAAGATTTAAAGCCCCCCTCCTCCCCACGTCAAGACGCACCCTTCTTAGGGCCGTATATCACAGCTGCAATCCTAATCATTTCCTTCTCTTCTCTGCCTCCTTAATCTTTACCTATCGTTATTAGTTGCATCAATTGTCACCTAATTCATCTCTCTTCTTGCCTATTCTATTCTAAGACATTATCCGCACCTGAGAGGAAGAAAAAATAGTTGAGGTCACAATGGATAGAACATGTCTGTACGTGTTTGTTGTGCAGTGTTTGTTTTGCCTGTGACGTTATCGGGCTAGTTTGGGCGCCGGCGGATGATTGTTGCAAATTAGCGTTGTGTAAAATTAGAAATTAGTGTAGCTTGATAACGCGTTTAGATTCGGGTGTCATTGTAAAGAGCTTGAGAAGCACTACTAGGACTCAAAGTGAAACAATAAAAATATTCGCCGAAATATATGTAAAAATCGGTATTAAATTGAAAATTGCAAAAAAATTAAAGATGTCGTCTCATATGAATCGTAAATATGCGCGGAATTATAGAAAACGCAAATCAGAGGAAAGCTCGCATCAAAAGAAATTTAAAAAACCTAAGAAGTCTAGTGTCGAGCAAATTCAAGAGCTACGGCAGCATCGAAAAGTTAATGTTTTTTTATAGTCAATTGATGGTGGAACCAATCACAAAAATCACTGAGAAACCGCATAGCCGCCATTATTTGAAAGTGAACTAAAGGCGCTACTGTCGAGGGATACCATCAGAGATGGATTCCAAAATTATGATTGGCTGGTGGACGGACCAGTCAGTAAAGTACTTTGGACTTATTAAACAATTAGATCTTGGAAGAGAGAGAGAGACCGCCACAGTCAAGGTTCTGGCTATAAAAAGGTGGGTCCCAGGATGAAAAATGTTCAAAGCGACCAGAAGGAGGGACGTGAAAGTGTCCTAACTAGACCTGACGATGGTGTAAGGCCGAAACCGGTAGTTTTATTTTTATAAATATCATTAGTGGAATAGACAACATTTCAGAAAATAAGTTTGTTTTATTTATTTATTACAAATTCCACAATATGTCCGCCTTCCTCAACTTATAAGTTGTTAATTGTCAAATGTTGACTTACTTAGGCACTTCTGAACCCTCAAACTAAATTTTATGTCGATAAATTCATTACATCAGCAGATATTATTATACATTATATCGGTCGAAGGGGAGATAGAGATCAGAGAACTGGGCTCAACTCATAACTGTCGAAACTAATATATCAACACGAAATTCACTAACTGACTAAGATACCTATATTGGTTATTATTGGTTTCATAGGGAGAGAGAAAACTTAGGTAATTAATTTGGGCTGGGTAGTACATTGCCGGCTGCCCTTAGGGTAGATAGAAAGGGCGGTTGTGGAGGGTTGGCGACTCCCTAGAGACTTGGCTCTGTACAGGTAGTTACCAAGAGATCAGACTTGGTTGGAGCTCACAACTAACTGAAGGCAGTAGACTCGGCGGCTAGTCTGAATTAGGCCCTTGAGTACAGTCCCGCCCCTTCCTATTCCAAGGTACAATCCTGCCCTTTCATGTTAATGGCTAGGCAAGACTTCAAGTTAACAAAGTCCCAATACCATTACGACTTTTGTAAAAACATTAATTTTATTCAAGACTACCATCCGACTTTGTCCTGTTAGTAATTGTAACCGGGCTTATAACGATTCTAAAGTCTGCTCAAGATGTAATTTAATGTTTAGACCATAAAATAAAATATAAATATACATATACAGTAGAACCTCTTTAAGTCGAACCTCGATAAGTCGAAAAAAAGTTTTGTTCCTTTCCTTTCAAGCCCCAAAACCTCCATTACTCGAAATCTCAACCCTCTATTAGTCGAAATAATCAGTGAGTCCCTACAAGCCATTTTGGTACATATTTTCCCTCTATAACTCGAAAAAATCAATTGGACCTCTGTATCTCGAACATTGCAGTGTTTTATTTTACAACCGACTACAACAACTCGATTATTTGAAACTTATTACCTCTATAGCTCGAAGAAAAATAAGTTACCGACTTTAAGAATTTGCCGACAATGTACACCATTGTTTCTTAGAAAACAATTTAGGAGTATACAATAAATAGGATTACCAATTATCAAAAGCAAAAAAAATTACTGACTTTTAAGGATGTTTTGAAATAATGTTGATTTGTAATAAATATAAATATGTT
Organism: Aradus depressus; assembly: GCA_963662175.1. Lineage (NCBI taxonomy): Eukaryota > Metazoa > Arthropoda > Insecta > Hemiptera > Aradidae > Aradus > Aradus depressus. Next base: position 4,153,702 of record OY759226.1, on the reverse strand, counting down.
TGTTACCTCTGTAACTTGAATTTTTATTTATTTCACCTCTCTAACTCAAAATTAATTAGAATGAATCTTCACCTTTACAAGTCGAATCAAAATCAGCCTAAGTCGAAATCCTCCATAAGTCGAAAACTCTATAACTCAAATTTTTTGGCGTCTCCCTTGATGTTCGACCTATAGAGGTTCTACTGTAAATGGGACATTCCATGTCAACCAGAACACTCCCATACTCAAAAATAAGGGAATCTGAAAAAAATCTTTCAGTACTAAAAATATTCATTAAGAATAGTAGTTCTGAAATCATTTATTATCCCATTTTCAAACGATTTCTGTTATTTCAGAAGGCATATTTGATATTGTTAGTATAACTGTGCAACGAAGACCGACCGGACGACATCCACCACTTCTTCATGGAGTGTCCAGCCATCGGCCAACTAAGAAAAAAGTACCTGGTAGAAGCACTGAGGAGCCCGCAACCTCACAAGACCCTTTTCAACATTGCAAACAACCAAAACCTCAATAATATTATACTATACATAGTAAGGGCGCTAAAAATTAGAGGACATTGAAGTATTTAAATAAAATAACATTTCACTAGAAGTTTTTCACTATTTTTTTCATTTTTTAATTAACAGTTTGCTTCTATTACTTTGTATTTTATTATTATTATTTTATATTTTCATTTATTTGTACTTTTTTTAACTGAATAATGTATATATCAGGCCGAACCCTGAGCCTAAAAGATGTATTTCCTAAAGGCTAATAAAGAATTGAATTGAATATTGTTAGTATAACTGTATAAGCTGAGAGAGCCGGTAGCTCAGTGGTATGCCTGCTTACTGAGCTCAAGTTCGCGAGTTCGAAACCCGGCAGAGGCCTTTAGTTTATTTTATCTGGGAGGAACATATTTGTATATTATATTTATTCCATCATAGATGTACTGCTGATGATGACGCTGTTGCTTTGAAAACCGGTTCAAAAATTAAACTGGGGGAAGACAATCTCGCAAAACTTGCTTATTTTTCATTCGCCTGTATTCCTTTCTTATCTCAGACGCGTGACCATAATGAGCGCTCATCGATCAAATTTCACCCTTTTTTATCGCATCCGATTCGCCGGCAAGGCGTACATATGTGCAGACAAACTCGTTTTTTACGTCAAAAAATTTCTATATATAAATGGTTTATAACTTTTGTATTTTTTGAAGATATTTTAAATATACTATAAACATTGTTTTTGAAAAATTCATTAAATTTTGAAAGGTTTCTTAAAATAAAACAAAAATCTTCCTTTCTTACTTTATAATTCATCAAAAATAAATGTCTTTGTAGAATCCATGAAGAAATTTATTTTTGTGGAAGTATAACATCTTGTAACAAAATTATAAATTTATATAAGAGAAAACCAAAATAACTACTTTTTTCTTTTTAATCTATTTTAATGTACCGCAATTGAGGGCGACGTTAGCTCAGAAGTATGCATGCTTGCTTAGTTTATTTTATCTGGGAGATACTAACTTAAGCTGTCCTTCGGATGGGACGTTAAGCACGGCCGTGGAAGTGTCCTTCATATACACTATATCTCAGAAGTGATGACCTATCTTATATAACTTTTCAACGAGTGGTTGTATCAAGATGGGACGAAGTGCATACTTTAAGGGACAATATCGATGGTGGCATTATACAGGTTGGCCCAGATAAGCGGGCCACAAGTGAAATAACTCCTAAACAGTTAGAGATATCAAAATTGTGCATGGGACTAAAGTTGTAGCACTCACCGAGAGCTAAAGTATGGCGTCCTCGAAAATACATAAATTACCCTTTTAATGGCTCCAATAGCCCTTCGAAGGGCGGGGTTCCCTTTTGACCCTTAAGTTTCATTACATTTTATTAAAGTACTAAAGAAACAAGGAAGAACTGTACAAACAGATTTCTGATACGTCAAGTAGTTCTTGGAACAAAAACGTTTAAAGTTGCACGTTTTTCTTATTCTGGTTAATTGGAATTTAATAACTTCAGAATAAGAAAAAAGTGCAACTTTAAAGGTTTTTTTTCAAGAACTATTTGACGTATCAAAAATCTGTTTGCACAGTTATTCCTTGTTTCTTTAGTACTTTAATAAAATGTAATGAAACTTAAGGGTCAAAAGGAACCCCGCCCTTCGAAGGGCTATTTGAGCCATTAAAAGGGTCATATTTGTCTTTTCGAGGACGCCATGCTATAGCTCTCGGCTAATGCTGCAACGTTAGTTCTATGCACAATTTTGATATCTCTAACCGTTTAGGAGTTATTTCACTTGTGGCCCGCTTATCTGGGCCACCCTGTATAATAATAATAATAATAAATTTATTTCCGTTAAATCAATACATGGTAATAGGTTACGTCAAAAGAATTTATACATTAAGATGGCTTATATATTAAATTTATAACTACTTGAGTCTAACACATCTATGATTAGTAGTAATAACAAAACTATTGAAAAAATTAAAATGAAATTAATAAAAGCTGAACATATAAATACTTAAAAATATATGAGTATATAAACAAAATTAATACAATATACTTTTATAACAAGTAGACACATTTCTCAATTTAATAAAAATTAAGATAACTATTTTTCAAAAACAATTTTTCGGAAGTGCCTTTATTCTAACGTTCTTACGTCCCATCATCAGGTCCCAATGTGCGAGATATAGAAAAGAAAGAAAACAATGTAACTATAGCAATATATTAATCAATTATAAATGAATGTATAAAAAAGTCTAAAAAAATAAAAATGTATAAATGAATAAATAAAACAATAACGTACATTGGACTGACCTTTAAGTTGTGGAGGAACTCTGCCCAAAAAAATAAAATTGAAAGGTTTGTATGAAATAATGTTTTTGGATACGAAACTCGATTCTTTATTGGGATTATATTATTCGTTTTGAACAGTGAGAATAAAATTCCGTTTCCGAGTATAGGGTTTCCTCTAACAGGAAAATGTTTAGTTAAAAAAGGGTTGAAATTAGGTTGACTCACTCCTTTACCTAAGAACTCTCTAACTTTAAAATATCCAAATGTAGAATGGTCAAGTTGTACATCATTTTGAAGATCTTTTAAAAAGAAGAAATGTTTGTACGAATCATTTTTGTTAAAAAATATATAATATTTAAAATATATAATATATAAAATATATAATAAATAAAAATATAACTTTAATGAAAATCTTTCGTTGAACATTTAAATAAACTGCTCCTCTTTCTTAAAGCCATTGAAATAAGCGTTCAGACCTATCCTTTATCATCATTTGGAATGTTTGGGAGTTGTAGACAGTTGTGACTCATGCCCGGGCTTTAACTACGAGGTCATATCGCCTACTACCAGAGCCTTCTTTCATCATATGTGAGGGCATGAGCCCGACTCAACTATGGGAGTCCAAAATGTTGCCTATTCTGAATTTTTATTCACCTAGGGTAAGGGTCTTTAACGAGTGACATTGTACAGGCTCAGGAACATCGCTTTACGTCCCAGATACAATAAACTAAGGGCCTCGGCTGGATCTGGTCATATCGCCTACTACCAGAGCGCTCTTTCGTCACTCTGGTGGACATGAGCCAGACTTTACTGTGTGAGTCATACCTAGTTCTATTCACATAAGGCAATGGATCTTGAGTACCTGATATCTTGAGGTTTTATCACCTCCCACATAAAAAAACGTAAGGACCTCTTGGGGCTAGCAGGCAACCTTTAAGCTACTAGCGCCCTCTCGTCAATGGCTATTCTAGCAATACAAATTTAGAAACAATAGATACGATTACGAATACATTCTATTTTATTTTACCGTACTAATATCCATACACTGTATATATTTTTTTGGGGGGGGAGGATCAGAAACAATTTGCTACATTTTCAAAAAAACAAAAAAAACACTCAATTTGTATTCATTTTGAATTGTTTTGATACAAGTCTGTAAGTTTTCTCTTCGACTCTACATTTCCGGGTCTTCCCTTCCAAATTATGTAAAGCCACCACTCTGTCTTTTTTCCTTCTCTCCATACCAACCCCCTGTTGCTAAGGGGTGTGAAACTCCTTTAAAAAAAAAAAAAAAAGGTACGTGTGTTAGCTAGACATGGTCCAATCCTGTTATAAGCCCTCTTGGGAGCAATCCCCATGCAAAAACCTCCCCATCCCCAATATTGCTCTAGTGTGCCAACCTATATAAGGGATGACCAATAGGACGACGTGACCAGTAGGACCAACTCAACACTATCTAACTTTTCTCCTATATTTTTTTTTTACCCTCACCCCTTATGTATCATTTGACACCCTCGGTCCATTCCGCTTTGTTAAAGTTTCTAGTATTATTTCGTATCGCTTTACGACCGTTTTGTGCAGACTTGTAACTAGGAAAAGTTATAAAAGTTTTGTTTTCTGAAACCCGAAAATGGGAGAGGTTTCCAGTATATCTTACATTTTGTAAAGGCGTTAAGGGCAGATCGCCTCTACCGGCACCAGGGCCGTAGCCAGGATTTTTAGCAGGGGGGGGGGGGGGGGGTCTAAGTTAGGCTACAGGGCACAGCCCGCAGTTTCCGTGGTTAGCCCTGCAGAATTTTTGTTATTAATTTGGGAGACTCGGACCTCTAGAAGCTCCCCCTGAGGTAACCACTGACTGTAATACTTAAATTGACTTTACATGAGCAGCAAAAATCCAAAGCGCAGCAGCAGCAAATGCACGCTGTGGTTTCTTTTCTTTTAGAATTAAATGACTCACAGCCAATAGCGTGCATTTGCTGCTGCTGCGCTTTGCATTTTTACTGCGCATGTAAAATCAGCTTTAAGAGTATAAAGTATAACATAAATTAAGATTTTGAACGAGGAAATTAAATTATCAAATCCATGTATATTTAAATAAATGTAATATGACTTGTTTTGTACATGTACATTTAAGTAAAGCACAATTTTCGTAGTTTTGGGTTTTTGCTCTGGGCAGGGGGGGGGACACACGTGCGCCCCCCCCCTGCCCCTCCTTGGCTACGCCCCTGCCGGCAACTATTTGAAGGTCGATTATCGAGTCAATAAGAAGGAAATCTTATGTTTTTGGAGTGTAACTTTGTTTCTAAGTTATAGCAGTTTTGATGTAGATCCAGCGTATTCCCCCTCCAAAACGCAATCGAAAACATTCGTAACATTCTTGACCTTTCACTTTTGATACTTTTTAATATATTTATTTCTATATACCTTATCAATGGTTAGTGATAAATTTTTTTTAAGAGATCTAATTTAGCGTTGAAAATTAATAGAATATGAAAAACTGTGAGGGATTAGAGACTATAATATAGTCTCTAATCCCTCACAGTTTTTCATTTTCTATTAATTTTCAACGCTAAATTACATATTATGTTATCTGAGTACTTTGGGTTCTAGACTTAGGCATGTGGTGCCTGAGAAACTCCAGCGGCAAAATTCTGAACTACTCAGTTTATTTCATCGTCAGCTCTTGTTCAAGATAAAAACTTAAAACTTTTTATCTCTTTAACTGATTTTTTTTTTGTGTGTGGAACGCTTTAAATTTACTTATTCTGCATCGTTAAATTTATTGTGTATCGCATAAAATGTACACAATACAATTAAAAAAAAAAAAAAAAACATTAAGACGTAGTCAAGGTCCAAGCCGTAGAATTTCCGAAAAACGTCGAGATAAAATCTTTTTTCATTTTCTTTTCGATGCTGCCGTAGCTCTTGCATTTGCTCTTTTTTCCCTTTATTTCATTGTTGTTTTTTTTTGAGTGTGTAACGCTTTAATTTAAAACGTTATGTATCCGAATTCTTTTCATATTTATTTATAATCATAATACCTAAAACCAGTCGATTTTTTTTTTCAGTATCTGGAGGTCGGAAAACATAAAAACTCGTCGAAAACTCCGCATCTATTTTTTTCCCGAATACATAACTTTCCCTATACTTCGTACAGTTGGAGATGTAAAATCATTTATGGCAGCATCATTATCAGCCGTCATGATTAATTTAACTTTATTTGTATTTGTCTCATAGGACGGCATGCTCAACGTTTTTTTTTACTTCCCAGTTAATAAAACTTCCGTATAATATTTCTGAGTGTTTTTCCAAAGAAATAGAAGCAAACGCTAATAATATTTATACCAATAACCAAATGAATTTCTTGTCTGATACCTACTTAATTAGTTACTTCCAAAAGTAATTATAAACCTCGATGCTTGTTAAAGTTAATTATTTACTAAGGGACGCTCTTTTCTAAATTAACATCACTAACTTTGACACCTTCATCTTAAAAAATTGAAAAATAAAGTGATTAGGTAATTTTATTTCACTCAGATATTTCATTTATTCAGAGGGTTGACTTTCCCCCATGTATATCTTATATAACGACCTGGAATTCGGAAATATAATATTTTTGGAACTTTAAAATCTTAGGAGAAATAACATTTAATAAAAAAGTACTTCCCCAGCAAGAATTATTCAATTAGTTTTTCGCTCTTCGCCCAAAAGTAATCAACAGTTTGAAATAAAACTCAATATTTGTCTTCTGAATCGTCGTACTTAAGTTTGTGTCGGTACATTCATTACATCGCCAGTTATTAGAGTATTTGTGGACTCTACTGGGTTCCCGGACACTCGGGGATCCAGGGAAACGAAGAGGAGGACCGACTAGCCAAGGAAGGTTCAAGTAAGCCTTTTATGGGGCCAGAGCCGGTGCTGGGAATATCTCGGGAGACATACAGAACCAGAATCAAAGAATGGACTAAGGACCTTTTGGAGCGTACTTAGAGAGACAAGACCACATGCAGGCCGTCGAAGATGGTCCTGGGAGGGGAGTCCAGGGTTCTGAAAGACGGGATCCTGAACCTCAAAAGGAACGAGCTTAGGCAACTGACTGGAGTTCTCACAGGACATGGGCCGTTCAATAGACACCTACACACTGTGGGAGTCAAGGACAGTCCTACTTGCGATAGATGTGGGGAAGAAGACGAAACGGCGGCACACTTCCTGGGCATCTGCTCGGGATATGCACGAATGAGATTCCGCATCTTTGGTGGAGATGTAATCGCAGAGGAGGACTTTAGAAGATTGGACCATGAGAGCATTCCCAATAATATGAAGATGGCTGATGTAGTGAGAAGTGATTATTGCTAATAGTAGTGGTAGCTAGCCGGCTTTCGAGGTTTCCCTCATCATCAGCCAGTCTGATAAAAAATTAAAAAATTCAACTCTGTTTGTTCTGAGTTGTGACTCAGATCACCATCTGAGTCACAACTCAGGAATAACTCGTCTGTCCCATCCATGATATTTAAATTGTTAACGTTTTAGATTGTTTTATTTATTTATTTTTATTATAAAATTATTTAGTTGTATTCAAACAATTTTTTTTATTTTTTATCAGACTGCCTTATGATGAGGGAAACCTCGAAAGCCGGCTAGCTACCACTAATAATAAAAATCTGTCAAAGGACAGACTATATTTTATTTGACAACCTGTAAAAGAGCATTCTCAGGTTCATTATGGAAACTGAGAGACGGAGCACTTCATGAAGGGCTTGGTTTAGGTAGTATAAACATACAGGTAATATAATAAGGGGAAAGCCCAGCGCTTACAGGGAAGGGATAAGAGCACTGGATGCTTAGGTCCCTAGCTGTAAAACACCAGCCCACCACATATATATTGTGACGGTTCGAACGACCTGTCACATGCTGGAAACCCAGGAAAATGGGTAAAGTAAAGTAAGATAAAAGAAATAATTATAACTTAATGAATAATTTGAAGAAGTTCAAATTTGAACATTTAGGCGGGAAAGTGAATATACTATGCGTGTTTTTTTATGAACAGTATTATTGTTTCTATAATTAATTAAAATAGTATAGGAAAATTTGTAAAATAAAATTAAATAATAATTAAATCTTGTTTAAATAAAAAGGCATAAAAAAAGAATAATATAATTAATTTTATCCACGTTGTAGTAGAGTGGAGAGGGGAGCAGTACATGTGACGAAGATGAACGAGCAGTAGTTGTGAGAGAGTCTTCACCGAACCAGTGTTGAGTTCGCTACTCCGGTTTTTTGACCGAATGTAGTCCCAAAGTTATATTTTTATTAGAAGTAGTGCAGTATAGTCCACAGTAATTTCCCCCTTGAACAGCTCCGGATATGGATACCCATGTACCATAGGATCGGACTTGAAATATCGGATGCAAGGTATATCTTCGGATGAACTTCATGCATTGATCGAACAATGGCTGAAACCCACATGGTGAAGAGAGGTTGATGAGACGATTTCTGACTGGAGGAGGATTCATTTATACCAGGAGACCACCAATTGGATGAGTACTACTTTTAATCCACATAGAGTAACGTCAACGGTCTAGAATTTCATAAAACTAAATGCCTTTAAAAAACGTAACATCATAAAAACTATTTAAATTCATAAAGGTTAATAAATAATCAATAGAGTAAAATAGCATGTCATATCTCCATCTTGATCGTTTTTTTATGAAATTTGTACAATGAGCAATTGGTTGTATTGTTCATAAATTACTTGAAAAAGAATATAAGAAATTTCTGTCATATTACTGTTATGTAAGAGTATCAAAAATTATACGAATGTTAAATGTATGTAATTCTTGTAATTCTATGAATCGCCCCTTTCTTTTCAATTTAAATTCTAATTATTAATATGTTTGTCTCATATACAAACCCAGGTAAGAAAGATTCTGCATCTGGCATGTCTACCCGCTCCTTAAAAGAATCCACGATATAATTAAATTATACAGAAGCCTGAGATTATTTGAAAAAATGCCATACCGGTTGTTTCAATATATATATAAGAGTATTTGAGTCGAGCCCCCTTCTCTGCCCCCATTCCTTTAGGCTGATTCAGCTGAAAATTGATACATGTCCTCCATAGAGCTTTGAATATACATTATTGTATTAAGTCTCCTTTTTGCTCGTCCCCTTCCCTTTGGCTGATTTGGCTGAAAATCAATAGCTGTTGTCCTTAGAGGGTTCTAGATACACATAAAATTTCATAGTTATCGTGACACAGACAGATTTTTATTTTTATTTTTAAAATCAAGGGGTTGGAAAACATGAAATTCCATTGAAAACTCTGCATCGAATTTCTGACCGATTACATAACTTCCTCTATAGGTATTTCGTTTAGCTGAGCAAATAAAAATAGCAAAAATACAAAGAAACTCCTTCTATTATAGAAAATGCTATTTTGCGATGCGGTAATGTCAAGTTGCATCACTGAAATTGGAAGCTAATTTTCATCAACCTCTGTGCTACGTACGCGAGACAAGATGCTCCTGTTAACAATGCATGGACTAGATAACTGATAAAATAATTTTTTACAAATATAATAATATATATTTCCGTTAAGAGAGGGAGCTGGTAGCTCAGTAGTATGCGTGGCTCCCTTCTGAGCTCAAGATCGTGAGTTCGAAACCCGGCCGAGGCCGTTAATATATTTTATCTGGGAGGTAAAATAAACTAAAGCACGCCGTCCTTCGGACGGGACGTAAAGCGATGGTCCCGAGCCTGTACGATGTCAGTTTCTCGTTAAAGACCCCTGGCCTAGGTGAATAAAAATTTAGGGTAGACAAAATTTAGGACACCCATCATAGAGTCGGGCTCATGTCCACCAGAGTGACGAAAGAGCGCTCTGGTAGTAGGCGACCTCGTAGTTAAAGCCTGGGCAGGAGTCATAATAACTAAACTATACGTTAAGATCTTCCCATATAGGTATTTCGTTTAGCTGAGCAAATAAAAATAGCAAAAATACAAAGAAACTCCTTCTATTAAGGAACAATGCTATTCTGCGATGCGGTAATGTGGAGTTGCATCTCTGAAATTGGAAGATAATTTTCATTAACTATAATAACTAACTATACGTTAAGATAGCTTATAAATTAGAAACATAAGCAGCTATTACAAACAAACAACAACATTTATTTGAGCCAGCAAAATGATGCTTTACACAAATATATAATACAAGGAAGGGTTTAAAATAGAAAGTCCTGGTAGAGTCTTTGTTTGAGTCGCCTCCCAGGAGTAGGCGCTCCAAGACTGTAGTGTACAGCCCCGGAACAATGCACAAGGGCTTCGTGGTGGTTCTTCACTAGCTTCTCGATGTGAGCTGCAAAAAGAGGAACTCCCAGTTCATCGTGGATTTTGTGATTCCTGACAAACCAGGGTGCGTTTGTTGCTATTCGGAGTACTTTATTTTGAAATGTTTGTAGTCGTTTCATGTTAGTGTTGCTGGTACCGATCCAGACTGGACAGGCGTATGTTAGAAGTGGAAGTAGGAGTGTCTTGTATAGCAGAATAGTACATGTGTGTTTAAGTGGCGTGTTTCTGTTTATGAGAGGATAGAGGGTGTTGAGTCGTGAATATGCTAGCTGTAGTTTTCTGTTAATGTGTAGTTTCCAGGTGAGTCGTGTATCCAAAAGTACTCCAAGATAGCGCACACCCTGGTCCTTAGGATTCCAGAGAATTGGGAGGTCATCAATTTGCAGCTGACGTTGTTCTTCTATGGAGAATCTCCGGAGAGCGAAGATTTTAGCATCGGTCTTCCCTATGTTAAGTTTGAGTCTCCATTTTGAAAACCATAGGGAAACGTCTGTCAGGGCTTCCTGGAGCTGTTCAATGGCAACGGAGAGGATGCTATGCTGACAGGCAATCATTGTATCATCAGCATAGGTGGCTAATGTCGCCGTGGGAGTTTCGGGGATGTCTTGGGTGTACAAACTGAAAAGAAGGGGGCTCAGAATAGCACCTTGACGCAGCTATTAAAACTTGGAGTCTGACACTCATGTGATTAGTAATAACAATAATACTTAAAATAAAACGAAATGATAAAAAATTGATAAATAAATATTTGCAAATACATGAGCGCAAAAATAATGATATGAATAAATACAGTAGATACAGTTTTTGATTTAATTAAAATTATGAAAAATATTTGGGAATAATAATTGTAATAGAATAATTATAGATATTTAAAAGGGCTGCATTTTCCATACCATCCCTTAACTTTGTGTACAGTGTTAGTGTAATATTGTTTTAATATTCTACAAGATATAACCGATATACACAAAGAAAAAACCTAAAAATTCAAAATTAATTAAACGAACAGCTTTTTGAAGAATTTTTTGTTAAATCTTCTGATTCCTATTGACACTAAGATTTAGCGTTGTTGACAAATTGTATCAAAGAGACAATTTCCAATCTGTAATGGTGCTGAGTGACCATGGATGAATCCCTTTCAGAATGCCCTTTCATTCACTCCAAGGGCAGATAGGAAGCACCTCTTTGAGACGTAGGGTGAGGTTATCTCTCGTTTGCCACCTTCAATTCGGAGGGACCTTCCCGAGGAGAAAATCTAATTTTGAAAAGAGGGAAGGGTGACCAACCCCTCCCCCCCCCCCTCCCCCTCCTAAGAAATAGAAAAGGGAATTCATTCCTTTCTGTAAGAGAGAGAATCTTCACCCTGAAGAAGGGTTAAATCTCTGCCGTTAGAACAGATTTGACGGTTCTTCCACTGAACAATCTTTTCTTACTGGTCAGAATTCTGGTCTCCGACGAAGAATGGTTGTTGATCGCAACCTCTCCGATGGACCGTATACTGAAAAGAAATACGGAGAAATAAATACAAACTTGATTGTACAGAGGGTATAACCGAATTAGTGGGAGGAGAGACACTCAGAGAAATTATTTAAGATAATGAATAGAAATACCATGAAATATTTAAGAATTACTCTGAACAGAGAACTGACATGGAACCCTCATACACGACTCACCCATAATACACAAAATTTAAGATACTTTATTTCCTTCTGCATTTTATTACACTTAATTGCTACACATTTTCTACTCAAACCACTAAAACTTACAGTTTTCCAGTCAAAGACACTTAGTATCATTACACAATGTCCACCACCTAAGCAAAAGAACACTTCACGGTGACTTCATGATAAACACAATACACGACAAAATTCACCTTTACAGCCGTTTTCAAGCATTCACGCACAAATCCATACATCCACTCACCTTTTTCATCACACTTGCCACACAATCCTTTCAGGAGACTGAAGAAGAGATAAAACCGCTATATCATGGATGATTATAATCCCAAATTTTTAGGCGAAATATAAAAACTTCGCCTTGAAGAGCTACCGCTGTGTGACCTTCCTTTCTCATGCCACTCAAGTCATCCTCTTGGTAGCTAGTTGTTACGTGATGGCAGCAGTTTGAAACAACTTTTATAAGACAAAAAAGGATAATAAAGTGGAACATCCATTTAGGGGATGCTCTCAAGAACCAAAGACCCCGAGGACTTACCTGACAAATCCGGTGTGTATGAAATTATTTGTGAAAATTGTAACTTCTCTTATCTTGGACAGACAGTAAGGAAGCTGAGGATTAGAGTGAGGAGAGGCGAGTCTGAATTGTTCCAACACCTTCAAAGCACAGGATAGCAGTATCATCATTACACAATATACATTAAAATAGGAAGATGGATATAATTGAAAGTATTGAGATCACATTGGAAAGGAGGAAAGAAGTCCTCATTTCTAGAGAGGGGAGTATTTAGTCTGCCCTCACGCACTCCGTTCTGCCAGTTGTGACTCAGATGAGGAACAGGAATAATTTTGAATGGTAAATTTTTTAGTCGTTTTTGTATTTTATATTTATTGAATTTTAATTTTATTTATTCTTTTCTTTTTTAATTATGTTCTTTTGAATATATTAGAATATATTATTTTTTAAGCTTCATATCACTTTATCTGTGTGAATTATTTATTGATTGCTTTATTTATTTATATTTATTCGTTTTAACGCATGTAGCATATGTCTCTATGTTTTTGACTTTGCTATTAGAATTTTGTAGCTTACGGCATAACACAAATTTGGAATTAGGAAAGGAGCTTAACATAAAAACTTCTATAACTTCCGATATAATGAATGTATCGATACAAAATTTTATATGTAAATTCAGAACCCCATAAAAATGATTCCTATCAATTTTCAGCCCAAACGACTGAACAGAAAAAAGGGAAACCAGAGGAGGAGGGTTTTAGTCAAAAACCATAATAACTCCCGATATAATGAATGTATCAACATCAAGTTTCATATGAGGATTCAGAATTTCCTGAACAAGAAACCTATTGATTTGCAGCCAAATCGGTAAACTAGTTTCAGACGAAGAACGAAATGCTAGTTGATTAATTCGCACCGTTGTGTTTTACCGACTGTAAGGGCCGGAGAGGCGGAAGGCCCTATAATATATTGCCCAACAAGACCTCCATAAGTGGCAACGTTTCATGTCATGCATTACCCTCCTAAGTTTGCCCGAAACATGATAATTATATCAGTGATAAGAATTCTATTTTTTCCCGTCTAATGACACTCTTCTGTACAGAAATTAGTAGTCTTAGATTGCATGTTCCATAAATCCTACCCTGGTGCTATCTTGAACAGATCTGTAATTTGTCCGATCCGCTTTCGTCAGGAACATTATTTCACTGAAACAGAAAATATTTCTTCATTTTATACTTCCTCATTCGAAAAGGTATAATGAATATATTTATATATAATATAAATATATATAAATTCTTGCCTTGTCACTAAATAAATAATTCAAATTGACTATTTATTTACTTTCATATATTTCACGCTTATTAACGTGGCCAGTCCAGAAGAAAATATGTCAAACTCAAAATGTGAAGAGAAAAGACACGTCTTTATGTCTACTCATGCCAGATCTACGACGTCATATTGCCTACTACCAGAGCGCTCTAGTCGACATGAGCCCGACTCTAAATTTCACCTACCCTGGTCTTTATTTAAGGTATTGATCTTTAACGAGCACCTGACCTTAACCTCCATCCCAAGACTTGTTTTACCTCACGAATTAATATAAATGATACAGTTATAATAATAATAATATAAATTGTTATAATAATAATAAATATTTTAAAAACACTTTTTCGGCCCCTCAGGACGCCATTTTGAATACTTAATAAAATTATTATTTTAAATGTTTTTGTAATTTATGAGACCATTTCATAGAGAACCCACATGGCTATTTTCAAAAGATACATTTTTTTATTATTATTATTAAGTCTTTATTTATTTATAAATATATTACACATATAAATATACTACACAAATAATTCAAAAATTCTAAAGATGACCGTCAGAGTGTAGATGTCATAATTTACAAATGAAGAAGAAATTAAGTACATCTATCATTTAGCGTTCAAGTATAGAACAACAAAATACATTTACAACTTGTTTATAAATCAAATTATACCTTCGCCTAAGTACATAATAAATTTTATTTACGAACAAGAAAGGATCTTATCAATATAAATATATATCTTTGTCCTTTAAAATTTAAATCAAAATAATCATAATCATAATCTTTTGATTCGGTATAATAAATGTTATAAAATGACAATAAGAATTAATACAACATAAAAAGATTAATAAATAGTAAATGAAAATAAAATTCTGATTTGTAAATAATAAATAAATAGAAAATAAAAATAAAATTCTGGTTTATTCAAGCCTTTTTCAGTCTATGGTATTTTAGTTGTTGATAACTGTTTGTCTGAGATGAAACTTCCACACTTGATCCTACGTCTTTCTCTTCAGATAGATCAGGACTAGATCCAGATCTCAATGCTATCTTTTATCCTCGTAATTCCATCAATCTTATGTTTTTTATTATGTGAGCTACTGCCTCTCTCTTTACTAAGTGTTACAAATATTTTTTCACCCCATTTTTCGAATTATGGGAACACCCCGAAAATTAGGAGTCTAATACAAAAATTGAGAATTTGTCTGGATTGTGGTTATCAACATATGGAACCCTAAATATGAAGTCTTCATTTTTCTTTTTCTTGCTTCATTTTCAACATTTTTTCTTATTTATTTATTTTTTATATTTTTTTCATTAAAAATGTGAGGAATGTTGAATATTACAGGTCCTTTTCATAACAAAACGAAGGGTCCCATTACGTGCCGCGAATGCCTCCATCCTATTACTTGACTGTCTCTTTTAGCCTCTCAACAAGAGATAATACATTTATATATTTTGAGATTTATTTAAATAAGGCCTAAAAATATATATATATATATATATATATATATATATATATTGTAACAATTATTGAATAAGAGAAAATATAATTTTTTTTAGCAAATGCCCCACGTTGGGCGCCAATGTAACGTTTCTAAGTTCCCTACTTAATAAGGGAAATTATAAACTTAATAACCATCAAATGGTTCACTTACTTAGTGCAGAACATGCATCTAAAAGGGGGTGTCATTCTTTTTTTTATAGAGTGGTTTGGTGAAAATAAACGAAAAGAAATAACAAAATATATCACAATTTTTATATGTTATCGGTTTAATTATATTTTTACGTAAATTAGAAAAAAGGTTAATGGGTTAGTGTAAAAAATGAATTTATTACAATATATTAGATGAAATTCGTATAATTTAATTTAAACAAAAAATGTAATATTGGGAAATGAAAAAAAGACCATGATTTTTATATAGAGTAAATTTCAATAACAATTTCTCTTATCATTCATTGTGACCCCCCCCCCCCCCCCCCCCCCCCCCCCCCCCCCCATTCTACACGTCACAATATATATATATATATATATATATTGTTCGATTGCCTCGGGAAAGTCGCCATTCTAAAATCCGATTAGAAGGGGGGGGGGGGGGGGGGGGGGGGGGGGTCTACTCAACCTTAATAAATAAATAACTTTAATAACTCCCAATGTAATGTATGAAATTTTATATATTTGAAAAATTGGGGATTAAGTCCTTAATGCAATGAATTTGAAATGAAAAGGTCACAAGTGCTTATATGGTCGAAATCGAATGAATATTAAGACGACTGTACTTCGAATCCTAACATTTTAGAAGATGCACTCATTGGCTATGTACTTCCCCAGAAGTCTCCCTACTAGTCAAAAAAACGTTTTCGCTCTCTCTACAAGTTTTTTTTTTTGGATCACAAGACTTATTCTGACTTAAATCCTTGTACCCAAACACCAGAGGTATGTTCAGTCCCTGAACAAGGCACACTCAGTGCCGAAAGCTTGGCAGAAATTCTACAAATTTGTTTTCTTCGACCACAAGCCTCATCTCTCCTTCTTCTTATATCGTGTGACCCCTGATACCTGGGGATGTTTATAAAGGGATATTTTTATGTGCTTAAAAAGTAAAAATATGACTGCAGCTTAACTAAAAGAGCTTATTAAATATGCAATAAAAAGTCAAAAATTACTTTTAAATTGTTATTATAACATTGAATTTCAGTGACGCTTTACGACGCCATCAAACTTTCTCCTCACTCTCAACACTTTTGTGGAAGCCGTGTCCTCACTATTTTCCCCCTGACTACCCTCCACACCACAACAAGGGGTGGCATCGAGCCACTCTTAAGGATTTTAACCAATTAACGATTAAGGGTGTATCAGCCAGGAGTGCCAACAGTTTATAATGAACTTAAAAAGTGTTGAGTGCTTCGTGCACTTGGAAAAAAAATTAATTGTTTGTATTGGCTTTTTTTCACTCAAAAATCCAATAATTACCGATGTAATTAATGTATCGACATGAAATTTCATATTTAAAGTCAAAACCCAATGAAGACAATACCTGTTAATTTTCAACAAAATCCACAGAAGGGAAGGGGGCTCAGGGGAGGGGGCTCAATATAAAAACCCCAATAACTGTCGATGTAATGAATTATTCGGCAAAAAGTTTAATTCGAGGATTTAGAAGCCCCTATGCAAGTCAACTTTGGATATTGGTCGGAAAACATGAAATTCCGCTGAAAACTCCGCATCGAATTTCTGACCGATTACATAACTTCCCCTATACTTCGTAAACCTGGGGAAATAAAAACTTCAGTCACTCTCTGTCAACATATATTTACTTATCCAGTAATGCCAGTTGTATATGAATTTAAGAGGAATGGGAATTAATGAGTGGAGAGGAGTGATCTGTAAAAATGTGGTTGGTATAGGAAAATGCTGTTTAATTTATATAAAAGTTCCCAATAGACTTAGTTATTGTGACTCATGCCCGGACTTTAAACTATGAGGTCATATCGTGGACATGAGCCCGACTTTACAGTGTGAGTCCTACATTTTTGCCTAAAATACATTTTTATTCACTTGGGATATGGGGTCTCCAACAAGTACCTGACATCGTACAGACTCCGGATCATCACTTACCGCTCAGAAGGACGACGTGCTCAAGTTTTTTTCCCCTCCTCTTCACCACTGAGGTACCGGGGTCCTCTAGGAACTGTGGGTAATCCAGCTAGAACTAGTAGAGATAATGTTGTATACTAGTTAATCCGGACAATAGAGAAGAGTGTCCAGATTTCTGACTTGAACTTAGCTCAAGTTGGCCCATTCCAAGCAAACTTTTATAAGTCCCCTTGCCCAGATTGGATGAGCCGAGGCAGGTCTCTCAAGGACCAAATTAAATCTACCCTCTCTTCGGCTACTTCTCCCCGTCTTCTTACGATTATTGTCATGGCCGTCTTCTCTCCTTCCTGACTTCTAAACTATAACATTAAACTTCAACGTTTTTCCCGAAGTTGTAACAGTCGGGCAACGACGCATACTTGGACGAAACTGGAGCAAAATTCGGTCAGAACATACACACGCAGTGTGTAGATGGCTGATGTAGTGATAAGTGATGATTTTAGCCGATATCACTGAAATTTGACAGGTTATGTCTTCATTCCATCAGCACTTCATTATTCATCAATTTTTACTTTACTTTTCTTCTTTATTACGAGAATATTTCTTATTGTAGTCACTTTTTCTTTTCTCATTTATTTTTTTTATTTTTTTTTTTACTAAATATACTTTTTTTTAAATTAATTAATTTATTTTTTTCTTTCTCTTTTTTTGTATTTCTTCTCTCTATAATATGTGTGATTACTAACAGTGATGGTACAGTCCTAGCTGACTGCTCCCCCTCCCACACTCAGACTCCGTTTTCTGGGAGGAGGTAGCCTATTTATTTAATGATAAATCATTCTTTTATATTTTAAAGGTTTATTTTGCATTGAATAAAAAGAATAATAATAAAAAAATATGAAATTTTATGTCGATACATCGACATTTATTGTGTTTTTGAGTTGAGTCCACTCTCATCCCCTCTTCCCTTCTGCCGATTTCTCTGAAAATTAAAACGTTTCGTTCTTAAAGGGTTTTGAATTCACCTATGAAATGTTGTGTCAATATACTCATTACAACAGCAGTTATTTGAGTTTTTAAATTAAGCCACTCCCCTAATTTCCCCGATTTGGGTGAAAATCGATAGGTGTTGTCTTTAAGGGGTTTTGGTTCCACATATAATAGTTCGTGTTAATACATTCATTTTATCGGCAGTTATTAGAATTTTTATGTTAAGCCATAACATACATACATAAATAATTTCATAATTATTATGAAAATTTAAAAAAATATTTAATTATGATCAATGTTGTTAACATTTTGTTTTCCCGAAGTAAAATATAAAATGTGCACTTTGATTTTCTCCATAACTTTTATGCAACAAAATTTTTAATTAGGTCATCAGCATACATAATATCTTGTAAAATGTACTTTCCCGGAGTAAAATGATTTCAATTTTCGTTCTATTTTGAAAAACCTGAATTATTAACCTCAAAGTTACTAACCAGAGCAACACCAGATAACTTGCTAGTTAGCACAGATCCTGTCAATTTTACAGATGAATAATCATATAATATATTCATTTATTTTCAATGAGAATTTCATTGCTATTACAACATTTTGAATTGTTTCAAAGACAAAAAAAAAAACCAACCGGGAGTAAATTTATAAAATAAACATCCCTTAAATTTGCCTCAGTCTGGACTATTTGAACATTTCCCAAACTTGTTTTATTTTAACGGCAAATAAAAACAAGATGATAATTAAATTATACGTTCTGTTTTTATTCGTCCTCCCCTCCTCTTTAACTGGGAGCCCCCTCACTATAAAACGAAAACAAAGACATGTTTAGGTCCGTCTTTGAGGTTAAATACTCTTAGAAAAGAGACCAAGTTTTACAGTTAGTGGTTTTGGTCTTTCGAAAAGTTTAACTTCTTCGAAGTTCGTCAATGTTTGCTGAAGCAAGTTTAGTGTTAGTTCAACATTGGCTCTCCTCAGGGAACAGATTACGGTTTCAGAGAAGATTCGACAAGATCTACTCGAACTGTATTGGTTAGGAGCGATGACCCACGTCGCATACTATAATAATACCTATATATGGTGGGCTGGTTTTACAAATAGGGAGGCAACTTCAAAAGCCGGCTAGAATAATAATAATAGATTCTTTAGATTTTTTAGTTGATTTTGTTCTAAATTCTTCTTTTAATCAATATTACAGATGCTTAAATACACTATGAGTAGGAGAAGGTTAGCTGGGATTCATCTGTAACATAGATACAATCAGACTCATTTCCCAAATTCTGCTTGGCAGTAAAATATATTGTAGGTTACTGACAGAGGGTGAGAAGTTTCAATTTTATCCTGAAGAAGATTGCAGGATCTGTTCATGCAAATACAGGCGACAATTTTTGAGTGAATATATCAATGCTAATAAGACAGATTTAGCACAAATGGAGGACCTATTAACCTTTAATAATTTACAAAAGCTCAATAGTATTTATATATTTACTATTAAAAGGTCGTGGGTTCGTAACCCGACCGAGGCCCTTAGTTTATTTTATCTGGGAGGTAAAATAAACTTAAGCACGCCGTCCTTCGGATGGGACGTTAAGCGATGGTCCCGAGCCTGTACGATGTCAGGTACTCGTTAAAGACCCCTACCCTAGATGAATAAAAATTTAGGGTAGGCAAAATTTAGGACTCCCACAGTAGAGTCGGGCTCATGTCCACCAGAGTGACGAAAGAGCGCTCTGGTAGTAGGCGATATGACCTCGTAGTTAAAGCCCGGGCATGAGTCATAAAACCTAACCTAACCTTTACTATTAAATCTTTAAAACTAAAAAAATGTGTGCAGGTCTGAAATGCAGATTTCATTTCCTTGTTACTTTTATTGAGTTCTGTTCTCTTTATTTCATTGCAGTCAGTAGACAACTTTTAGTTTAAAAATTTAATACTCTTCTAATTTCCATCAGCCCGTCATACTTGCTTTCTTTTAATTTTTCACCAGAATTTACTTTTCATTTATTTATTATTGTTATTTTATTACTTTATAAGTTGTTTTTATAAAAGTCTTATTGTTTATTTCCTCATTCTGTAAATATTTTTACTCTACCAATTTTTTTTTTCCGTTTTTAAGCAAACCATTTTCATTTAATCTAATGTTCAATTTACTAACAGGATCTTTGTCACCCTTCACTAGATTATTTTCTCTTGTTTTTCTTGTTATTTATTTAGTTTTCTCTTTCTTTCAACAACATTTCTCTGTACTCTATTCTTACTTGAGCACCATTAGAGAACTTTTTATTTATTTATCTCTTCATCTCTTCACATGTTTATATTTATTTCCTGTATTTTTTTTTAACTATTCTTTATTCTTCTAATTTCCAGTATCATGTATTATGCCAACCTCCATCTGTAATATACTACCTAATGTATAAAAACAGATTTAAATTTTAAAAAAATAAATAATAATAATAGATTCTGTGTGAGGTCAGACTACATGTTCTGTGTGGTTCTCAATACCGACATTTTCCTGATTCCTTCCACAGCTCATCGGGTGCTGTAGCTAATGTTTATATAAATATTCATAAAAATGTGTAATATTTGCGCAGTTTATGTTAATTTTCTGTCCTTCCTTTCGTCATTCATTAAAGAACTCAATTATAACTTCTTGTTATAAGTTGTGCTTGACACTTGTCAGCTGATAATATAATTATCTTGTATGAACTTTAAGTTAATAATGAACTTAGTTTTTGTTAAATTTTGCTTTATTTTAATTATAATTTTTGGTGTCATTTATCATTGTTAGGAAGACGTCATTCCTAAATATTACAATAAAGTGTGTCCATAAATTGAGGGGTTTTGTATGGAAATTTTTGATTTATTATATATCTATTTTTCTTCCTCAGCTATTCGAAGTATAGCGGAAGTTGTGTAATCGGTGAAAAATTTGATCCGGAGTTTTCAACGAAATTTCATGTTTCTCGACCTCTAGATTACAAATATTAGAATTTGATACATTTTTTTCTAAAGGATAGTACTGCCTAATGACGAGGGCAACTTCAAAAGCCGGCTAGAATAATAATAATAATAGATTCTGTGTGAGGTCAGACTACATTTTTAAGTAAATTTATTTGAAGATATTGTTATGAATGGAATATTTGAGAGCGACGGTAAATCAGAGGTAGGATCATTGTCTACTGAGTTCAAGATTTCGGGCTCGAAACCCGGCCGAGGCCCTTAGGTCCTTTACTTAACTGGAAGGGAATATCGTACTTCGGATGGAACGTTAAATGATGCTAGCCTGTATGACGTCAAGTATTCGTTAAAGACTCCTATCCTAGGTGAATAAACTTGGATATGGAAAATATTAGACTTCCAGAATAGAGTCGTGCTCTTGTCCACCAGAACGACATAAGAGCGCTTTGGTAGTAGGCGATATGAACTCATAAAGCTCGGGCATGAGTCACACGACTCTCCCGTGTTCCAATCTTCTAAAAATACTCCACTGTGATTATATCTTTACCAAAAATGTGGAATCTCGTTCGCGCGTATCCCGAGCATATACCCAGGAAGTGTGCCACCGTCTCGTCTTCTTCCCCACATATGTCCTTGACTTCTACATTGTGTAAGTGACTATTGAACGGATATTGCCGAAGCTCGTTCCTTTTGAGGTTCAGGATCCCGTCTTTCAACACCTTGGACTCCCCTCCCAGGAACATCTTCGACTGTCTGCATGTGGTCTTTTATCTCCATGAATGCTCCAAAAGATCTTTAGTCGATTTTTTAATTCAGGTTCGGTATGCCTCCCGAGATATTCTTAGTACTGGCCCTCTAGTCCTATGAAGGGCTTACAACCCAATAGAGTCGGTCGGGTCATTAAGTGAGTCCTATTACAAAATTGTAAATACAGAGTAACTCACTGTAGCCTAGGAAGTTTGTGGCAATATTTTTAGAAAATAAAATAATTTAAATTTTTTTAGAATTTAGTTGAAATTTATAATATTTAATTTAATAGAAGACGTCAGATGTAAGCCGACATCATCTATCATTATTTTTCTTATATTTTCTTCTTTCCACAGCACATGCTACCCTACTTTTTGACGGGCACCTGTGTTCTAATGGTTTCTCACTTAGGTTTCAATATTCTGGGGGGGGGGGGGGGGGGAGGGGTTCTGATCACTCATTGAAGGGATCCATGAGGGAGAACCTCCATAAAATGTGATGCAGTTCACAGATTTAACATATATGTGATGTGGCCATTACAGGACTTTCTTATACCAACCATGCTTACAGATCGTTCCCCATCTCAAAATTATTTCATACTAGCATTACTGGGTATAAGAATGTCTACTCTCAAGATAACGCTGTACAAAGAGACAAAATTAAATGATTTTGAGAAGGGGAGGGGGAGGGAGAGAATGATCTGTAAGCGTCTTTGGTATAAAAAAATAATGGACACGTCATATATATTTTTCTTAATTTTATAATTTTTTAAAGAAATTATCAATACAAAAAACCAAATTTTATAGTTCGTTGCTATGAGTTACGATTTAAAAATTACTTAGAAAAATTCCTTTTAGTTTACATTTTTCGGGGCGCTATAACTTTTGTCGTATTAATCCTATATCGAATCTGAGGACCAAGTAACGATTGGAAATTTTATAAGGAACAGTTTTGGTAAGAATTAATTTTGCGATAGGACTAACCGTTTTCGGGTAAATCAAGGAAACGTCTAAAAATATGTGTTTCAAAACTACACTGCAAGATGGTCGCCAGGAATCATAAATCCGAGGTGTAGAACCAGTTATAAACGTAGCGAGAAGCTTACGTCTGAATAGGAATGTAGCCTGAAATTCGGAGATCAAAGGGACTTCGGGATCTTGAAAAGAGAAAAAACAGAAAGTAGAGTCCACCAAATAAAGAGATGGAAACATGGAGATTGTCTCAAAAGTTGTGATTCTGTGACAATACTTAAATTGTCAATGTCATTATAACGATGTGTCACTATTAAGTACATATTTATGACATTTTCAAGAGAAAGTAACACAGGCAACATATTTTTGAAGGGGGATAATTTCAAGTTGTCTCAAAACTACCCCCCACCTACCCTCCCCTCCCATCCCCTCGTCCTACATGAACTTAGAGGATACTTCAACGTAAAGAGATTTCAGAGAAGAGGTTTTTGGTAAGAAGTTAAGAGGCTCATATCTTTTGTACAAAACAGAATATGAAATCAAAACGTTAGGGGAAAACAACTTAGCTCTTAGATGAAACAAAGATAAAAAAAAATGTCGTCGTTGAGTGCACGGGCTCCTTCAGCAAGTGATTAATTAATTCCATTTTTTATCAATTTAGTGAGAGGCAATCAGGTATAATTTCAATATATAATTTATTTCATTTTTTATCAATTTAGTAAAAGGCAATCAGGTATAATTTCAATATATAATTTATTTCATTTTTTATCAATTTAGTAAAAGGCAATCAGGTATAATTTCAATATATAATTTATTTCATTTTTTTCTCAAGACGTTTCGACTTATATTGTCATTTTTAATTCTAAAAAACATTTCTCATTTAATAATAACAACATTTAATTTGATTAATAAATTATTTTTTACATCAATATTACATAAAAAAGACAGATAAGGACTCACCAACAACACAGATCAATCCCCATTTATTATTTCATTCTTATATTATACAAGGAATATCGTCATTTATATACATTATTTCACATTATTTTAATAAAAACCTTGCATCTTTCTAACCAAACAATATTATAAATAGAACCTATAGCCTTGTTATAATCTACATCTAAATCTTTTTCATTTAAAATCGATATTAAAATTTTTTTAAATCGTTTTTTTTTTTTTAATATTTTTTAATTATGTATCTTATTTAAGATATACGAGTAATGTGCTCCAATTTTTTCAGCATCTGTTCTATAGACTTGACGACTAGACTTTCCTGTTCCTTCGAAATCATCGAGGGCGCCGATAGCTCAGTGGTATGCGTGCTTGACTTCTGAGCTCAAGGTTGTGGGTTCGTAGCCCGACCGAGGCCCTTAGTTTATTTTATCTTGGAGGTAAAATAAACTTAAGCTCGCCGTCCTTCGGATGGGACGTTAAGCGATGGTCCCGAGCCTGTACGATGTCAGGTACTCGTTAAAGACCCCTGCCCTAGGTGAATAAAAATTTAGGGTCGGCAAAATTTAGAAGTCCCACAGTAGAGTCGGGCTCATGTCCACCAGCGTGACGAAAGAGCGCTCTGGTAGTAGGCGATATGACCTCGTAGTTAAAGCCCGGGCATGAGTCATAAAACCTAACCTAATCTCGAAATCATAATAGATTATTTTATATTTCTTTTTATTTTTTTTTCTTTATGTATAATTATGGTGAGTCCTTATCTGTCTTTTTTATGTAATATTGATGTAAAAAATAATTTGTTAATCAAATTAAATGTTGTTATTATTAAATGAAAAATGTTTTTTAGAATTGAAAATGACAATATAAGTCGAAACGTCTTGAGAAAAAATGAAATAAATTATATATTGAAATTATACCTGATTGCCTTTTACTAAATTGATAAAGTATAAGAAGTAAGGTATTTAAATTCAAATTGAATTAATTAATTTCGTTTTCGCTCTCCCTCCAAACCAATCAACCGATTGGGCTAAAATTAATACTAAATTTACATTTAAAATTGCTTGTCAATACATTTATTACATCAGATATTGTGATTTTTGAAACTAAAATAATTATATGTGATAGTAAGATGTTGTGGGACGAGATTTCTAATAGAAATAAAAGACGTTGTCTTCCCACTGTTTTATTTATACCAGAACCGGTTTTCGACGCAACAGCGTCATCATCAGTGGTTCATCCACCCACACAGCACAGCGGTTGGAAGATAACTGAGTCTAACAGTTATCTTCCAACCGCTGTGCTGTGTGGGTGGATGAACCACTGATGATGACGCTGTTGCGTCGAAAACCGGTTCTGGTATAAATAAAACAGTGGGAAGACAACGTCTTTTATTTCTATTAAAATAATTATATTTCACAGGGTTAAGATTCGTAAAATAAAAAAATTACTTTATAATAAATCTGAATTTGAAAGTCCCAGTAGCGGTTGGATCAGTCATCGAAACATGTCAAAGGTCCAAGATTAGATCATGGTAGGGAAGAACCAAATTCAATGATGCAATAGCAGTTTGTGGGGCTGTTGTACTGCGCTCAGGTCTGGGGTCTCCGGTATGCTGATCATCTCGAGAGGGCACATCTTGACTTCTTTAAAACGCTCCTCTCCCTGCCCAGAAGTACCCCATCCTCCATGATAGTGGGCTGTTGTACTGTGGGCAGGTCAAATAATGTATACACCTCTAATCCACAGGAACTTTGTACAATCAACAATAAAAATGAATTGGAAGACGTATACCATCTGTTAATATCCTGTCCGATCTACTCCCCCATTAGAAGCCACTTCCTGGCTCAGAGTATCAGTATAGACCGATCCAACTTTCATACATTACTCCTGGCCCATAATAAGAATGATATCTCAAACATTTTCTATTATTTAATCAGCGCTCTGAAACTAAGATCATTCATTGTTAATGAATAATGTATTTCAACTTCCATATCATATTGATATTCAATACCTACATCCCCACTCCATATTTACTGTCTTTGTTACATTATTATTATTATTATTATTATTATTATTATTATTATTAATTTGTAATTACTTATTTTATTTATACTTTTTTTATTTATTTAGTTTGCTAAAGGTTCCTTTATATATATCATTATTGTTCAGTATAATTTTGGAAATGTTAATGTTGTAAATCTAATGGCCACTGTCTCAATTGCAAAGGGGTGTTCCCTTTATACAATAAAAAATATTATTATTATCAGATATTGTGATTTTTATGGTGAAACCCCTCTGATCCCCTCTCTCCTTTGACTGATTCCGCTGAAAATTAATAGATGTCGTCCTTATAGGACTTGAAATTTATATATGAAATTTCGTGTCAATACATACATTACAACGGCAGTTATTAAGAGTTTATGTGTTGTCCTTAATCTATCATTCCCTTCGGCCCATTTGACTGAAAATCAATATGTGTGGGTTATCCTTAGTGCGTTCTGGATACACATAAATTTTCGTATCGATCGATACATTCATTCCCTCGAGACTTATCTTGTTCACAGACACTCACACACAAACACACAGGCAGACAAAAGTGCCATTTTTGGCATCAAGAGGTCAAAAAACATAGAATTCCGTTGAAAAATCCGCATCGAATTTTTAACAGATTACATAACCGCCCTCTATACTTTGTATAGCTGGGAAAATAAACTTTCTGCCATATTTTTACAAAATATTTACAATTTTTTAAAGAAACTGGATCCAAATCCTCATATATTGGATTGCCGAGGGCTCTTTTATTATATATTTTCAACCTACAAAAAAAGGGTTTATGTGTTTGACTTGTATCTTTGTATGGTTAAATAAATAAAACAATCTTCTTTTTTACGCGGAACGCGAATTTTATTTTTCTAATTTTGTATGTAAAATTATTTTTGTTTCTTTGGAGAGATGGACTGATTTTAATGATCTATGCATAGTTATATAACGTTGTAAAAATAAATATTATAAAAAAAATATTATATAATATAAATATTGTCAAACCAATAAAGTGGGTATATTATGTCTAGGTTAATTTTTAAAATATTCGAAATAAAATAAATTTTATTATAAATAGACCAAAAACCCAACTGCGAAAAAAAGTGTTGACTTTTATTACCCAAAAGGCAGTAAGATAATGGTGCAAATCACCAAATTCCAGAGAAGCATCGTTGGAACAGTTCAATGTGACCATAACCTTAATATTAGGACCTGGTTACTTTTTTTTTTTTCCTTCATATACGATGCATATTAGCCATGACTCTTATAATGGTGTTTTACCTAATTATTTACGACATCCATGGCCCCGGGAGGAAGTTTTATCTACGAAATAAAACTCACTCCCGGAAGGGATTCGAACCCGCAAACTAAGGTGAGTCCATGCGACCAAAGCCCTACGCTCTAGCTCGCACGGCCACCATGGCTCCCAAATAGGTACCTAATGGTTACATTATAGAAGGCATTAACGGCACCCAACTACAGTTTTTGTCAATTTTCTTTATACTTTTTGAAAATATCGAAAGTTAAGTTTGTACCACATCCTAATTTAGACTTTTTCATTTTTTATTGCTTTTTGTGTCATAGGAAATATAAAGAAAAACCCATGTTTTTTTTTTTTTTTAATATTGTCTACTAGCAGTAATACCCGGCGTTGCCCGGGGAACTTTGACTTTTCTCCCAATATCTCCTATAAGGCTATTCAGTTCCTCGACAGTACATTCATGATGTTATAATTTTCAATTATTCATACGGAATAAGGCTTATAGTCCTTCAACTGTAGTAACGCTAGCTTTGAAGCTAAAACTAATTTATTCAAAAAGATTCCTCATTAATCATTGCAGTGGTTTTTGAGTTACAAAGATTGCGTGGGTGGATGCTGGGATGGACCAGATATTGAGGTACTAATACACCTATAACCTTCCACAGACGATGACGAACAAATTAAAAAAAAAAATTAATCAAATCCATCAAGCCGTTCGTGAGTTATAGCGGTACAACGCACGGACATTTTCAGCTTTATATATATGATTTTACAAAATATATGGGTGTACTTTCGGTATTGCTACCTTCTTCAGTGACGACTTAACGAACGTTTTTTTGGCTGAGGATGGTAGCAATAACGAAAATACCTCCCATATTTTTTATAGTTATTATGACTCATGCCCGCACTTTAACTTCGAGGTCATATCGCCAACTACCAGAGCGCTCTTTCGTCACTCCGGTGGACATGAGTCCGACTCCACTGTGGGAGTCTAAACTTTTATTTCATCTAGGGAAGAGAACTTTAACGAGTACCTGAGATCATACATGCTCGGGACCATTGCTTAACGTCCCATCCAAAGGACGACGTGCTCAAGTTTATTTTACTTCCCAGATAAAATAAACTAAGGGCCTCGGCCGGGTTATATATCGTATTTTATACATGTATGTATTTTGTGAAATAGACAATATATTTAAAAACATACGTTTTTCTCAATTTTTTATTGGTTCACAAAATATCTACAAAATATGTTAAGTATCATTTTTGGGTTATATTTGACTTTTTTAATACCTAGTATTTTTTTTTTTTTTTATTATTATTTGTTTTAAAGAAGATTTTTATAAACATACGGCATTACACTATCGTTAGGTTTAGTTATAAACTGTCAATTTGCTGAGTGCGAACCATTCTTACACATCAGTTAAGGAAGGATTTGGAATTTAAACTGACATAAGAATATCGCATATACTTATTCTTTTCATAATAGTTTTTTTTACAATTTTTTTGATTTAAATCTGTATAGTTTTATTCAAATAAACTTATTTTAGTAGTTTTGTATAAAAAAAAAAAGTTTTTAAAAATGTTTTTTTTTGTTTTCCAATGTTGTTAATTGAGTGAATTGTTTTCTGATTGTATTATAGTCGTAATAGTTGCGAATTTGATATTCGCGAGAGTTTACAAGATCGTAAACCTCGCGAATGTTAAGGAATTACAGTATATGTCGTTATAAATAAAAATGAAATACTTAATGTTTCAGGCCTGACCTCCTTACCATCACATCTCGAGTTACAAGGTAAGTACCTATTTATTGACAGTTATGTACCTTTGTGATCTTTGTACATATATTTTTTTATCATATTATATATATTTTGTGAAATCATTTGTGAATTAGTCAAAAATAAAATAAAAACATTTTCTATCAAACAACGTTTCGGAGAAATTTAACTGGGTGATTTATTTAGGACATTTAGTGAATATATAATACTGTAGAGGGCGCTGATAGCTCAGTGATTTGCGTGTAGTTTGTTTTATCTGGGAGGTAAAATAAACTTTAGCACGCCGTCCTTCGGATGGGACGTTAAGCGATGGTCCCGAGCCTGTACGATGTCAGGTACTCGTTAAAGACCCCTGCCCTAGGTGAATAAAAATTTAGGACTCCCATAGTAGAGTCGAGCTCATGTCCACGAAAGAGTAGTAGGCGATATGGCTTTATATTTAAAGCCCGGGCTTGAGTCATAACAACCTAACCTATATTTTGTATAATGAACTGGCCAGCGGAGCCGGCCACCCAAAAATACACCGAAAGGCGTGGGGGGGTGTTGTGGTGACTCCCTTGGCTTCAGCTGGATAGAGTAGACTGGTATTCCTCTGCACTCTGCTTCTGCTCCTTTTTCTTGTATATGTCGATCCCCGAGCGAGCTGGGAAGGGCACACTAGTTGGACCAATTGTATCAAAAGGTTCCAACTAGCGGCCCCTTAACCCAGGGCTGCTGAGGGAATGGGAGCCGATCAGGGGTAGAGTCAGGCGTCAGCTGACCCTAGGGGCCCTATAGCACGGATTCCCAACCGCTCAACAGCCCCGGACCGCACCCGCGCTCGCCAGGGGCCCAAAAGGTTCGAGGACAGTGGCGTGATGGTAGTGCCACCTAGTAACTCAAAGGTGAACTACTATAAAGTAGACATGGGGCCCAGTCTAGGTTAGTTAAGTTTTTATTTTGTAAATTTTAAATTTTTAGTTAGCAAAAAAAGAAAAGTTAATCATTTTTGATATGTTCTGAAAATTGTGAACATGGATATCATTATAAAGCCATCTGAACCATTTAGTTAAAATGGGATACAGTGGACTCATTGGATGAAAACAATCCTGAGATATCTGGAGGCGATTGGAGCGAATGAGAAGTTGGGAGGCATGGCTGATATCTGTCCGGTCTGCGGAGGATGGCGAGGGTAGGGATGATGATGAGGACAACCTCGAAAGCCGGCTAGCAAAAATTAATAAAATCTATAAGAGATCAGACTATATTTCTACTTATCACTACATCACCCATATTCATATTAAAATATTGAGTTTGAGCCAAAACGGTTCATTGATTTTATTAGAGGGAGAGCGAACACGTATATTTATTACGTATGACGGGGACAAGCCTCAGGCCCCCCGAAACTGTAGATCAGCCACAGGCTTGAATACACATAAAATTTAAATAAATACAATGTAGTCTAGATGTTAACAGTGAAACATGGAAATACATAAAAAATGTATTTGTTGCTTTTAGAAAGCCTCCAGAACGGACATGGATAAATAAAGTGGAGAATGCCAAGTGCTCTTTACCGAATAAAATAATAAGAGAGAAAGTCCTCTCGGCGGCTGGCTCCAGCACCCCAAACCTAGATTGTATATTAAATTATTTAGCAAGTTACCCAGATGGAACCTGCTAACAACTCATAACTATTCACACTAGTAGGGTGCTGAAGGGGTCTTCTAGTAGGCACTAAGAAGAGAGAACTTTAGCGATCTGGCTCCAGCAGTGGCCATGCTCCCGAGGCTGTAGTAGGTAGTTAAATACTAGCGAGGGGCTGTTGTACGGGTCTTTAGGCTTCGGATAACGTGGTACGAAACCCACCCCTGCTATCAATCAAAAGTTATATTCATATTTTGTTTTCTTTTGACTTCCTTTCAGCTTTTATTTTCATACAACAAAAGCTTATTTGTCGTCAAAGTTCTTATATTCGTACACGCTATTCCTAAAAATAAAACAAAGACGGTACTCTTGACCTATTTACTACTCTTGTTTATTAATTTCCGATCGAATATGAGAAGAAGGTAAAAATATTTGATAAAAACGGTATTTTTGAAGAAGTTGAAGGCATTGGTAAGTAAGAACATCGGATGGGACGTTTAGTTAGTTAACCGGGCTTAACTACGTGGTCATATCGCCTACTACCAGAGCGCTCATTCGTCATTCTGGTGGACGACTGTGGGAGTCCTGAATTTTTCCTACCAACGTTAATTCATCATGTCATATGGCGTTGGTAAGTAAGAACATCGGATGGGACGTTTAATTAGTTAACCGGGCTTAACTACGTGGTCATATCGCCTACTACCAGAGCGCTCATTCGTCATTCTGGTGAACGACTGTAGGAGTCCTAAATTTTGCCGACCTAAGTTTATTCACAAAGGTAGGGTCTTTAATGAGTACCTGGCATTGAACAGGCTCCGGACGTGTGCTCAAGGTTTTTTTCACTTCGCGATCTAGAGCTCAGTGAGCAAGCACGCATACCACTGAACTATTGGCGTCTTCAGGGGCGTTAAGTGATGGTCCCGAGCCTGTAGTAGGTTGTTAAATCCAACCGAGGGGCTCTTAGATGGACTTTGAATTTCATGGGTATAAAACCCACCCCTACAATCAATCAAAAGTTATATTGTATCATAGATTTTGTTCGCCTAAGTTTTATTTTGACTTCCTTTCTGTTTTTATTTTCTGACAACAAAAGTTTATTTGTCTACAAAGTTTTCTTATAGTCAAGATTAAAGTTTCCGAACGCTGGCTTTCCTAAAAAAAAAAAAAACGAGGCCAGACGTGTTGACCGTCTGTTGTTCTTCATTCATTTTCGAATGAAGATGAGAGAAAAGTAAAAATATTAGATAAAAACAAGTAGTTAAAGCCAGTAGATAAAACCTAACCTAACCGAATAAGGACGACTCCTATTATATTTCTGCAGAATCAGCTGAAGGATGGAGGGGGGTGGCGGCAAGGGGGGGGGGGGGGGGGGGGGGGGTCTGAGGAGGAGCTTCAAGAGCCCCAATAACTGCCGATGTAACGTTACGAGTGTATCAGAAGCCCCTATATAAGTCAACTACTGATTGGTCGATTGTTTTAGGAGGATCGAAAACCTATATGATTAGTTTGTTATGGGCAAGTACATTTCTTTTGTGTTTCAGGATGAAATCAATTTTCACTCCTTTTCAATTCATTCCTTGAGATAGATTTTCTGAGGTTTTCTTCTCCCTCCATGATCCGATTTAGTTCATCTTCGCTTAAAAGAAGAGTCCCTATTGAAAAAATATATTCTATATATATTTTTTTTTCTTATAATATTTTCTTTTTTCACCTCTTTCTTCTGAGAGAACGTTATCCTTCTTTTGATGATAACCAGTTCAGCTGACGCCTATTCAAGGGAAAAGCATTCGGAATTATAAACTGGAAATAACGTATTGATTAATCCCGATAATGCGAAGTATTAAAAAAATATTATCACAGAGTTATGTAGAGTGAGTGAATCTAGCTATTCCCTTTGACCTATGCCAGTTGTCCTTTAACCTTTACGCTGTGTGAGTGGGGTACGTTTTTATTTTTTTGCTCTGTACCTTGATGTTTTAAGATTGTATACTTTTCATTATTTGTATATTATAATTAATAAATCATAGATGTGCCACTGATGATGACTCTGTTGAGTTGAAAACCGTTTCTTAAAAATAAAACAGTGAGAAGACAACGTCTTTTATTTCTATGAAAAATCTCGTCCCACATTTTACTATTACATATGAAAAAAACTTATGTATTTAAAATATTGTCTCTTTCACAAAATATGTATTTTATATATATTTTGTGAAAGAGACAATATAATTATTAACTTTTATGGGCACCACTTTCTTACGTTTGCATTAATCGTGTAAATCCAGTTTTTTGGAATAAATAAATTATGTTTGCATCATTATTAATCATATACCTTCTAAATCTATAGGAGTGTAATGACAATGAATATTGTTAATCCTTTCTTGGATTTTCCCTTAGTTACCTAATCATTCCCCATCACTTACCTAATTATTGACCACACTTTTTGAAATACTCGTGAATGATGCCTCTCTAAAGTTGAGCAAGTTGGTTTAACCTAAAACAACCTCTTCACTTGGAATAGTCTGCCGTAGTGAATAAATGGTTAAATGCAGTTATTCGTGAATGATTCCTCAAAGAAGTAGATTAAGTTGATTTAACAGAGAACATACTCAATTTTACGAGATACCAAGAAACCTACATCTTTATAATTCCGACCGTATTAGAGACCTGAGCTCCCAACTTCTTCACAGTGCGCAGATGGCTTGGGAGATCATCACAGTACACTTAACTCATTTTGGCCATTTTACGACTTGACGTTTTAAGTCGTGGCTGAAGATGGTGAGCAATACCGAAAATACTCCCGTATATTATGCTCGCCTACTACCAGAGCGCTCTTTCGTCACTCTGTTAGACAAGATCCCGACTCTACTATGGGAGTCCTAAATTTTGTCTACTAAATTTTTCTTGACCTAGGACAAGGGTCTTTAACGAATACCTGACATCGTACAGGCTGGGGACCATCACTTAATGTCCCAATCCGAAGGATAAAAACCCTACCTCCCAGATAAAATAAACTAAGAGCCTCGGGCGGGTTTCGAACCCGCGATCTTGAGCTCAGTAAGCAAGCACGCACACCATTGAGCTACCGGCGCCCTCCTTCTGTAGGAACATGCCATAGCGTTTTGTTTTCAAACCTTTGTTAATCTTTACCTTGAGAGACTGTTATTTTTCGAAGAGCGTTAGAGATCTAAACTAAGACGAGACAGTAATAACACGAAGGACGAGCCTTCCTGATTACATTTTTCCCTGATAGGTTTTACACTCTTTCCTCAGGATTAAGATCGTTCCAGGAAATTATCCCTCCGCCCGTCTCCAGAGTAGAGTAAGCTACCCTGGAGAAGAGGCTCCAGATAAAAATTATTATTTTTTAATTAAGAAAAGAGCAACTGAGGGAAAAAAACAGGGATGAACGTCACTCAACGTTCAATTTCCTTCAGTAGTTCTCCAAGTTTTTTTTTTATAAATCTCTTTAAGAGCTCCTGAAAATCTGCTACCACTCAACTATATTTAATAGTTAAGTTTTGAGGACTCCGGTAACTTAGAGTTATCATAATTGCTTACTGAATCCAAATCGCGGGTTCGAATCCAGCCCGAGATCTTTAGGTTTTTTATCTGGGAAAAAACTTTGAGCACGCATCCCTTCTTACAAGGGGGAATCAGAGTGGGCTCAACTCAAAAAGAACAAGGGGAAATCAGCGTGAGCGTATTGACATGAAATTTAGTGTGGGCATCCAGAACTGGTCGATTTGTGTTGGGAGGAAAGCGAAAAAATAGTAGATTAATTCGTGCTGCTGACGTACACTTCTGTTGATTCGTCACGCTTTATTTTGCTATTGTATGGAAATTGCAACTAGACGAGTGCTTGGAAGCGAGTATGAATGTTTTTTTTATGCCTGGGGATAGAGACTTCGCGTTTTCAAAGCGACACAGACTGATCAGGTACCTCTACGTCTTCGGCAAGGTACTGGAGACTTTAGCGCGACTTTAGTGCATGTCCGTATGTCAACGAGTTAAGGGGCGAGGAAGGAGTAGTAGTTGGTAGTATTAGTTGGAGGTACTAGTAGTTGCAGGCAGTATTAGTTATCGGTGGCAGTAGTTGGAGGTAGAAGTAGTTGGAGGTTGTAGTTGGGGACAGTATTAGTTAGCGGTGATAGTAGTTGGAGGTAGAAGTACTTGGAGGTTGTAGTTGGGGGCAGTATTAGTTAGCGGTGGTAGTAGTTGGAGATAGTAATAGTTGGAGGCAGTATTAGTTAGCGGTGGTAGTAGTTGGAGGTACTAGTAGTTGCAGGCAGTATTAGTTAGCGGTGGTAGTAGTTGGCGGTAGTAATAGTTAGCGGCGGTAGTAGTTGGAGGTACTAGTAGTTGCAGGCAGTATTAGTTAGCGGTGGTAGTAGTTGGAGGTACTAGTAGTTGCAGGCAGTATTAGTTAGCGGTGGTAGTAGTTGCAGGCAGTATTAGTTAGCGGTGGTAGTAGTTTGAGGCAGTATTAGTTAGTGTTGGTAGTAGTTGGAGGTAGAAGTACTTGAGGTTGTAATTGGGGGCAGTATTAGTTAGCGGTGGTAGTAGTTGGAGGTACTAGTAGTTGCAGGCAGTATTAGTTAGCGGTGGTAGTAGTTGGAGGTAGTAATAGTTGGAGGTACTAGTAGTTGGAGTTTGTAGTTGGGGGCAGTATTAGTTACATCGCTTCAGGTTATGTTCGTTATACCGAAGAATGCTCGAGGTAAAGTATTAACTGAGGGCCCAGGAGCTAAGCTGAACAAGTTCTAAGTTGACTTGACAATTCTCTCTCAAGTTTGTCAACTTTGATGATATTTGTCAACTGGTACTTTTCTAAGTCACACCCTCTTCATTCTTGAGTTTTCCCTTCAGAGAAAGATCTTTTCCTATCTTCCCTAAATTTGACTTGGTCCGGTCCCCCCCCTTGTCTCAAGTAAGTTGCTGCCCTATACCTAGGGACCTAAGTATCCAATGCTCTTATCCTTTTCCTTGTTACCTCCCGTTGTCCTTCTGTCGCCCGACTTGCGATTGGTTGTACATCGTAAGTACACAAGGGCCTGATTGGTAGCTGATTTGCGCACCAATGGAACTGGGAAAGGGTTGAGTAGACTAAAAAGACTGAACACACGCTCTGTGCAGTTACTTTGGGGGTTCTTTCAATCAAATTTCTCATTCAGAGGAGACAAATGAGCCAGAAAATGGGTTAAGCCCTTCTCAAGCCCCTCTTTAGAGAGAAGTCTGCTTTCAAACCTGTCTCTCTCCTCACCTTTCTACCTTTCAAAGCATACATTCAATTAGGCGTTTGTAGAGACCCTTTTCTAAGTCAGGAATAGTAAAGTAAAAATAAAAATAAGTTATCTATTCGCTCATAAAGTTGAGTTTTCACCGGAATTTCGTGTTTTCTACACCTTAATTCCAAAAATGAAAAAAAATTTCTTCGGTGAATCACCGACTTTTTGTTCCCCCTTATCCCCTTCTTCCCTTTGATCAATTTTGCTGAAAAACAATTGGCTTCATAGTGGCTCCTGAAAACTCATACTCATCTCTGAGCCCCTAATGTCTGGTCCCAGAAAGGGCCTTTCCCTTCGATCGGTCTCGTGGAAAATTATTAGTTGCTAACCTTATAAGTTTGTGAATTTAAATATGAAATTTCATATTGATATGTTCATTACGTCGAGAGTTATCTTGTTCACAGACACTTATTACGATAAGACCCCTGTTACCAGTATTATTACGATTATAACAGGGTATACGCAGTGGAAGTGATATCTAAAAAGGGGTAGTGGTGTCGTAATAAAAGACACAAGAGAAACAGATAAATATATATTGTACTTACAATTGGGGTCCGGCAGATATAAGTGAAATAACTAGATACAATTAATAAATATAATACAATAGACCCACAATGAAAAGTTGAAGACAAGAGTACAAATACAAAATAGTGAGTGTGTGGTAGTACAAAAGTGAGTGTGTCTCGCTCTGCCGGCCTGGGTATTTGTAATGCCGTAGAACAGCCTAGACTGGAGTTCTAGAACCTTCCATTATAGAAAATTGGATATTTCTATATATAAGGTATTTACAATGGTTATATATATATACCTATATATATATATATATATCTTTAACTTTACTTTACAAAACTTATATCGGCCTTATAATATATATTTTGGCAAAACTAAAAAGACAAGGGATCGATTTGGTCCATTGGTTCTATTCGTTCTATAAGTCTTATTTATTCCATCTGGATCTAGATTATTTGTCCCATATATTTTTATAATATTAACTATTAATTTCCCCTTAGTGTCAGTGTAGTGTATGTATATTTGGTGGGATATAGGGGATTCTGGGAACAAGGAATACAGTCATATATATGGTGACACACTTTATTCATTTTTAGAATCAGAAGGTTGGAAAACATGAAATTCTTTTGAATAGTCGGCATCGAATTTTTAAACGATTTACATAATTTCCACTATACTTCGTAGAGAAAAGTAGAAATTCCTATCCTCAAATTTGTCCAGTATTTGAAGAGTGCATTTCTGTATGAACGACGAACAGCCATTCTAAAAGAAGTCCACATCTCCTCTCACTGGAGTAATGGGGTTTTAATAATACGTAACGTAATGGAGTACTGGTAATCTCTTTGCCAGAGAACTCATTACAATGAATTTCATGCATCAGTTAAATTTATCAAAGTGTTTAAATTTAAAGCCCTTTTCTAAATTTTACGCTCCAAATCACGAAATTTTCATTTGACGTACAAACGTGTTAATGTGTGAATACATATAAATATATATATATATATATATGTCGCACGTTCGGGCGGGAGGCTTCAGCTGAAGCCCCCAATGCAATTCACTGCACTTCACTTCAACATATTCGACATCGATTTTATGACCGTACTTTCTCTATAATTTGTATAGCTAGAGATGTAAAAAACTTCTACTTTTGTCTGAAAATTCCAAAAAAAACTTTACTCTATGAACTAAAAGTGTGACTCACCGACAACTTTCCTTTTTTTTTTGGAATCAAGGAGGGAAATTCTGGTGAAAATTTAACATCGATTTTATGACCGTACTTTCCCTGTACTTCGTATAGATAGAGATGTAAAAAACCTCTACTTTTTCTCTGAAAATTCCAAAAAAAAACTTACTTTATGAATTATAAATCTGACTCACCGACACGTTTCCTTTTTTTTTTTTTATATACAAAGGCAGAGAAATTCCGGTGAAAATTCAACATCGAATTTTTGACCGTACTTTTCCAATACTTCGTATAGATAGAGATGCAAAAAACCTCTACTTTTTTGTCTGAAAATTCCCCAAAAAAACCTTACTCTATGAACCATAAACAAAAATTTATAAATAATATACTTTTGCGCTAATTGTTCTATTTAACAAATTGAGAATGAAAATATAAACTATTTGATAAGAAAATTTTATTAATTTCACAGTTGAAGCAACCTGTTAATACGAAGAGCTTAAGAAAGTATTCTGAGTGTCTCCATAAAAAGGATCTCGAGTCCGAGGGGGGGGGGGGAGGGGGGGGAACGTTCATTTTGGCCGGCTTAGAACTTGAGTTAGCTCAACGACTATCTCCGCGGGCTTAACGTCAGCTCAGAGCTCAGCCTGCCCTAATCAACAGTCAAATTAACTCGAAAGATAAACGTTAGAAGGAAATTTCCTTTTTTTTTTTTTTTTTTTTTTCTGAAATTTCATCAAAAAAATTTTTTTTTTTAAGTGTTTTAACTGAAGAAAAATGGGGAAAAGCCGTCGGTGAATCACCAGTAAAGTACTTCCCCAACACGAATTAATCACCGTTTTTCCTCTCACTCTATCACCGATCAACAACCATTTTCATTAAATTTAATAGTTGACCTACCTATACAAGAACTTCTAAATCCTCATATTAGATTTCGTGTCGATACATTCGTTTAATCGATAGTTTTAGGATTTTTGAATTGAGTCCCTCGATATTTCCTTTCGCCTTGACCGATTTTCCTGAAAATTGTCACGTGTGGTCCTTATGGAGATTTTAATTTAAATATATAATTCCCCATAAGGATATTCAAAAAAACAATAATACAAAGTAAAATAAAATAAATATTTTTTTTTTATTACTATTATTTTTTTGGCCTTATGTACGATCCATATTAGCCATGTCCCTTGGTTATCTAGTTATTTACGACATCCATGGCCCCGGGAGGGAGTTCTATCAAAGAAATAAAACTCACTTCAGGACGGGATTCGAACCCGCAAACCATGGTGAGACCATGCGACCAGAGCCCTACGCTCTAGCCCGCACGGCCACCATGGCTCTCAAAATAGATTTCCCAAATGAAAAATTGGTAAACATGTCTGAAAAGTATCTGTACATTGTTAGTCAAACTGGATGTTTAGTCTGCTGTCAGTTGTCAAAAAGGTTACATGTTTTTTGGTACGGTAGGCGATTATTTAATTGTTTACAAAATGGATCTGAGAATTTGCATTAAATTTTGCTATAAGAATGGAATAAAGTGCAGCAATGTTTTAGAAATGTTAAATATTGCTTTTGGTGAGTCTGCTGTGAGTAAAACTAGGGTCTACGAGTGGTATAAAAGCTCGACAAGTGCGGTCGAATGTGAAGGTCATGCTCACTGTTTTTCCATTTTAACGGCATAGTGCACCATGAGTTTTTTTTTTTTTTTTTTTTTTTTTTTTTTTTTTTTTTTTTTTATTATTATTTTGCTGTAACACTAATTTTAGTCCTATAAAGCCGGAGCGAGTATGTAGTGGTCTATTTATCTTCTTATTACAATTCTATTTTTGATTTGGTAATAAATGTAAAGAGTTTGTTAACGTTTTCTCTATGTTATTAATGTTAGCTATTGTTTGAAGAAATGTGTTTTCGTTGGATAGTAGCATCTCATATTGTCTCTGGTTGTCGTACTTTTTGCACTTAGTGAAAATGTGGACTACGTCCTCAGTCTCATCGCAGTGTTCACAGTTGGGGGATGGTTTTATTTTGATTAGATGTAAGAATTTGTTTGTTCTGGCATGTCCGGTCCTTGAGTTCTTGCCACAAGGTCAAACGATCAATAAGGAGTACTAACTACAAGTGCAACGCCGTTTGCGTGAAGCAATCCGAAAAAAACGCACGGATTTGTGGCGAAAAAATTCATGGCTTTTGCACCACGATAATGCACCTGCTCAGACTTTATTGCTTGTTCTTGAATTTTTGGCCAAAAACAACACTGTAATGATGCCCAGCCTTTATATTCGCCAGATATGGCTCCGTGTGACTTTTTTCTGTTCCCAACAATAAAGAGAACCTTAAAGGGCCGTCGTTACACAAGCATAGATGAAATTAAAATCGCATCGTTGAAAAAACTAAATTCTATTACA
Organism: Aradus depressus; assembly: GCA_963662175.1. Taxonomy (NCBI): domain Eukaryota; kingdom Metazoa; phylum Arthropoda; class Insecta; order Hemiptera; family Aradidae; genus Aradus; species Aradus depressus. The sequence continues at coordinate 4,113,749 of OY759226.1, read as the reverse complement.
AAGATCGAGTTCCAGAAGTGTTTTGGGGATTTGAAAAAGCGGTGGCATAAGTGTATAATATCTAATGGGGACTATTATGAAGGGGATAACATTGATGTAGACGAATAAATAAAATTATTTTCAAAAACCGAAAATTCCCGTTATTTTTTGAACACACCTCGTATGCCGAAAATCACCCTGAAATGTCGTTTTTTAGACATTTCCTTGACTTACCCGAAAACAGCCCTTACCCAAAATGTTTCTAATTATATTTCCAATCGCTGTTGTATCCTTAAATACGAGCACGAGAGGATCAATAGCGCCCCAAAGAATAGACAATTTTTTGAATTAGGAACCATTATTGGTTGATATTGTCCAATTAGGACACAAGTAATTAGGGGATGGGATGGCTTAGGGGGGAGGGGGGTTGCGGGAGGTAAAGTTGAAGACGGCGGGTCGAGTAACTTGGAGAGAACTTAGCCACCACAAGTAATTTGAAGTGGAGTAATGAAAGTGAAGACTGAAGCTGGGGTCCGTCGTCGAGTAATGAAAGCTGAGTAGTTTGGGCAGGCCCAGTCTCATCAGTCATACTTAGTGCTGGTGGTCCTCGGGCTCCTGGGACTGCGAGCAAATCAATCATGTTCGGGAGTACGCTTTCACCCCCACCCTCCAAACCAAAATAATGCTAATTGACGGTATCACCTTCAATTCAGCAAATTTAACTATTGAGAAAGTTGTCGGTGAATCACCGGCTATGAACATCCCCAGTACGAAATTAACGGATTAAGAGGATCGCGCGGGGCCTGAAAGTAACGCCCCATGTAGATGCTATTAATTAGCTACTTCCAACGCCCTGAGCCGCCTTGCCCATGCGACATGGGACCTCTACCATTCCGCGTGTAGGACAATCTACACGGAGGTATTTGTGGCTGTAGCAAGGAAAACTGTTGCAGGTTGATGTCATCGCCCCACGAATTGGCGGCGCACGATTGTGATGCAAGCCCAGAGAGCCTATCGAACTGTCTCTAGCGGAAGCCCCCATTGATTCGGTTTTGATCGGGGTTTTCGCATCGTATTAATGGAGAAGCAACAGTCTAGAGCAGGGCGTCGAGCAACAACGATGCTCGGATAACCGAACGACATACTCATACATTCCGGATGTCCGAGTGCGCCTCGACTCATGAGTACAATTTGTTTTTAAAAATGTAGTCTATTTCACCAAATATATATAATGGAGTACTTTCGGTACCGGCTGCTACAGTATTTGTTAAGTAGTAACTGAAGATGATAGCAATACCGAAAGTGAGGGCGCTGGTAGATCAGTGGTATGCGTGCTTGCTTACTGAGCTCAAGATCGCGGGTTCAAAACCCGACTGAGGCTCTTAGTTTATTTTATCTGAGAAGAAAAAAAAACTCAAGCACCCCGTCCTTCCGATTAGACGTTAAGCGATGGTCCCGAGCCTGTACGATGTCAGGTACTCGTTAAAGACACCTACCCTAGGTGAATGAAAAATTAGGGTAGGCAAAATTTAGGACTCCCATAGTAGTATCGGGCTCATATCCAGAGCGACGATAGAGTGCTTTGGTTGTAGGTGTATGACCTTGTAATTAATGCCTGGGCATGAGTCATAATAACTAACTAATCTCGAAAGTACTCCCTTATATTATATATATTTTGTGAAATGGACAATATTTTTAAAAAAATACGTTTTTCTTTATTTCTAACCCCTGAAGCAAAAGGAGGGTTGTGTTATGAGTTCGAAGCCTTTGTCTGTGTGTGTCTGTCTATGACAGTGTAGCTCCAAGACTGCTGAAACGATTTCAATGCGGTTTTTTTTTTCAAAAGCTGGTATTTTCAGATGGTTTTTGGGTAAGCTGTTTCCATGATCTTCAGGTTTCATCAGAGCCTGTGTAGGGATCTCGGCCTCTATTATAGCTAGAGATTTGGAGTTTGAGCTCAAATGTTTATAAGACCAAGCTCTCTCCCAAGCCTCCCTTCTAAGCCCTTCGAGCCCCCCCCCCCTCAAAAAAGCCCTCCCCATCAAAGTTTCAGTAAAAAAAATTGAATGAACAAAAACAATTTTTTTTTTGTGTCGGGGCTTTAGATATTGATTTTTTCTAAGAGATGGGTTTTTTGTCGTCACGAGAATATTAGTATCATCCGTAAAAAGGACAGAACTAAAGGGTTTCATATAGCTAGGTAAATCATTAATGTATATGAGGAACAGCAAAGGCCCTAAGATTGATTCTTGAAGAACTCCACATTTCACCAGTTACTTCCTGAGTTTCAACTCTTTGAAATCTTTCAGATAAATAACTACAAGATCATACTTAACTTTCCCTCATGGGAAGTTCCTGAAGAACATTGAGAAGTTGAAGCGATAATCAAAAGACAAATTAATCATGACAGGTAGACTGAAGAGCCGACTGGAGCTATTGGCTGATTAGAGACAAGACAGCAATGGATCAAGATGTCACCCTCAGACTAGGATTTGTCAACGTTTCGTTCAACTCACCTTCCTTAGATAAATCTTTTCTAGGTTCTGGAAGACACTTCCTACCTCCCCCTGTCTATTTGTTCCAAGTCAGGATCCTCTTATAGACTTCTTCTTGCAGAGGGGTTGTGCAAAAGTCATGTCCTTGTCGTCCTTCGTCTCCTCCTCTTTCCGCCCTTGACACTTACAACGACCACTAAGTGCCCAAATTAATTTGAAAGCTTTCTTCTGTCCCTGACAGGATCACATCAGTCACTTACTTTCCCAGCAACTTCCCTCCAAAATTACCAAATGACACTAACGGTAAGGTTTCTCCCTGTGACAGAGATCGATACTCACTTTATTCTAGTTTATCGATTTTATATTTAGTTGTGACGGGTATTTTTTTTATCTCTTCAGCGACTAAGGTACTAATGGCAAATGAAGATTAATATTCTACAGCAAGGAGTTAGCATAACAAATAAAATAAATTTAAGTACGATAGAAATAAATTGTAGAAATATAGAAACAATGAATTTATCTATTTGCTACAAAAAAATATTTAACTATAAATAAATAGAAAAATGTTGGAAATGTCATAACGAACATTTTTGGTAAGAATCAAATTTTCGATAGGATTAAACCTTTTCGCTTAAATCTAGCAAACATACCAAAAAAATAAATTTCAAAAGGACAGTTTTAGGACGGTTTTCGCTTGTATCTCGAAAACTAGGAAACCTGCAAAAAATTGTATCTCGTATAAAATGTGCTCTTTTGTATTTTCTACAACTTTTATTCGACAAGATTTTTTATTAGGTCATCAATGTAAGGGATAAATTGTAAAATTTACTTAGGTACTTATGTAAAGTGGTCTTAATTTACGCACGATTTTGGTCAAAATCTAATCAGATTTGTGTTACCTCATGTAATTTCTTCATCTCAAGTTTCAAGAATAAAGCTTCAATAGTTTTTGAGTTAGAGCGCTATCAATGTTTCAATCACATTCACACACACGAGGGAGCCGGGAGCTCAGCGGTTACGTTAATCTGGGAGGAGAGAAAAGATCGAGCACGCCGTCCTTCGGATGAAGGTTAAGTGATGGTCCTGAGCTTCTTCGATATCAGGTACTCGTTAAAGATCCTCTACCCTAGGTGAATAAAAATTTAGGGTGGGCAAAATCTATTATTCCCATTGTAGAGTCGAGCTCATGTCCACCGGAGTGACGAAAGAGCTCTCTGGCAGTGGGCGAACGGAGAAGCCGCTCCAGGCGCCAAGTCCCAGGGGGCGCCTGTGGTAAAAAAAATTTTTGATATTTTAATTGCAAGCGTGTGGCTAGTATGGTATGTGAATGACCTTATCTGTTGAGACGCGCACGGGTCGAGTGCGCGGGCGAGGCACCACCCCCCGCCTCGGTTACATCATCAGTGTTGCAGCCGCCATTTTAGTTGGCGAGTCGACTTCAAATTTTTTTTTTTTTTAAATTTATATCACTTATGGTCTACCCTGCCCGCTCTACCCTGGAAATAGACTCGTGCCGCCACTGGATATATCCGTGTACGATAGATATACCAACGTAATAGCTTTTAGAAATATAGAAGCAACGATTTTATGTACTGTTATAACAGAGAATTGTACTGTTATAACAGAGAAAAAAAACAAAACCAACCGGGAGTAAATTTATAAAATAAACATCCCTTAAATTTGCCTCAGTCTGGACTATTTGAACATTTCCCAAACTTGTTTTATTTTAACGGCAAATAAAAACAAGATGATAATTAAATTATACGTTCTGTTTTTATTCGTCCTCCCCTCCTCTTTAACTGGGAGCCCCCTCACTATAAAACGAAAACAAAGACATGTTTAGGTCCGTCTTTGAGGTTAAATACTCTTAGAAAAGAGACCAAGTTTTACAGTTAGTGGTTTTGGTCTTTCGAAAAGTTTAACTTCTTTCAACTTCGTCAATGTTTGCTGAAGCAAGTTTAGTATTAGTTCAACATTGGCTCTCCTCAGGGAACAGATTACGGTTTCAGAGAAGAATCGACAAGTTCTACTCGAACTGTATTGGTTAGGAGCGATGACCCGTCGCATACTATAATAATACATATATATATGGTGGTTTTGGTGTTTTGCACCTAGGGACCTAAGCATACAGTGCTCGTATCCCTTCCCTCGGGTATCTTCCACCTTACCCACTTCTTGAAGTCAATAGATACAATAAAAAAATTAAAATTTCAACTAAAAATGTTCATGTTAGAAGAAACCCTAAACACGGAAACGGAATTTTATTCTCACTGTTCGAAAAGAATAATATAATTACAATAAAGAATCGTGTTTCACATCCAAAAACATTTTTTGGTACCAAGCTTTCATTTTTATTTTTTGGGCAGAATTCCTCCACTTAAAGGTTCAGTCCAATGTACGTTATTGTCTTATTTATTTATTTATAATTTTTTATGTATTTAGACTTTTATATAAATTCATTTATAATTGACTAATATATATATTATTTTCCATATATTGTTATAGTTACATTGTTTTCTTTCTTTTTTATATCTCGAACGGGATAAAGACACTTCCGAAGAGTTTTGTTTTGAAAAATAGTTATCTTAATTTTTATTAAAATGAAAAATGTGTCTACTTATTATAAACATATCATGTATTAATTTAGTTTATGTACTCATATATTTTTAAGTATTTATTTGTTCAGTTTTTATTAATTTCATTTTACTTTTTTTAATAGTTTTGTTATTACTACTAATCATAGATGGGTTAGACTCAAGTAGTTATAAATCTAATATATAAGCTATCTTAATGTATAAATTCTTTTGATGTATCCTATTACCATGTATTGGTTTAATGGAAATAAATGTATTATTATTATTATTATTGTTACCTGTTTGTTTATACTACCAAAACCAAATCGACCAAACGGAAGTAGGATTAGGGTGGAGGATTAACATAAAAACCCTAATAACTGCCGATAAAATGAGTGTATTGACACAAAATTTTATTGTTGCGACTTGAACCCTATGAGAACGAAGAAGTAACGGCCAATGGTGACTTGCTAAGGGCCAATGGTGACTTGTTCCGGTGGCTCGACCTCCTGCTCTGGAACCATGTACTTGGTCCCCCCGCCGGGGCCTCCAAGGACCGAAATGCCTCTTCTAAAACTTCCTCTAAACCTCGCTGGGGCAGTAGTAATATTGTCACAGACTTCTAACATTTGAGTCTACTTATTTATTGTGACTCATGCCGGGGCTTTAACTACAAGGTCATATTGCCTACTGCTGGAATTTCTTATGTAAACAACTTATTAAAAGTTTTTCCAGTAAAGAGGAGACAAACTTTAATTGTGGACAGTTGAAATAGCCGACTGAAGTTGTTAAGCAAAATTCAAATGAGTAGCAATTTCTTAAAATTTCCAAATTTCTCCTTGTGCTGCGATCTCCATTTCAAAAATGGAAATGGACGACGTTGAAGGAGGCGCCTATTACATTAATGCAAACGACTTTTGGTCGGATGAACTCTTGTATATAGCGACCCGTTTATTCAAATTCATTTTTATTGTACAAACTCCGACACAGTTTAACATAAATGTTGTAATTTTTTTAAATTATACAATAAACTTGTAGGGGGGGCGTTGCTCAGATGTAGCGTACTTGCCTACTGAGCTCAAGATCGTGAGTTCAAAACATGAACTGAAAATTTTTATCTGAGAGAAAACTTGAGCATGCTGTCCTTCGGGTGGGACGAGGTAGACAACATTTAGAACTCCCGAAGTAGAGTCGGGCATGTCGAGCGCTTCGATAGTTGGAGATACGACCTAGTAGTTAAAGCCCGGGCTTTAGTCACATTAACTAATTTAATAACTTTACTTCAAGCTGTGGGGATCCTGAAGGGTCAACTTTGGATTCTCTTACGTTTCTTATTTATATTATTACAAACTGAATCCAGTAGATCATTTCGTGTATTCATTATTGATCTAGAGTGACCCGGGGTAAGTTATATTTCGTAATCTGTCATAATATTCTGTAGTAATATTCGAACTTACTTGTTCATTGTTGACCCAACTATTGAATTTTCATATATGTTCATCTGGTACGTTTGTATTATGTTTATAAGTAGTATTCTTTATTTATGTAATCAGTCAGAAATTCGATGTTGACTTTTCAACGAAATTTCATGTTGTCCGACCCCCAATTCAAAAATTAAAAAAAAAAAAAACATTCTTGTCTGTCTTTATGTGTGGCTCTACGTCTGTGAACTCGATAACTCCCGATAGAATGAGCGAATGTATCGATGTACAGGGGGGCTTAACACGTGTATCGACCCAAAATTATTTATATGTACCGTCCAAGGACGACATCTATTAGTTTTTAGCCAAATCGGCCAAAGGTAAGGGGGGAGGATTAGGGAGAAGGCTTATATATAAGGCTCTAATAACTGCCGATGTAATGAATATATCGACATGAAATTTAGTATGTCGATTTAAAAACATGAAATTTCATATCTATATTCACCGGTCTATAAGGACGATACCTAATTAATTTTCAGCGGAGTAAGCCGAGGCGGAAGGGAGATCAGAGGGACTCAACTCAACAACCCCAATAACTGCCGATATAATGAATATATCGTCATGAAATTTAATATGAGGGTTCAGAAACCATTATATAATGATATATGATAAGTGATAATGAGACAAAGAGATACCAAAGCGAAAAACTGTTTATACGGATATTGTTTGATCTGGTTAAGACCCAAAGAGATTATAGAAATAATCATCGTACAAACTGCCACAACTTTACAATTTTATTCACATAAAGCTAATTCGAGGTGGGGAAGCACACTGGCACATTAGTATGAATACTGACAGGAGAGATAATATGAAGAGCCCATAGAAGAAGACCCAGGGGGTTGTTAAGATGGCATTAGGGGTTGTGAGAGAGGTGGCATGAAATTCATTAGTCTGACAGAGGAGGCAGATGCCAGGTTAGTCCGGGTATTGACTCGGTCGAGTAAGGGGCTTAACACATAACGAGAGAGAGGGCCTAAGTTCCAACTAAGCTGATTACAAAGTACACAGAATAGTTGGAGCATTCTCGCTAAGTTCATCTTCAATCTATGATTTCCCAATGGGTGATTCTCTTAGAAATATGCAAATAAAAAAATAACCGTTAGCGAATCACCAAGAATGTACTTCCCCAACACAAATTAATCAATTAAGTTTTTGCTTTTCCCCCAGCAGTGCTCGGCTCGTGTTCAGTTTTCAACGAACACACTCCAAGCCGAACAGAGACGAGCCGAGCACTTGAATGCTCCACAACCATACGAACAAACATAACCTTATATTTTGCACAAGTTATGCAGATAAAAAATTTACGTTATTGTTATTAGTATTTCATTTTATTATTATTTAAAGTCTTAAATCAAGAATTTATTTACATATTTGTAGTATAATAAATACGGATACGTATTTATTATGATACGTAATTTATTTCTACATTTAAATTGTTTAAAATGAACACTTTGTGCACTGCAAAAAACCAAAATATTTGAAAAGGTTATAATATTTTAAACAACAACAGTGCTCGGGTCGTCGGGACGGTTCGGCTTGGTACAAGTCTACACACACCGCAGCCCGAGCCGAACATTCCTTTGATGGTTCGTCAAAAAACTGACAACAGGTGGAGCAGACCCCGACTCTACCTTGTTCGTCTAGCGCTTGCGCACTTCATGCCCAGGCATGCGCACAGACTAATGTTCGGCTCGTTGCTCGCATGTCTATACGCCACTTAAGGGCTTCTGAATCTTCATACAATTTGTGTCGATGCATTAAATATATAGGTCCCCTCATGTAATCCTCTCACTTTCAGCTCTTTTCTTCCCTGGTCTGCCTCCACTGCTGGACAGTGAACTGGCGAAGCGGGAAGCGAGCCCCCGCGGAAAGAAACGATTTCTATCAAAAAGAAACTATTTCTAGGAAGGAAGGAAATTAAATTTTCGGAAAGGAAAAAATGTTATACATCTTCACTAGCTACAGATCAGAAAATGATTGTGTTTTTTTACGCCTGTCCAATCTGGATCGGTACCAGCAACACTAACTTGAAACGACTACAAACATTCCAGAATAAAGTACTCCGAGTAGCAACAAACGCACCCTGGTTTGTCAGGAATCACAAAATCCACAACGAATTGGGTGTTCCTCTTTTTGCAGCTCACATCGAGAAACTTGTGAAGAACCACCACGAAGCCCTTGTGCATTGTTCCGGGGCTGTACACTACAGTCTAGGTTAGGTTTTATGACTCATGCCCGGGCTTTAACTACGAGGTCATATCGCCTACTACCAGAGCGCTCTTTCGTCACTCTGGTCACTTAATGTATATATTTTTATGAAATTAGACAATATAAATGTTTATTAACTTTCCACTACTCTATCGACATAGATCGCAGATATGTATTTGGGTTGTATTTGTGTATTTGCACTAAGCGATGAATTTATCCTGTATCAATACAAGTTTCGCTGGATTCGATTCTCAGACTGTTAAACAGCCGCACTAGTCGCTCTGGTTTACATCACTAACTCGTATTCTCCATTATGTTGCCATGTCTGGCTTGTCACATGTCATCACATGTGGCGTTCACCACATAACAGCCTATACGTGCACAGAGGCTCAATGGCTGAGTGGTTACAATGACTCTCTATACCAACCTGTCAACGTAATATTTGACTTTATATATTGATTTTTTGGGCGCCGGTAGCTCAGTGGTATGCGTGCTTGTCTTCTGAGCTTAAGATCGTGAGTTCGAAACCCGACCGAGGCCCTTAGTTTATTTTATCTGGGAGGTAAAATAAACTTAAGCACATCGTCCTTCAGATGGGACGTTAAGCGATGGTCCCGAGCCTGTACGATGTCAGGTACTCGTTAAAGACCCCTCTACCCTAGGTGAATTAAAATTTAGGGTAGGCAAAATTTAGGACTCCCATAGTAGAGTCGGGCTCATGTCCACCAGAGTGACGAAAGAACGCTCTGGTAGTAGGCGATATGACCTCGTAGTCCCCCAAAGCCCAGGCATGAGTTACAAAACCTAACCTAACCTATTGATTTTTTTTTGTTTGATGTTTTTTTTAGATTTCATACATAAATATTTCTACATGGCCTTAGAAGCAGCAGTGACAGTGATTAGCTACAAATGAGAGGAAGTCAGTGACTAGGGAGTGTCACCACTGGGTGATTTCTCCCCTCTTGACATTTTGACATTGCCATTATAAAATATATATATATATATATATATATATATATATATATATATATATTTTACATTAAAAATGTTGCTACTGAAATTTCATCCCTTCCTTCCCAGGGAACATACATGATGTTATCACATAACTGTTGGACATATACTTTCTGATACTTATAATATAAAGAAGTAGGTTAGATTTTATGACTCATGCCCGGGCTTTAACTACGAGGTCATATCACCTACTACCAGAGCGCTCTTTCGTCACTCTGGTGGACATGAGCCCGACTCTACTGCGGGAGTCCTAAATTTTGCCTACCCCAAATTTTTCATTCACCTAGGGTAGGGGTCTTTAACGAGTACCTGACATCGTACAGGCTCGGGATCATCGCTAAACGTCCCATCCAAAGGACGGCGTGCTTAAGTTTATTTAACCTCCCAGATAAAATAAACTAAAGGCCTCGGTCGGGTTTCGAACCCACGTTCTTGAGCTCAGAATGCAAGCACGCATACCACTGAGCTACCGGCGCCCTCCTATGAAGAAGTATCAATATCGTACAAAATCTGTTTGTCGTTGTATGTGCGTGTATGTGATTGGAACATTTTGACCGCTCTAACAGAAAAATTATTGAAGCTATGAATTTTAAATTTTGAATGAAGAAGTGCTAATTTAGATATGATTCGATTTTAGCCTAAATTGAGACCACTTCATTTTGAAGCCTAAGTACACATTACAACATTTTTTTATGACCTAAACAAGAAAACATTAAAAGGCATATTTAAATGGAATAGGAATTTTAATCAGGATGACGCAATGAAAATAAGAAAATCTCTGACACCAACACATTACATTCCCAGTAAAGACAGTATAAAGTGATTTTAGGAGGGGGGAGGATGATAAAGAGTGATCTATAAAGGCGTGGTTGGTATAAGAAAGTCTTGTAATTATTACTTCAACTATACGAAGTGTAGGAGAAATTATGTAATCGGTAAAAAATTCGAGTTTTCAATAAATTTCATGTTTTCCGACCGAATTTGAAAGAAAAATGCTGTATGTATCTGTCTGTCCGTGTGTCTGTGAACATGATAACTCCCAAAAAATCTTATATATGAATATAGATCCCTCTACCGACAACATCTTTTGATTTTCAGCCAAATTGACCAAAGGAAAGCGCAAGAATAGAGGGAGCCTTAACACAAAAACTCTAATAACTGCCGTTTGAATGAATGAATCGCCGTGAAATTTTATATGTATGATCTTTAGGTAGCCTAAACGATAACTATTGATGTTCAGGGTTATGGGAGATGCTTAACTACAAACTTTAATAACTGCCGATGTAATGAATATATCGATACAAAATTTAATATTTGAATTAAAAGCCCCATAAGGACGATACTTATAAATTTTAGGTGGAATCGGCAGAAGGGAAGGGGCGATTAGGTAATAACTGCCGATGTAATGAATATATATATCGACATGAAATTTAGTATAAGGATATAAGAGCCCCTATAAGTCAACTATTAAATATTAGGAGACAAAAGTTAATAGATGACTTTTTTTATTTGTTTTGCTATGAAAATTAATTTATAATTTGTATTCTACTATAAAAAATATAATAATAAAGGTCAAAGATGAGCAGGCGGAAGATGATGACAGAGTAAAGAAGATGATGTGACAAGAGGACAACGGTAAACATTTGTCTGTCAGGAGTCGGAGCGACAGCAGGAAATTAAAGCCAGCTCGCCCTAACACCGGACTCAGGGCCCCGACTGTGCCCACACACCAAAAATCTATTGACAGATTTTTTTTTTTTTTTTTTTTTTTTTTTTCAAAAAGAAGATGAGGGTGAGGGGGGGCTGGCGGAAAAATGATAATAAAAATGCTGACTTCACCTCCACTGACAGCCAATATTAAATGAAAAAAAAATAGCTTGGAATCTGTGGTAAACATCAAAAACTGGGGCGGAGGGGGCGCGTTTTCAATTTGGTTTTGTCCTCCCATTGTACCAAGAGCTTTTGTATTTAGGATGTGGGACAATGGGAATAAAAACGAGAGAAAACCTACCGGGCAAGGTAGAATCCCGTTGTTTGTTGCTCTGAAAATATCTAAATATATAATATATCGCATATATATATATATATTTTCCCCCAGCTATACGAAGTAAATAATTTCATTTTCCTGACCCTGATTCAAAAAATTATAAAAAAAAAAGATGGTGAATCACAGCCAATGAACTTCCACAGCACGAAAAAAAAATTAATTATGAGCTCTCCCTCCCAAACCAACTCATCATTTGAGCTAAAAATCAATAGTTTCCTCATTTTTTCGTTTTCGCGAAATTTCCCATGGATTACATTATTTCCCTTTGTGTAGGCTAAAGAAGTAAAATTGTCTGTCAATCGGAAAGTTTGTGAACTTAAAAAGTATTTAAATCCCAATGAGTGTCAAATTTCAGCAATATCAGTCGAAGGGAAGAAGGGATTCAGGGGAAAGGGCTCAATTCAAAAACCCTAATAACTGCCGACGTAATGAATTTATTGACACTAAATTTAGTATGTGGATTTAGAAGCCCCGATGTCAACTGTTGAATATTAGCGCTAACCAGAGCCGGATTAAGACTATTCGATGCCCTAAACATTCTGAGCTTATGATGCCCCCGCCGATATGATGTTGGCAAGTTCAATATTAAAGCTTGATTGAACAACACTAAGACAAAATTAAGCGAGAAAATAAGAAAAACAATTTTCTCAAAATTAATTTATTAAAACACTAAATTTCTCTTTCTTCCAAATACGCCATTCATCATATACGTTCACCTCTTCGTCAGATACTTCTTCTTCCTCAGTATCATCATAATCAGGATTTGATATTTCGTTGAATATCAAGAATAGTGACACAACTCAAAAAAATAGATTTTTCAGGACGGCCATTTAAAATTTTCTTCTTTCCTGCAAGGCTTGATCTTGGATTTTTAAAATGTTCAAATCTTTTTTGAGAATAAACATTCCTGATCACCTTCAATAACGAATATTAATAACGTTTGTTTTGATAACATTAAGAAAAAAACCCATCAGATTGACTGTCGGAGCACAAATAGATTTGTGTCAGATCTCATCATAACCTCGCGACTTTGTAGTAAGGGAAGAACGACACAACCGCTTTCCAGTTGTCATTTTTGGAAGTAGCAACATGTCATTCTTCAACATAAAAATATGTGGATTTTACTATACATTTTCACAATAAACTCGAAAATGGAAATTTTGGATTTGTGTCACTATTCTTGTGCACCAACGATTTGGTCTTCCATCCGAAGTTTACCGCAGGATGTGAAAAAAATTATGCGACCTATAAATGTTTTTATATTTAATATATTAGTTCCATTTTTAATTAAAAATAATAGCAGATTTACGGAAAAATAAAAATAAAAATTTTTCAAAAATAGTTTGGCGGACTCGATGCCCCCGAGCCACTGGCGCTAACGGTCGACTGGCTTTTTAGAGAGAGCGAAAAATTAATTAATTCTGGGAAATTACATTGCCGATGATTCACCGACGACTTTTTTTTTGTAATGAGACAGACTGAAATTGCGATGAAAATTCAACTTCGAATTACTGACCGATTACATAACTTCCACTATACCTGGCGAAGTAAAACCTACAAAAAAAAAAAAAAAAAAAGATTTGAGAAGATAGAAGAAGGCTAAGTGATCAAAAAAACGATGAGAGGACGGGAAATATAGCACAGCTCTGCATTGGGGTGTGTGATATTCGACATCACTCCAATGTGATATATCTCACTTCACTCACTGCTATTGCAGACCTGTTCCACATTGTTATTTTATCACCGCTAACTACAAATCATACAATTTATTACCAGATGTTTTCAGAGCGCTTACTCCCTATTGGAAATTTGTGAGCGCGCTCTACCGCAAAAACGACTGTAGCTATTATAATGATGTTCCATCTTCCAGCCGTGGAAATTGCTGGAAGGAAAATCCAAATACAATTCGAGAATTGAAAATTCTAGTTATGAAAAAACTAGACAACAAATTCTCTTAAAAATCACCTATATTTCCTCTGATAATCTAGATCCTGCGGTGTTGTCAAATCTGCTGGGAAATGGGTCTAATACAAAATAAAGAAACTAAACAATAAAACAAAGCCAATATAATCTTCAAGAAAAATAAATCAAACTTCTATTTAATATAAGAAAAAGAAACCAGACCAACAAATATCTATACACAAATGATTCCCTCTAAATATGTATATAAAATAAATCTTAGATATCTCATTCAATTATAAAATTCAATATGCGACATTTGGTATGTGTGTGTTCTATAGATCTCAGGAGGCAAGTGGGCAGAATACAGTTCACGTGGCTGGCTCCACACCGCCCAGCGCGCAAGTTAGTTGGAATTTAATAACTTCAGAATAAGAAAAACGTGCAACTTTAAACGTTTTTTTTTCCGAGAACTACTTGACGTATCAAAAATCTATTTGCACAGTTCTTCTTTGTTTCTTTAGTACTTTAATAAAATGTAATAGAACTTAAGGGTCAAAAGGGAACCCCGCCCTTCGAAGGGCTATTTGAGCCATTAAAAGGGTCATTTTTGTCTTTTCAAGGACGCTATATTATAGCTCTTGGTGAGTGCTACAACTTTAGTCCTATGCACAATTTTGATATATCTAACCGTTTAGGAGTTATTTCACTTGTGGCCCGGCTTTTCTCGGCCATTTTAATTTCTCTTTCTCATCCGTAAATAACACAACAATGTAGTGTCATTATTGAATGATTTCTCTTTCAACATCGAAGACATTTATTTATCATGTATCACATTTGCTTATTATATATTGTATATATATATAGTTGTAAATACAAAATTAAAATAAAAAATAAAAATATTTAAGTTTCTATAACAAATTTTAAGTTTACAGCTGCAATCGTTTCTGAGTTAATGCGCTCACCAAGTTGCAATCATGTACACGCACAGATAGACATCATTGCAAAAAGAGTCAATACATATTGAAGGGACCTTGAAAAGTAAAAATCCGTTGAAAACTCGATCTTAGATTTTTGCACAATTGCAATACTTCCATATACTGTAAGTATAATAAAGTAAAAATGAACTGTACAAAGAAATAAGATTAAATTTTGCATAAAGCCCTTCCATTTAAATGCATAGAATACAAATATAGCTGTCTGCTTTAACCAATCTCTATTTTATGAAAAGATCCTTAATATTGCTTTATTTCGTTTTTTTTTTGCTTTGATCCACGTTCAGATTTGATTGCCATATTTCAATGAAGCTAGAATCAATTTTATTTTTGATATTTCGATAATTTAAAACGTCAATCAACGTATACCCTTGTTATCAGCTCCAGGTTCCATTTTTTTTTTTTTTCGTTTTGTTCCCATGTTATATAAAGTATAGGGGAAGTAAGTTATAATGACTCATACCCGGGCTTTAACTACAACCTTGTATCGCCTACTACCAGCGCGCTCTTTCGTCGAGTTCGAGTCTTAAACTTTGCCTACCCTAAATTTTTATTCACCTAGGGCAGGGGGTCTTTAACGAGTATTTGACATAATACAGGCTCGGGACCATCGCTTAACGTCCCATCCGAAGGACTGCGTGCTTAAATTTATTATACCTCCCAGATAAAATAATCTAAGGGCATCTCGGCCGGGTTTCGAACCCACGATCTTGAGCTCAGAAGGCAAGCACGCATACCACTGAGCTACCGGCGTCCTCTATGGGGAAGGTATGTAATCGGACAGAAAGTCCTTACACAGTTTTCAACGGAAATTCATGATTCCAAATTTGAAAAAAAAAAAGTTTGTCTGTCAACCCGGGGGTTCTCATGCCAACGCATATTGATTTTCAGCCAAATCGTCCAAAGGGTAGGGGGGTCAGAGGAGGGAGACGACACAAAAAAGCCCGGGCTTTAACTACGAGGTCATATCGCCTACTACCAGAGCGCTCTTTCGTCACTCCGGTGGACATGAGCCCGACTCAACTGTGGGAGTCCTAAATTTTGCCTACCCTAAATTTTTATTCACCTAGGGCTGGGGTCTTAAACGAATACCTGACAGGTTCGGGACCTTCGCTTAACGTCTCATCCGAAGGACAGCGTGCTTAAGTTTATTTTACCTCCCAGATAAAATGAACTAAGGGCCTCGGTTGGGTTTCGAACCCACGTTCTTGAGCTCAGAAGGCAAGCACCCATACCACTGAGCTACCAGCTCTGTAAATATTATATATATAATATATAAATATATATATTATATATTTATGTATATATTTAATAAGGTAGAAGTGTTTTGTGAGGGTGCTTTGTGAAGTTAGTGGGGTTTTCCCCTCCATTATGAATTAAGAGTTGCCTATTACGGGGGACCTTGTGTCGCGCCCTTGAGAGAGCGCCTTTGTGTTTGTGCTCTCTTTTGTTTGTGTGTTTGTGCCGCCCTTTGCGCCGCCCAGACCTCGCCCTTCTCTCCTAATGATGTCCTCGAAGTCTCTCTTTGTCTGTTATAAGGCCCTCACAAACAGCTAGCAGGTCCCATTGTCATGGGGGGCAATTTTTGAAATCCAACACCCATTACGATTTTGTAAATCATTTTTACATTTTTTTCTATTTTTAGTTTAAAGATACAAATACACGAAGCAATTGATCGTCAGATGAATCTGCCGATCGACAATCGTTCAATGAATCGTTTAATATATGTCGTTATCGGGTTCGATTGGTTGGTCTTCAGGTATTTTTGATCTGGAGAAATTTTCATGCAATCATCGCACATATTAATTGCTTGTACAATTGATTGTATGGTGTATGTGGTTATCCTGGCGATAATCAAGGAGGTTATAATAAGTTCATCTATAATAATAACCGTTCAAACACAAAAGTGAAGTGGAAGAGATTAGGTAAAGTTTTCATTAACCACCCTTTAGTCCAAACTACTCTGTTTTTTTTTTTTTTTGAGTTTATTTTATTACATAACAAAACAGCCGCAGATAACAATAAAAGATCGTCCTGCTCCTCGACTGAGATATATCGAACTGTGTGTGCGCTCGTAATATCGTCAGATTTATCGTCAAATCAAGCTGAAGATAAATCTGACGATAGATTTGCTTCGTGTATGGATACATTAAGTATTGTAATAGTGCAAAAATCGGTGATCGAAATTTACGTCCCCTCATTGACACATCACTCTTTATCCATTCTCGCGATGGTCATTCGTATATTGGAAAATTTCGTGAGTGCTCTCAAAAAGCCAATGTCTATAAAAATAGATATACGTAGCATAGAAAGAATTTCTTAAAGTCTTAATCAAAAAAGTCGTCAGTAAATCACTGAATATGTACTTCCCCAGCAAAACGTAACAAATAACATTTTCCTCATCCAAAAAGCCAGCTGACTGTTTGCGCTAAAATTCATTATTTGACTTACATAGTTGCTTCTGAATCCTCATACTAAATTTTGTGTCGTTACATTCATTACATCGATAGTTATTTAGGTAATTAATTCACTCCTCTGGTCCCCTCTTTACTTCGGCCGATTTCGCGAAACATTAGCAGGTGCCACCCTTATCTGGTTTCGAATTTAAGTACATATCGATACATTCATTATATCAGCAGTTATCGGAATTTTTGAACTCCTAGAAATCGCCCTCTTCATTGTCTGATTGATTAATGAGTTCTGATTGTCTGAAAATTAATAGGTGTTGTCCATATAGGAAATTCGCTTATGAAATTTCGTGTCAACACATTCAACTGCAGTTATTAGTGTTTTTGTGCTTAGCTTCACCACTAATCTCTCTCTCTCCTCTGGCCGATTTGGCTGAAAATCAATAGGTGTTGATCTTAGGGATTGTGGATACACATATAAAATTTCGGAGGACGCCGGTAGCTCAGTGGTTTGCGTGGTTGCCTCCTGAGCTCAAGGTCGTGGGTTTGAAACCCAGCCGAGGCCCTTAGTTTATTTTATCTGGGAGGTAAAATAAACTTAAGCACGCCGTCCTTCAGAAGGGACGTTAAGCGATGGTCTCGAGCCTGTACGATGTCAGGTACTCTAAGACCCCTTCCCTTGGTAAATAAAAATTTAGGGTAGGTAAAATTTAGGACTCCCATAGTAGAGTCGGGCTCATGTCCACCAGAGTGACGAAAGAGCGCTCTGGTAGTAGGCGATATGACCTCGTAGTCAAGTAAGCCCGGGCATGAGTCATAATAACTAACTATAAAATTTCTTCGCCTACAAATTTCTGACCGTTGATAACTTCCCCTACACTTGGTACAGCTGGGAAGTAGAACTACAGCGTATAAATGAGTTACACGGATATTCTATTAAAATTTCTGTCATGTTGTTTAGAAATAGAAATAGAAATAGAAGTGAATTCAACTTTCAAAAAAGAAATATTATATATTAAAAATAGATATTTTTTTAAATAGACACGCTAAGGTCAATAATTCATTGTAGAATTTATGGACCCGATTTTCTATGGTTTTAACGTGACATGTAGGATAGCAATAAACATAAATTGGACTTCTTCTTTTTAACCAAGAATGTATTCTATTTTGGTGGAGGTATTTCAAGGAAATTTCGGTCCATCATTTATATTATAAATATGAAATATATAAACTATAAATGGTCGGAACGATGTTTACATCCCCAGCTATACGAGGTATAGGGGAAGTTATGTAATCGGTAAAAATTCGATCTTTGTATCAAATTATGTTTCTTGGATATGAAACACGATTTTTTTCTTTTATTGTGGTTATTTTATTCTTTTTGAACAGTGAGAATAAAATTCTGTTTCTGTGTAAAGGGTTTCCTCTAACATAAACATTTTTAGTTGAAGTTTAAATTTTTTTATTGTATCTATTGACTTCAAGAAGTGGGAAAGGGCATTAAATAAATTAATTCCTTTATGAGTTATACTTTTTTCAAAAAGAGAAGAGCAATGTTTAGTTATTCGAAAGTCTTCTTTCTTCCTGGTATCGTAGTCGTGATTAGTATTGTTGAGAGGGAAAATATTTTTATTTTTCCTAATAACCATTAAAGTTTCAAATATAAACAGCGACGGCAAAGGCAGGATTATTATACATAAAGTGCATTATACATAACGTGCATTAGTGACCTCAGTTCAACTTCTGTCTATATGTATATTTGACCTTATATTCATGAAATCCACGTAATATTTTAAGCATTGTCCAACTTACGTAAGTGTAAATTTCAAGCAGGTATTTTAAAAAATAAATTCAATTTTTTTAGCTAAATTCAAAAATTCGTTAAAAATAGCAATTAACAAACTTTTACTAGTCTGGCGGGCATAATATGTTTTTTACAAGTCTTCCAACCCTTTTTTCACCATTCAAATTCAATAGGGGTACCGTTTTGTGTCCTGGGAGCATGGCCTACTACAATTTTGGTCCTTTGAAAGATTCTGATATGTGTTTCTTAAACTTCTCTGGGATGTTCCACTTTTCGTTGTTTCCGGCATTTTTTCCTCCAGAGGTGTCTTCTTTTTTCACCATCCATACAAAAATGGTATTCCATAGTTGATGCACATTCTCGACATTAGTTCCTTGTTCCGGTCTCATTTGCCCAGCCACTTTCAACATTGTACAAAGGTTAATTTTACATACATCTTTCTACATTGTGTACGAAAATCTTTACCCTTACCTTAGTGTACTATTTTCAAAAAAGCTTTTTAATCTGAGAGAGTGGCAACGTTCTCACTGACTGCATCTGTTATTGCACACACCCTGTTTTTTATGTTTATTTTCATTCTTTCTATAAAAAAAAATTCATTCTTTCTGTAAGGAATATTGTCATTCTTTCTGTAAGGAAAAAAAAAATAAAAACTTCATTCTTTTTTTACTAATCGTACGAAAATCAAGAATTGATGAGATTCATCAAGAGAAAGTTTCCAAGAAAATTTTACGTTTTAAGGTCAGTGAGAAGGGTTTGGAAGATTGGAAGCCTTGCCAGAACCCCAGAGTTCAAGTCCGTAAGTCCACATAGGTTTGAGTACTGCGTTGTATATAAGTCGTTTTGTTTTCAAAGTTAGTTTGGACCAATTTTTTTTTAGACGTTTGTTTCATTAACGCCAAAACGGTTAGTCCTACCAGAAAACTGATTCTCCCCAAAAAATGTTCCTTATTAAATTTGCAATCGCTTAAGTTACGTAAAATTTGAGAAAGTCCAGTGCGTACTAAATTTATAGTGCCCGAAATAAAACGTATATATATGTAGTCGAAACATTTTTTTATACCTAACACGTTTTTACAGACATTCCCACACCTTCTTACCTTATTTTTACGTACACCGTCCCAAAAGCATTTCATACATCCATTCCAATTATAAAAAAACCTCCTTTTTAGTCTGGGAGGTGAAAAAACCTTGAGCACGCCGTCCTTCGAAGGGGACGTTAAGTGATGGTCCCAAATGGCCATCATTATATATTTTTGGAATAGAAGCAAGGAAGAAAGAAAAGCATTGATGATTTTCACTTTTTCTTCACTCTAAGTATCCTCATAAAAGATATATCTTAGAATATATGACCTCGTGAGTTGCTTACAAATTTTTTTTTTTTTTTTATAACAAAAATATCATAACTAAATATGGTTCCATCTTCAAAACCAGTCGACCTTTTGCGCTAGTAGTCAACAGTTGACTTACATAGGGGCTCCTAAATCCTCATACTAAATTTTATGTCTAAGAATTCATTAGATCGGCAGTTATTGGGGCTTTTGATGTAAGCCCCTCGCCTTCCTGAGCCCCCCTTCCCTTCAGCCGGTTTTACTGAAGTTTGATCGGTAATGTCCTCATTGGGTTATGACTAAATACGAAATTTCATGTCGATACATTCATTACATCGGCAGTTATTGGGGCTTTTGATGTAAGCCCCTAGCCTCCCAGAGCCCCCCTTCCCTTCAGCCGGTTTTACTGAAGTTTGATCGGTAATGTCCTCATTGGGTTATGACTAAATACGAAATTTCATGTCGATACATTCATTACATCGGCAGTTATTAGGGCTTTTGATGTAAGCCCCTCGCCTTCCTGAGCCCCCCTTCCCTTCAGCCGGTTTTACTGAAGTTTGATCGGTAATGTCCTCATTGGGTTATGACTAAATACGAAATTGCATGTCGATACATTCATTACATCGGCAGTTATTGGGGCTTTTGATGTAAGCCCCTCGCCTTCCTGAGCCCCCCTTCCCTTCAGCCGGTTTTACTGAAGTTTGATCGGTAATGTCCTCATTGGGTTATGACTAAATACGAAATTGCATGTCGATACATTCATTACATCGGCAGTTATTGGGGCTTTTGATGTAAGCCCCTCGCCTTCCTGAGCCCCCCTTCCCTTCAGCCGGTTTTACTGAAGTTTGATCGGTAATGTCCTGATTGGGTTATGACTAAATACGAAATTGCATGTCGATACATTCATTACATCGGCAGTTATTGGGGCTTTTGATGTAAGCCCCTCGCCTTCCTGAGCCCCCCTTCCCTTCAGCCGGTTTTACTGAAGTTTGATCGGTAATGTCCTCATTGGGTTATGACTAAATACGAAATTGCATGTCGATACATTCATTAAATCGGCAGTTATTGGGGCTTTTGATGTAAGCCCCTCGCCTTCCTGAGCCCCCCTTCCCTTCAGCCGGTTTTACTGAAGTTTGATCGGTAATGTCCACATTGGGTTTTGACTAAATACGAAATTTCATGTCGATATATTCATTACATCGGCAGTTATTGCGGTTTATGAGTAGTGCCCCCTCTGATCCCCACAATCTCTTTGGTCGATCTGGCAGAAAATCGATATATGTGGTCTTTATTGTGTTTTGGCCACAAATGTGATGCATTCATTCCAACGGCTTTTATGTTAAGCCTCCGCCCTAATCGCTCCTTCCCTATTGGTCGATGTCTGAAAAAAAAAAAAAAGGTGTCGTCCTTCGACGGTTCTGGATAGACATTAGACACGCGAAATTAAAGTTCAGAAGTGGCTGGATAAGACTCCTATGGATTTTCAAGCAAATAGATAAATTGGGGAGAGCATTAACTGAGTTGATTATTTCGAGCTGGGGCAGTACATTATTGGTGATCCACCGACATATTTTTTTCCTTGTATTGATAGAGAAAAAGAAAAATGGAATTGATTTGCCTGAAGATAGATTTAAAAAAATGATTTAGCTGGTCATTTCTCAAAACCTTTCGTGTCTTTTAACCATTATTTACATTCTCCCAGATAATTTCTTGTTACTTAACTGTTTATTTCAATGAATACTGTCTCATCTTCAGTGGTAGCTATCGGGTGGAAAATTGTTGACTGATTACATAACTTCTACTATACTAAATATGTGAAAACTGATGTAAAATGAAGTGATTCCTGCCAAATAAAAAAAGTCATCGGATCAGAGGAGCGGACTCGAGTCAAAAACCCTAATAAATAAATAAAATAAACTTATTTTTTGAAATATTGTCTATTCCACTAAAGATATATATACATATATAACTACCGGTTTCGGCTTTATAAGTTTAGTTCATAACTAGACCTGACGATGGTATAAAGCCGAAACCGGTAGTTATATATGTATATATATCTTTAGTGGAATAGACAATATTTCAAAAAATAAGTTTATTTTATTTATTTATTACAAGTTTCCACAATATGTCCGCGTTTCTCAACTTAGAAAAACCCTAATAACTGCCGATGTATCCCACAAGTTTTAGTATGAGAAATCAGAAGCTCCTATGTAAGTGAACTATTGATTTTAAGCGCATACGACAAGCCCATCCCTTATCTAGGCCTGATACTCAACAAACGACTAACTTGGAATCCCCACACGAGACTGAAAAGAGAAGAAATGAACAGACGTTATAAACTTTTAATAAGACTACTAGACAAAAGATACAAATTAACTTTGAAAACAAAACAGCTTATATACAACGCAATACTCAAACCTATGTGGACTTACGGACTTGAACTCTAGGGTTCTGCCAAGACTTCCAAACTCCATTGCATTCAATCCAAAATCCTTCCTAAAATAGCCAATGCTCCTTATTACGTCTCCAGCAATACTCCACTATTGTGGGAACTACAATAGCTCATGCCCTCCATTCTGCCACACTTTCCCAACGACGGCTTAAGCGTCAATGGCCTAGAGACCTCCTTAGCAGCAGCAGTGGCAGTGATTAGTTACGAATGAGAGGGAATTAGTGACTGGGTGATTTCTCCCCTCTTGACATTTTTTACCTTGCCATCTCTCTATTGGCATATTTGCTTGTTGTATTTATTTTTATACAGTTGTAAATATCTGTTTGTAAATACAGGGTGCCCCAGATAAGCCGGCCACAAGTTAAATAACTCCTAAACAGTTAGAGATATCAAAATTGTGCATAGGCCTAAAGTTGTAGCACTCGCCGAGAGCTGTAATATAGCGTCTTCAAAAAGGCAAAAATGACCATTTTAATGGCTCAAACAGCCCTTCGAAGGGCGGGGTTCCCTCTTGACCCTTAATTTGCATTACATTTTATTAAAGTACTAATGAAACAAGGAAGAACTGTGCAAACAGATTTTTGATACGCCAAGTAGTTTTCGGAACAAAATAGTTTAAAGTTGCACAGTTCTTATTCTGAAGTTACTTGGAATTCAATAACTTCAGAATAAGAAAAACGTGCAACTTTAAACGTTTTTTTTCAAAGAACTACTTGACGTATCAAAAATCTGTTTGCATAGTTCTTCCTAGTTTCTTTAGTACTTTGATAAAATGTTATGAAACTTAAGGGTCAAAAGGGGACCCCGCCCTTCGAAGGGCTGTTCCAGCCATATAAAGGGTCATTTATGTCTTTTCGAGGACGCTATATTACAGCTCTTGGCGAGTGCTACAACGTTAGTTCTATGCACAATTTTGATATCTCTAACCGTTTAGGAGTTATTTCACTCGGGGGCCGCTTATCTGGGCCACTCAGTATATTTAAAAAAAAACCTATGATCTATTGGTTTTGGAGGGAGAGGAAATACTTAGTTGATGAATTCTTGCTGGGGAAGTACAATATCAGTGATACACTCTCTATTTTTGTTTTTGTTTCATCTGTCTTTTCCTGCTAAACCTAATCTTTTTTTTCTGCATGGTCGTAACTCTCGAGCGATGGATTGCCGTCAATTCAGTTGACAATCTGACAGGACCCTAATAATTAAAATGTTATTCAAATATGAAATTTACTAGAAGCTGATCCTATTAGGTACCGGTATTAATGTTAACTGCAGTACCACAATGGCTCCACCGAGAACTGCATTGCAGTCCATTGTGCAGCATCAGCTTACTATTCATATTGCATAAATCTTATTTGATTACTAGGATCTCTGTCCCTGATCGCTTCTCTCGCTAATCCCGAGTAACGCATGAGATTAACCATTTTAAGATCATGTTAGATTTGGAACACCTGGTAGGAACCACATTCTGGTTGTCAAGTAATTGCACACAGGGTCCTCTTCTCTCTGTTGCAAGCACATCCAGCATCGCCTGAGAGGTGTAAGTCACCTACGCTGATGACATTACAATTTTAGCTAATAATAAGTCGGCTGGGAACGCATCAAAATCTTTGCAGGAGCACTTACTCGTACTTCTGGAAGGTTGGCTGCTTCTGTGGTAAATGAAAATCAATTGAAATGAAATGAAAAATAATCTTTATTCTGTGTCTTACGTCCCCTAAGAATAATAACATAAAAAATAAACAAGAGTATACAAGTATCAACCAGTTGAAAAGAATAAATATAAAATACAATAAAAGAGGTCTCTAAAGTAAACACTAAATGTTAAAAACAGGCAATCAGTAAAACAATGTAATAAACTAGTGCAAAATAATAAAGAGAATTGTAAAAAACTGGATTGATGAAACAGAAGAGTGACAATCTGTCCAGTGGAGAGAGAGACTTATAGGAAGACGAGAACTATCTCATAGGAGCCAGCCTTAGGAATCAGAGGTTTGTTGAGATAGGAGATAATGGAAAAGTGGGGACTTAAATGAATGAAGAGTAGGAGCATGGCGAATCTGGAGAGGGAAAGAGTTCCAGAGGGAGTTAGCCTGGATAAGGAAGGAGTTGTGGTAGGTTGTTGTCCTGTTGGAAGGGAGGTAAAGATCAGAGGGACGGGATCTAGTGACTTTCTGGTGGATATGGGATTTAAATTGGAGCATTTGGAATATGTAGCAGGGCTTTTTTTAAAAACAAGAAGCAAACGAGACAATTCAGACCTAAGTAACCTGCTCCATTGCAACCTCAGTGAGTTGTTTTGATTGGCTGAATATAAGATGGCGGTTTTTAAAACTAAACTAACTTTTCAACCTTCATTTTTTCAAGGATTTAAAGGTTTTTGAAAGAAAATAACTGCATCACTGTATACTGCGTCATCGAATTGTTAATAATTGATTTAATATTCAAAATACGCAAAAAATGGAGATGGCGGGTTTTGAAACTAGGCGCTTCATGTAGACAATCTTTTTATTCATATTTGAAATCTAAAGTTTAGAAAACATGAAATTCCGTTGAAAACTCCGCATCGAATTTTTGACTGATTACATAACTTCCCCTATACTTTGTATATTATCTTTTTCAGCCATTTTGTTTATTTCTAAATATTATTCTCGTTTACTTCACGTACATCTCTTCAGTCAAATGTACATATATATAGTAACCTGTTATTACAGCTGAAGTTTTCCTTAGGTGTGTTTACATTTTAGGCTGATGTGGTGAGCTGGGGGGCTTAGTAACATTTAAATTTAAAAGCCATTTGGTCAGCTGACAGGAGGGCGGGGGAGTGCATGGATTAACTTAAGTAAGGCAGAATGGCGCCCCTTTTTCTGTTTGTAATAACAACTAAAAGCTGCATTATTAGAGAGAATAGGATGGCCCATTAGGACGACGAGCTCAACCAGCTCCCTTCTCCAGGTTTCCATACATTTACATATCTAGTCTTTTACAATGGATTAGAAGAGAATGAAAGAGATACCATGCAGTGTACAAGTGTATTTTGGTGAATGGCCACCAGTAAATTGCCACCCCAACTCAAAAAAATATAATAAAAAAATGTAATGTTTAATTTTTTCCCTCAACATGAATTAATGAAGTATGTTACTGCTCTCCCTCAAATACTAGTGAACAGTTTCAATCAATCGTTGACTTACACAAGGGATTATAAATCCTCATACTTAATTTGAGATCGATACTTTATACATCATCGATTCTTTACATGAACAGTTATTAGGGTAAAAATAAATTTGTAAATATATTTTATAGGTTAGGTTAGGTTTTATGACTCATGCCCAGGCTTTAGCTACGAGGTCATATCGCCTACTACTAGAGCGCTCTTTCGTCACTCTGGTGGACATGAGCTCGACTCTACTCTGGGAGTCCTAAATTTTGCCTACCCTAAATTTTTAATCACCTAGGGCAGGGGTCTTTAACGAGTACCTGACATCGTACAGGCTCGGGACCATCACTTAACGTCCCATCCGGAAGACGGCGTGCTTAAATTTATTTTACCTCCCAGAAAAAAAAAAAACTAACGGCCTCGGTCGGGTTTCGAACCCACGTTCTTGAGCATGGAAGACAACAACAACTAAATAACTATTTTTTCAATGTCAACCAGTACTTCCAGCCGGTAGGTCACGTGATGAAGGCATTATTATACTAAGAGAAGAAGCTGTGTAAGAAAGTATCACCTACTACCAAAGCGCTCTTTCGTCGAGACATGAGCCAGACTCTACTAGGGAATTCTAAACTCTTTAACGAGTACCTGACTCGGGACCATCGCTTAAAGTCCCTTCCGAAGGACGGCGTGCTCAAGGTTTTTTCACCTTCCAAAAGAAAATACCTAAGAACCTCGGCCAGGGTTTCGAACCAGCTAACTTGTGCCCAGTAGACTAGCACCGTACCTCTGAGCTACCGGCGCCCTCCTACTGTAAGAATAAGAAGTGTGAAATATGATTTTCATACCAGGGGAGTTTTTTTTTTTTTTAAGATGAGGTGCTTGCCTCCTAAAGCGGGCAATCAATTTGATGACGTCATCGCAAGGGACGGAGATTTCTCTTATTTCTTGAGAAAAAATAAATTGGATTTTAATAATCCCCAGAGAGCGGACTAAAGATCTACTTGTTGACACTCTAAATGTAATAATAAAGATCCTACATTTTAAGTAACAATTTTCAACCCCTTTACGAAGTATAGGGAAAGTTATGTAATCGGTCGATAATTCAATGTGGAGTTTTCAACGAAATTTTGCGACCTGCTGATTCCACAATTGAAAAAAAAAAAAGTTTGTAAACACGATAACTCCCGATAGAATCAATTTATCGACAAGAAATTTGGGAGGCTTGACATAAAAACTCTAATAACTGCGGACAGCATGAATGTATCAACCCACAATTTCATATGTGAATTCAAAACTCTATAAGGATAACATCTTCCAATTTTCAGTCAAATCGGCCAAAGGTGAAGGGGGGGTTAGAGGTAAGGCTTGACACAAAAACTGTAATAACTGACATTTTAATGAATGTATTGTAAGCTCCATAAGGACGACATCTATTGACTTTCAGCGAAATCAGCGGAAGGGGAGAAGGGGATAATAGGAAGATTAGATGGGGTGCTCAAGCGAAAAATCGTAATAATTGGCGATATAATGAATATATCGATTTATTAATTTATATTTAAATTCAAAACTCCAACGACACCTATTAATTTACCACGAATTCGGTACAAGGGAAGAAGGAGGTCAGAAAAGGGGGACTCGATATCATACCCTAATAACTGCCGATGTAATAATTGTATCGACACAAAATACAATATGAGGATATAGAAGCCGAGTAAGTCAATGAGCTTTAGTGTAAACGGTCGATTGGCATTGGAAGGAGTTTAAACGGTCGATTGGCATTGGAAAGAGTGTAAACGGTCGATTGGCATTGGAAGGAGTTTAAACGGTCGATTGGCATTGAAAAGAGTGTAAACGGTCGATTGGCATTGAAAGGAGTGTAAACGGTCGATTGGCATTGAAAGGAGTGTAAATGGTCGATTGGCGTTGAAAGGAGTGTAAACGGTCGATTAATTGATATTAATTGATTAATTCGCTCTGGGGATGTACATAGCCAATGATTCACACACGACCTTCCTCTTTCTTCTTCCGTTCAAGCGGATTATTCAATAACGATCAAATTGGAGTCCTTTCAATTCCAACAAATATTTGTTTTAATGTCTTTGATTTTTGTTCAGATTTTTTTATGCCGCAGGTCAATTAATAATCACAGTTATCTTCTGAGAACCAATTTTCTGTGTACATAACTCCAATTTCTTCAGTAGTGGGCGACTATCAAAGGCTTCAAATAAACAAATACTGGTTTTCGTTTTTAAATACTATTTTATTTATTTTTCTGAACTTTAGGTTTAAATAATTATCATGTAAAGAATTTGTTGATTTTAAAAAAAACCTACTAATTAATAACTTCAAAGAGTTTTTTTTTCATAATTTTAAACGATAAGTCCTTAAAATTTTGGCTTGTGTAAGGGGTATTTTTTTAATCTATTTTTATTTTATCCAACCAAGTCCACTACCTCGGGTTTTACCTAGACAGTAGACTAACGTGGAACCCACATACACGACTTATACGACAAAAACTGAATCGAAGATACGGATTGTTACGTCGACTACTTGAACCAAAATCAAAACTGACAACTAACAACAAACTTACGATTTACAAGACCATGGACGTACGGACTCGAACTTTGGGGTGCAGCAAAACAGTCGAACATCAATCGTATCCAAGCATTCCAGTATAAACTCCAGCGACGAATTATCAACTCTCCTTTCAACATTACCAATAAAGTCCTACACAGAGATCTCAATATTCCCACTGTCAACGAACTTATCATTCAAATCCTCTCGCTCAAGCTCTATCCTATCATTCCCATCCTGACAATCCTCCCCGCCGCTTGAACAGGAGGTGGCCTCGCGATCTTATCTGAGGGTAGTGAATAATGAAAATTAACTTTCAAGGGAGTGTCAGCGCTGGCTGGCTTCTCCCATCAAGTGACGTTTTTCTTTTTTTCTTTTTGTCCACATATTTGCTTATTATGTATATATTGTATATAGATTGCAAATTTTGTTTTAAGTTAATAAATGTGGACATTTAGGAAAAATTTAATTAATTAAAATAGAGCACCAGAAGCTCAGATTCAACGTGCTTGCCTATTGAGCTCAAGATCGCGGGTTCAATACTCGACTGACGTTTGATCTGAGAGGTGGAAAAACCTTGAACTACACCGTCCTTTTCGTGTCAATACATTCATTACAAGGGCAGTTATTGGAGTTAAGGCTTCCACTTTATACCTTCCTCTTAGCAACAGGAGATTCGTACAGCAATCTTCAATATTTCTTTAGAATCTCAAAACAGTCGATAGGCAGCGTCATCCCAAAGGTTGTCAGGTGTTTGTCAGCTGTTGTCGCAGATGTTTTAAAGGAAAATATCAAAGTAAATATTCGCCGTTTTCTTTTTGGTCTCGTTCACACATTCGCGCGCTTTCCCTTTGATGTATACAATAAAAAACATTAAGGCGTAGTCCAAGGTCCACGCTGTAAATTTTCCGTGAAAACTTAGGGATAAAATCATTTTCATTTTCTTTTCGATGCTGCCGTAGCTCTTACATTTGCATGACACTAGACTTTTTAGGTTTTTTAAATTCCTTTTGATGCGAGTTTTCCTCTGATTTGCGTTTTCTATAATTCCGCGCATATTTTCGATTCATATGAGACATCTTTAATTTTTTTGCAATTTTCAATTAAATACTGATTTTTACATATATTTCGGCGAATATTTTTATTGTTTCACTTTGAGTCCTAGTAGTGCTCCTGAAGCTCTTTACCCGAATCAACGTCCTATCTATCTAAACGCGTTATCACGCTACACTTATTTCTAATTTTATACAACGCTAATTCGCAACAATCATCCGCCAGCGCCCACACTAGCCCGATAAAGTCACAGGCAAAACAAACACTACACAACAAACACGTACAGACATGCTCTATCCATTGTGACCTCAACCGTTGTTATCGCATTATTAGTCTCGTAGTTATTATCGATTGAAATCTGACGGTATTTTGTAACACAAGAAAGTTTGACCGGCTAACACTGTGCTTAACGAGCGAGTAGACGTTTTCACGTCAAAACCGACAACTAATGGATTGATAGTGCGCACGAACGCGAATGGGTAGGCTTTACTGTTTGCAGCACGCGTTCGTGGCCCCGTCCAAACTGGCGTTCCGTTTGCCGTTCTGCTTGGCGTTCTGTTTGTCGGTCGGCGCCATATTCAGATCTGTACGATGCTTTATAACGAAACCAAGAGTAGCGAACCTGATGTAAGCTTGAAACAGAAAATGCTAATAAAATTGCCTGGAGGCAGACTTGGTTTTTTTTTTTCCAGATACATTATTGAGAGGCTTTCTTTGATATTCCATCCGGAGCAAATATAATATTTATCTGCAATTAGGGTATAAAATTTAATTGGAATATTGAATAATAATTAAAAAATTATTCATGGAGAGGGAGCATTTGAATAAAATAAAATATAAAAAAAAAAAAAAAAAAAAAAAAGGGGCTTAAACTGTTGTGAATGTTGGTGGGCTTGTTTCTACTAATTGGGAATACTAATTGGAAATCAAGCCCTCACCCTGGCCTATATTATATAGGGCGTCCTCAATAAGACGCGAAGTTGGCCGATATAGGCTAAACCGCTACAGGTATGGGGAGGGCAATGGGTTTTAGTCGCTTCAGCGTGCCTGCCTACTGAGCTGAAGATCGTTGGTTCGAAACCCGTCACAGCCTTGAGCATGCCGTCTTTTGGAAGGAACCTCTATCCTACAGTATATAACTAACTAGTCAACGGTAGCCACCTTCCTTTAACAATTAAAAAATACTTTTTGGGATGTGAGGGCGCCGGTAGCTCAGTGGTATGCATGCTTGCCTTCTGAGCTCAAGTTCGTGGGTTCGAAACCCGACCGAGGTCCTTAGTTTATTTTATCTGGGGGGTAAAATACAATTAAGCACGCCGTCCTTCGGATGGGGCGTTAAGCGATGGTCCCGAGCCTGTACGATGTCAGGTACTCGTTAAAGACCCCTGCCCTAGATGAATAAAAATTTAGGGTAAACAAAAGTCAGGACTTCCACAGTAGAGTCGGGCTCATGTTCACCAGAGTGACGAAAGAGCGCTCTGGTAGTAGGCTTTGTAGTTAAAGCCCGGGCATGAGTCATAAAACCTAACCTATAAAAATGAAAAAAATTAAATATATGTGATATAATGTGGCCTTAACAGGACTTTCTTATACATTCATACAGATAACATTCTCTCTCACCCTCCTCTATCTAAATATATGTTCATACTGAGTATAAGAATGTCACTTCTAGAATTACGGTGCACAATGAAAGAAAAAAATACCGCTGATGCCAACTCATTACTGTCATATACCCTGTAATGACAGTATGAAATGATATTGAGAAGGGGGGGGAGTGATCTGTAACGTGGTTGGTATATGAAAGTCCTGTAATGGTCGCATAATGCTTTTTTTGGAGTATGGTTGTTTTGTTAGTTACATATGTAAATATATGTAGTTGTGTTTTCTCCTCACAATTTTCTTTTCGAACTGGCCACGTCATTACGCGTGTACTTTTGGAAAATAATGACTTTTATTCACTGTAGTGTGGACTATTTATCAAGTGATAAGTACATTTAGAAGTTTGAAGTCTGTGATAATACAGTGGTTATTCTTACGTAGTTCTCTTGTTACCGAGAGACGAGGTCTGTCAAAAGGTGTGTGATCCTTGATCGATCCATGGGGAGGGGGGGAGGGGGGAGAACGGTGACGCAGGGCAAGCGTGTGTTAAACAAGGGGTGAACCTGAACTCACTTCTTGTACAGGGGACCACCTCGATAGAAGGGTTCTATCTTTAGGTGATGTATATTGGTGTCCTACACATCGTGTAAAAGTATGCAAGTCGTAATGTCAATGGTATCCTTGAAAACGCATTGGGCATTTTTAGACAACTCGGAAATTTACTTATGGATTTATACAATTGCATTTATCTATTTTTATCAAAACCGCGTTCATGCCCTAAAATTGGTTAAACGTATTTATCTTGCTTATAGAAACATTTCCCAGATGCGGTGAGGAGATAATTACCGTTATGCAGTTCTGAAACGCTTCTTTCATTGGCAAAAACTAGATAGGTACGTGAATAACTTGATGGTGTAAAATAGACAATTTTTTTGATTTCGGGTAGAATAAGTGGGGGTGCAATTTTAGAAAAGTCCTAAAAATGTATGATAAAATTACAAAATTAAATATAAATGCATTCCGTAATAAAATATGAAGAAATTGTTAAATAATGGCGGTTGGAAAAATAATTTATCAAAAAAATTCGATTTGCACTGAAAACAGAAAAGTTCAAAGCGCTGCCCTGAAAACCTGTGATTTTGGACTTTAGACTAGTTTTTCCCAAATGGTACAACTCGAGTAAAATGTAAAAACAAAACAAAAAAAAACAATAACAACAATGAATTAGAGGCATGTACTTCCCCAACGCGAATTAATTAAGTTTCCGCTCTCCCTCCAAAGCCAGCTCACAGTTTGAGCTAAAACTCAATATTTGACTTACGGCTTCTCAATCCTCATATTAAATTTTGTGTCGATACATTCATTAAATCAATAGTAATTAGGGTATTTGAGTTGAGATTTCCACAATTAATAGGCGTCCTTACATGGCTTTGAATTTACACATGAAATTGCACCCCCGCTTCAGAAGTGACGAAATCAAAAATCATGAATGCCTGTAAGACGACACGGAAAAATTACTGTAATTTGAAATAACTATTTTGAAGTAATGAGGGCTCGTACGTTTTTCTTTCTAGTTTCTAATCTATTGGAACCCGAGAAGTGTCGTTTTTTTTCCTGAATAAAGAGATCATTTTCTTACCTCATTTTCGACATAATCCAAAAATTGACGAATTTTGAGTTATGTCACTTCTGAAGCGGGGTTGCGAAATATCGATTACTTGGTAGAAGGTGCTTAACCCCCCCTCCGATATGTCTATTGATTGGTAGAAGGCGCTTAGACGAAAGAGCGCTCTGGTAGGCGATATGAGCTTATAGTTAAAGCCCGGTAACAATAACTAACCAAAAAAATATATATTTTTCACAGCATTATTCTAATCCTAATTTATTTTTTGATCTTTACAATCTAGCAAATATACATTTCTCCTCATCTTTTCCATCATTTATTATCTTTATTGTAAATTATTTATTATCTTTATTGTTACCATAATATTATTTATTATCTTTATTGTTACCATAATATTATTTATTATCTTTATTGTTACCATAATATTATTTATTACCTTTATTGTTACCATAATATTATTTATTATCTTTATTGTTACCATAATATTATTTATTATCTTTATTGTTACCATAATATTATTTATTATCTTTATTGTTACCATAATATTATTTATTATCTTTATTGTTACCATAATATTATTTATTATCTTTATTGTTACCATAATATTATTTATTATCTTTATTGTTACCATAATATTATTTATTATCTTTATTGTTACCATAATATTATTTATTATCTTTATTGTTACCATAATATTATTTATACATAACATATTTTACGAGTCATTGTTAAAACTCTTAATTAGGGAAGGATTGAACATTGTCTAATAGGAAGGAGAGATGAGGCTTGCGGTCGATAAAAACAAACTTATAGAGCCAAACTTTCGGCAGTGACTGTGCCTTCTTCAGGGACTGTATTGACATATATACATGAGTAAATAAGTCTACAAGAGAGTTAGACTCAAACTCCAGACAATCTGATAGTTTTTAAAAGAAATAAAAATAATAAATAATTGAATTCGTATCTGACACGACCCTTTGACACCCATAGGAACCCAGAGGCTAGAGGACAGAGGAGACGTAATGAAGCTGAGGAGTGGGAGTAGGGGAAAGTGGTAGGGGTGGGGGGGGTGACGGAACCAGTCGAACATATCCGACTATAGCCGAACTTGCCGAATCACGGGGGGGTGCGAGCCCAGTTCTCGTCGAGTGTTCCGTCTCGCGCGCTCAGCATCGCTTCTCATTTGACAAGTTGTCGTCAATATAATCGAGTGTTCCGCCGAAAAAACTCATTCGTACATCGTCTACATACTGTCAAGAACGGTCTTAGTGTTCATGACGTATTTCCAAAATATATTTAGGATCTTTAGTTTATTAAAGTGAAATTTCATTAATGGTAAGTCAGTGAAAATTTTAGCAATTTCATTATAATATTTAAGGATAAAAAAAAATTATATTAATAATTGTAGGAGGTGAATCAAGTAAACTCCGTTATTAATTTTAATTTACATTTTCTTAAAGGGATGTTGTGAAATGAAGTAACTGACGAAATTCTGAGTTATTCAAAAATCACTAAAGCTAGGTGATTTGACCAGATGTATTAAATTTCGAGGGGAAAACACGCCTCAATTTATTTTAAGCCAACATCTCGAAACCCTAAAACTGAAATATACATTCAAAATTCCTTAGCTTTCCAACGTTATGCAATACGTCCATATCCCCAAAAATAAAGGCATTGAAAAACTATTTCTTCAATTGATACATATTATGCAAAATTTCATGAAAATCTGCTCAGTAGATGGTTTGTTATACAACTTGAAAAATTAAAACTATTATTATTATAAAAAAAAAATTGCGTATTAGGAAAATTTCGATGTTCTCAGCTTGTATAAATCGGATCAAGTTGTATATGAAAACTTCTACTGTGCAGATTTTCATGAAATTTTGCCTCATATCTATCAATTAAAAAAATAGTTTTTCAATGTCTTTTTTTTGGGATATGGCATATTTTTGTGCATAACGTTGGAAAGCTAAGGAATATTCGAAATTGCGCTAGAATCAAAGAATGCTGTGACGTCTAATATATGTAGGCGAACGTTTTAAAGCTCAAATTAAAAATCTGAAGAATCCGAGTGTCTAGCGCTAAATTTCGACTTTGTCTTTAAATTACGCATATCCATCTCCCTCTGCGATCAAATGTAGATTTTGAAATTCATAAATTTCATTAAAATCTATACAGTAATTCCAGAGATTAGGTGGCTTACAACTTTAGGTGTTACGGACGGACGGACATCATCGAGATTTTTGCATTTTCATAATCTAGACATCAAATTATGCTTAAATTCCAAATATAAATCTGACGTTGACTCATTGGCAATTTGCTTCCCCAGCGCGAATTAATAAACTTAGTTTTTGCCGATTAGGTTGACAATCAATATAGCATCTTGCTCATCGTCTTCTGAATCCAACCCCCTTCTCTTCGGCCAGTTTCCTTGAAAATCGACAGATATCCATATTAGGGTCCTGGATTCACATATAAAATTTCGTGTTGATACTTCATTCGCAATTAATAGTTTTTTTTTTTAGTCCAACCCCCCCCCCCCCCCCCCCCCCCCCTCGCATAATCGGAATTCGTTGAAAATTAATAGGTGTCGACCTTCGGTTCTGGATACACATGTGATATTCTCTGTTTATAAATTCATTCTAAGGGGTCATTCATAAATTATGTAAGGCATTTAGGGGGGGGTAAAGAATCTGATCTTATGTAAGTTTTTGAATTTAAAATCTACTACTTTCGCGCTAAGAAATGGCGCTATTGGATAGCGCCATCTGTACTTAGTTCTCAAATTCGACATTTTTTATTCTATTGTCTCGTTGACTAGGGATTTCCCTATTGCTTGAATTTTGAAAAATAATTGTCATTTTAGTATCATTTATTTATTATACCTGACATGTCTGCATATTTACATCCACTATTATTTAAAGTTTGGCTACAAGCTGCTCAAACTGTCTTTTATTTTATCAATACGATCATTTTTGACGAAAATTTCTTATCAAGAGGGGGAGGGGGAGGGGTTGAAATATTATGAAATCTTACAATAAGGGGGGGGGGGGGGGGGGGGGAGGGTCAAATTAGCTTTAAAATAAAAGCCTTCGTAATTTATGAATGGCCCCTAACGGAAGTTACCCAATTCACTGTCACGGCGTTTTTAACTTCCACAGCTAAGTATAGGGTAAGTTATGTAATCAGGAAAAATGTTAATGTTTAGTTTTTTTTCAGAATTTCATGTTTTCTTCACCCCTTTTTAAAAAAAACACAAAAAAAAAACAAGTGTGCACACGATTAGGTACTCCCGATAGATTGAATGCATCAATATGGATGTCATATGTTATAAAAATTGGCCAAAGGGAAGGGGTAATGAATGTATTGACACGAAATTTAGTTGGATACTTAAGCCCCTACAAGTCAACTATTGATATTTAGCCTAAACGGTCCATTGGTTTTGAAGGGAGAGCGAAAACTTAATTAATTCGTGCTGGGGAAGTACATAACCTGTTGATTGTTATTTGGGGACACAACTAACTTAGGTTAATATCGCCCTACCGCGTTGTCGTTACTGAGTTAGGCCGCTCTTTATACAAATGTCAAAAACGAAAACAGCCAAGATGGGTTCCCCCAGAAGGCGAGAAGGACCGCGGGGAAGACCCGGGGCACACCAGGGGGCAGCATTCCTTGTGTTTCACCGACATTTTTTTTTTTTTGAGTCTGGGGAAATTCCGGTAAAAATCAGCATCGAATTTCTGAACAATTATTATTGAAGCATTCTTGGGGCTCTTGTTCATCTTCAACCAAGAAATACTAAATTTTTTAATCATTTTTTGCATTTGGAGTTGAGTTATTTACTTCGGATTTTGTATGAAATTTGCTCGAAATTCTGTCAAGCATAAGAAATAGACTATACAAGCAATAAGTTCATCCTGCTATATGGAAAATGTAATGTCCTTATATAAGGCTGTGAATTTATATATGAAATTCGTGTCAATACATTCATTCTATCGGTAGTTATCGTGTTCACACAGACCGACTTTTTTTTTTTTTCATTTTTGAATCAGGGTATTCATCAAATTCCGTTGATAACTCAGCATCAAATTTCTGACCGATTACATAACAAAGGTAATAAAATCAGAGTTAGATTATTCAGTTTTCTTATCTGAAAGGTAAAAAAAAACCTTGAGCACGCCGTCCTTCGGATGGGACGTTATGCGACCTGAGCAAGGCAAAATTTAGGACTCCCAAACTAGGGGAGTCGTCTCCTGCTCACCAGAGCGAAAGAGTGACGGAGGACCACCGTGTTGTAGGCGATATGACCTCCTAGTTAAAGCCCGGACATGAGTCACAACTATCCGTTTTTAATAACTATTTAACTAAATAACCCATATCTTTCAAAAGTAGACAAGAATGTTAAAATAAAAAAGAGCCTGAATGTTGAGATATTGACTTAACATTCTTAGAACAAACATTCGTGTGGTTTCTTTGTTATTTCAAGATATTGACATTTGTCTCATTAGTGTGAAACTATTTTTGGACATGTTTTTATCGCCAGAGGTCAGGGTTTCACAAAACGAGCCATTATCAAAAACTAGCCTATCAAAAACTAGCGCCGGTAGCTCAGTGGTATGCGTGCTTGCCTTTTGAGCTCAAGGTCATGGGTTCGAAACCCGGACAAGGCCTTTAGTTTATATTATCTGGGAGGTAAAATAAACTTAAGCTGGCCGTCCTTCGGATGGGACGTTAAGCGATGGTGTCGAGACTGTACGATGTTAGGTACTCGTTAAAGACCCCTGCCCTAGGTGAATAAAAATTTAGAGTAGGCAAAATTTAGGACTACCACAGTAGAGTCGGACTCATGTCCACCAGAGTGATGAAAGAGCTCTGGTAGTAGGCGATATGACTTCGTATTGACTGCCGACTTAATAAATTGATATGGAATTCTATATGAGTCAATCCATGTGAAATCAACCAGAAAAAAATGGATTTGACACCCATGATCTCAGATTTTGAGTAGCAGTAAGCATATAACAATTTTTTGCTCTATCTCAAGCGGTTTAGGTTTTACATACCTGTTGAAGTTTTTGGAATTTCGCGGTTTTTATCGATCGGGCGGAGGAAACATAATGTTTTTTATAGAAGTGCAAGTATCTATACATAGACAGAAAAAAATCCAAAAGTTTTATTTATAAGATTTTTAAAATCAAATACTGAGTTGTACCCTAAATACTGAGTTCTACCCTAAGTGGAATATCTTCAAAACTTACTTAACTAACATGGCACCTATTAATTTGTGGGACCAGAAAAAATGGGCTCGACTTCATTTCCTGAATGTATCGACTCAAAATTTAATATGAGGATACAGTAGGTATTATGCAAGTCAGATGTTGCATTTTAATCCAAACTGTCGATTGTCTTTGGAGGGAGAGCGAAAACTTAATTTAATAATTCTTGCTGGGGAAGTACATAGCCGGAGATCCACAGTGCCTTCCTCTCAGGTTTATTCGCTTCTCTAATGCTGGCTGGCTAAATGCCCAAATTTTGGCTAATATTTCATTCTGATTTACGTGTTTAGCATACCTGAAATACTACATTTGGCTGGTTAGTAGTAAAAGAAGCCAGTATGTGATAGGGATGAACATCGTTGATGGGCCGATGTTTTGAGGTATCGATGTTTTAGTTCTTGTACAAATATTATAAGATGTTTAAAATGTATTTTTACTTGCCCGGCTAAACGTAGTATAGAGGAAGATAATTGGTCAGAAATTCGAAGTTGAGATTTTTTTGGAATTTCATATTTTCTATAGACCCCCTATTTCCAAAATGAAAAACCAAAAAACTATATACTTTAGACATCAAAGCGAGGATAACGGCCGGGAATAGATGCTACCGGTCACTGCAGAAGATGCTCGGATCGAGGACTGTGTCCCGAGACGCAAAAATAGCATTATGAAACAGTCCTGAGACCGGTCGTCACATATGCGAGTGAAACCTGGGTCCTGACTAGGAAGGACGAAGTCTTACTCAATACGTGGAAGAGGAAGGTATTGAGAAAGATAGGCCCTACCCCAGAGGCGGATAGATGAAGGATACGGACCAATAGGGAGCTGAGGGTCCTGTACAAGAGCCCGGACCTGGTGGCCTTAGTGAAGCAGGGACGGCTGCGATGGCTGGAGCATTTACAGAGAATGATTGTCAAGGAGGATACTGGAGAGACACCCGGGAAGACAAAGAAGAGGTACACCCCGCTTACGTTGGCTGGAGGACGACCTCAGAACGATGGGTGTGAGAAGATGGAGACGGGAGGCCGAGGATAGAGAAGAATGGCGTTATATCGTTGCGGAGGCCCAGGTCCTACAAGGACCGTAGCGCCGGGGAAAGTAAAGTAAGGTAATATTTTCCGACCCCCTATTAACCAATTAACTAATTAGGTTTTCACTCTCCTAAATTTCATGCCGATACATTTATTACAATATCAATTTTTGAGTCCTCTTCTAATCCTGGGTTCCCTTTGGTCGATTTGTCTGAAAATCAGTAGGTGTCGTGCTTGTATGTGGTTTAGGCAATAATAAAATTTCGTATCAATATATTATTTCTTTTGGGAATTATCGTGTTCAAAGACAACAAGACACAGGATATATATTTAGGGTGAGCGCTTTCGGTTGTTACAGCGCTTTCTTCTCTGTGTATATGTCAGCCCAGCCGCTGATAGTGCTGATCCCCCCCCCCCCCCCCCACCGCCCCCACCCCCAAAAAAGGTCTTGGTGAATCACCGGCAATGTACTTCCCCAAAACGAATTAATCAATTAACTTTTCTTTCTCCCTTCAAAATTAGGGGTTCGTTTTCGCTAATATTCAACAGTTAACTTACAAAGGAGTTCCTAAATTATGTATCAATAATTGCATTACTTCGGCAGTTATTAATGTTTTTGAGTTGAGCCCCCTCCCCTGAATGCCCTCTACCCTTCAGCCGATATTGCAGAAAATTATTAAGTCCTTATGGGGTTTTGAATTCACATATGAAATTTTGTGTCGATACATTCATTTACAGCGGGAGTTATTAGAGTTAAGGCTCTTTCCTAATGCGCCCCCCCACCCCCCCCCCCACCTCCCTATGCCGATTTCGCTGAAAAAACAGTAGGTGTCGTAGTTAGAAGGTTCTGGATTCACATATAAAATTTCGTGTCGATACATTCATTCTATCGGGAGTTATCGAGTAATCTGCAGGTCAGAAAATATGAAATTCCGTTGAAAACTTCGCATCGAATTTTTGGCCAATTATAAACTTCCTCTACACTTCGTAGAGCTGGGGAAGTATAATATATGTATGAGTATATCGCAAAAATTTGAAAGTCATCCAAAAACTACCCCTTTGACGCGTTACGTAACTTTCGGATGGCTCCTAATCACTTTTTTTTTTTGCGTAAAATGGCCTCTGGTGATATCCTGGAAAATATCACTGGGTTGGAGAAAATGTGATACGGTAGATGGGAGACTGACAGTTTAAAACAAAAATAAATAGAATGAACGATATAACAAAGCGATATATCCACTTTGAGGTGTTATCTGAACTGCACGCGATATCAAAGGTGTGTCAGCACGTGGGAGAGGTGAGACAAACAGGAGTCGGGGGGTTGAGCCGACTCAGTCGTCGTCGGGACGTCATTGGCGTCAGAGCCGAGAGCTTCATCCTCTAACCAGCTTATACGTCGGTACTCACAGCTCTAATCTTAACTGCACACTCCCTTCCTTATCGAACACCCCCACTCCTAATTAAGACAGAAGATTTATCTAGCTCAACACTTCTGAAGGGCGCCGGTAGCTCAGTGGTATGCGTGCTTGCTTATTAAGCTCAAGATCGTCGGTTTGAAACTCGGCTGAGGCCCTCAGATATACGAAGTATGGAGGAAGTATCGGTCAAAATTTCGATGCATGTTTTTCAACGGAATTTAATGTTTTCCGACCACTAGATTCCAATTATGAAAAAGAAGTTTTATATGTGAATCCAGAATCCCCTAATGACGACACCTATTATTTTTCAGCCAAAACCGGCATGAGAACAGGGGGGATTAGGGGAGAGGCTTATCTCAAAAAACCCCCAATAACCTCCGATGTAGTGAATGTATCGACACGAAATTGTATGTGTGAACCCAAAACCTTATAAGGACAACCCCGTGATGTTTCAGCGATATCGGCTGAAGGGAAGGGGAGTTGAAGGGAAAGGGCTCAATTCAATGACCCTAATAACTGCCGATTTAATTAGTTTATCAAAATTTAGTACGAGTATTAAGGCACCCCTATGTATTTCAACTGTTGAATATTAGCGCAAACGGTCAGCTTGTGTTTGAGGGGTAGCGAGGGGGAGTGATAATTCGTTCTGGGGAAGTACGTTGCCTGTGATTTACCGACGACGTCTCTTATCTGGGAGGTCATAAAACCTTGCGCACGTCGTCCTTCAAATGTGATGTTAAGCGATGGTCCCGAGCCTGTGCGATGTCAGGTACTCGTTAAAGACCCCTGCCCCAGGTGAATAAACCTAAGTAGGCACAATTTAGGACTCCCACAGTAGAGTCGGGCTCATGTCCACCAGAGTGACGAAAGAGCGCTCTGGTAGTAGGCGATATGACCTCGTAGTTAAAGCCCGGGCATGAGTCATAATAACTAACTTATCTCTCCTGAAGATATCCCCCTTCTCCTTCAACGATAATCTCTGACAATACATTTACATTTGTCTGTAATGGACAAACTCGAGTTACATGTATTTATAGAAACGTTTTCAACACGACAGCGTCATCATCAGTGGCACATCTATGATTGAATAAACATATTATTATTGTAAATAGTTACTTGGCTGGTTGTTACTGTAACGAGTATCTGACGTAGTACATGCTCGGGACTATCCCTTTACGTCCCTAAAAAAAAAAAGTAGAGGTTCGAACCTGCAATTTTGACCACATTAAGCTAGGACGCTACCGCTGAGTACCGGCGCCTTCTT
This sequence comes from Aradus depressus, assembly GCA_963662175.1. NCBI lineage: Eukaryota > Metazoa > Arthropoda > Insecta > Hemiptera > Aradidae > Aradus > Aradus depressus. The sequence continues at coordinate 4,072,079 of OY759226.1, read as the reverse complement.
TAATACGTATTGATAGTAAGTATAAATACTTTTGAACTGCTAGTATATTGTTTAGTCTGCCCGTCAAGAAAAGCGGCTGTCTCGTTGTTCGACTCTCAGTTTCATAAAATAACAGTATTTCAGTTGTGGCTATAATTTATAACAGTTATTTTTAAGTAGCAGTAACGGGTGATGGCAGTTATTCAGATATATCACTTTTGCCCATCACTCAGAATAGCTAAAAGGTGTGCGGCCATTACATTTATCTTGAGTGTACAGAATTAAGTTAAATCTGAAATATTCTACCCTGGTCTTATTATATTAGGTGCTCTACATAAATATCCGGATGTCTAACTTTATAAGAGATATCTGGGCCAGATTATGTTGAGAACGCTCAGATGATAAGCTTGTTCCAAATCACATTGAGAACGCTCATATGACACGCTTGTTCTGCTGCTTAAACTCTCAATAAAATCTGTCTAAAATTGAATGTTTTAAGTGAATCCAACAGTAAAAAAGAGAAAAATTACTCGATGGATCACCAGCAATGTAGTTTTTGAGTTGAGCCCTTCCTCAACCCCCCCCCCCCCCCCCCCTCCCCTCCAGCCACATAAAGTGCACCGGTTGCGGTTTACGCAATCGTCAGCACAAAGTCCAAAAGTAACATTTAAGTTTGCTAGGTTGTACTATTTATACAATTCTGAGGTTACCTGAGATTACCTAAGGCTGTGACACCCTGTCCCCTGGGGAGGTCCCCAGAGGGAGGGGGATGGGGGAGAATTACCGATGTAAGGAATATACAATAAAATCCTTTTATAACGATTGCTGATATAACGATTTTCCGGATATAACGATGTAAAACCCGTATCTAGTTTGATTTGCTAATTAAAAGTGAAGAAATAAATCCGGATATAACGATGTTAGGTATAACGATATTCCGTATAAAACGATCTAAAACATAAGAAAAAGTTTTTTTTTTTTATTCATACATACAGACATAATTGGGTAAAACAGTATGAGTTTTGAAAGGATGAAAAATACGAAGATTATTGAAAACGGTTTGAAACACGGTTCTTGTTTACTCTTTCCGAGAGCAATGAGTCATTCATTCCATTTCCCCCTTGTTGAATTTTCTTCGAACTCCCTTCTTCCCTTCTAGTGCGTATATTCCTAGTTTCAGATTAGTCTTTCCTTTGCCTCCTATACATAATTTATGTATACAGTTCCAAATGTAAGTAAATTTTAAAAAGTAAATAAAAATATGTAGACTTTCTCGTTATGATCATTGTAAAACACTTTTTTTTTTCACTAACAAGCCCATACATTTGTATATAGGTTTAACAGTTTGGTTCCGGATATAACGATTTCTGGATATATCGATGTATTTTTCTTAGTACCTTGAATGTCGTTATAACCGGATTTTACTGTATTCACGAAAATCGACCGAAAGGAAAGAGGAGATAGGTGTGAGGAAGGATTGACTTAAAATCCCTGATAACTGCCGATATAATGAATTTATTGACACAACATTTTTATATAAGTCAACTAATGATTTGCAGCTCAAATGGTCGATTGATTTTGGACGTAAAGCGAAAATATAATTGAATAATTCGTGCTGAGGACCTGAACTTTTTTTTCTCTTATTTTATTCTCTGAAATACATTTTAGAATTGCACAAAATGTTGGTTATATCCTGTATATACTCGTAGATAAATGACTATATGTCTAGCATACATTTGAAGGGGTTGCGAAGTGAAGAGAATGATAGATGTGTAAATAAGAAGTTCTAGTCCTTTGTGTTCCTGAAGTCTGTCTTATAGAGGAGGCTCTACAGAAGAAGAGACTCTACCCCCGGAGTGCCTCATATTTCAGAAGGACACAAAGAAGTTCCAAGATCTGCCATCCAATTCAAGACGTCTTGATCCGACGCAACTCTCTTACACAGAATATCTGCAACACACGTTAGGAAGATGTGTGAGGAATCACCGTCATTGAGAATACACCGGGAATGTGCAGTCTTTCTTCAAATTCGTTCCTTTCCTTTCTTAGATGTGGGTAAAAATCAGTAGGTGGCGTCCTTATGGAATTCTGGGTACACAAATTTTCATGTGTTCTATACGAACTATAGAGGAAATTATGGGAGGTAAAATAAACTTAAGCACGCCGTCCTTCGGATGGGACGTTAAGCGATGGTCCCGAGCCTGTACGATGTCAGGTACTCGTTAAAGATCCCTGCCCTAGGTGAATTAAAATTTAGGGTAGGCAAAATTTAGGACTCCCAAGTCCACCAGAGTGACGAAAAAGCGCTCTGGTAGTAGGCGATATGACCTCGTAGTAAAAGCCCGGCCATGAGTCATAAAACCTAAACCTTGAGGAAATTATGTAATAGGTCAGAAATCCACAAACACACCCACAGACTTTTTTTTTTCATATCTGTAATTGAAGTCGGAAAACATGAGATTCGCGATGGTCTCGAGCCTGTACGATGTCCGCTACCTGATGAATAATAATTTAGGGTACTCAACAGTATAGTCGGGTCCAAAGAGCTTTCTGGTAGTAGGCGATATGACGTTGTTAAAGCCAAATGAGTCACAATAACTACCTAATAGATAAGCAGATTAACAAAATGAAATAAATAGGTATTTCATATTACCTGTTGTAAATCTGGCCTTATGCCCAATCTGAAATAGGTTTCATGCAATAAGGCCAAAACCATTCAAGATTTATATTTCATTCATGGTATTGGAGCAGAGGGAATTTTGTAAAATACTAAGCAAGCTGTTTTTTTAACGGAATTTCATATTTTTGACCTCAAAATTCCTCATATGAAAAAAAAAATGTCTGTGTGTCTGTGACTGTGAACACGATAACTGCCGATAGAATGAATGTATCGACACAAAATTTTATGTATGAATCCAGAAGTCTCTAACGACGTTATCTATTGATTTTCAGTCAAATCGACGAAAGGGAAGATGGGGAATAGGGGGAGGCTTAACACTAATCCAAGTGTCCTTGTGAAAAATTATAAAAAATTATATTTTAATTTTATTTACATTAAAACATTTATCTTATGCAGTTATTATGACTCTTGCCCGAGCTCTTAACTACAAGGTCATATCGCCTACTACCAGAGCGCTCTTTCGTCGTTCTGTTGGAAATGAGCCCGACTCTACTGTGGGAGTCCTAAATGTTGCCTACCCTGGTTTAGTTACCTAAGGTGGGTCATACGCAGAGGCTCGGGACGATCGCTTAACGGCATGCTTAAGCCTCGGCTGGGTTTCGAACCCGCGATTTTGAGCTCAGTAGGCTACCTCTGCGCACTCAAAATTTATAAACTACTTGTCTACTGTATTTATTAATATTAATTTATTTGTACTAATATTTTCATGCATTTATTTATTTATTTCATTTTGTTTTTTAGTAGTATTGCTAATTCTAATCCATGTGTGTCAGACCCTAAGGGGCCATTCATAAATTACAAATTACGTAAGGTTTTTTTAAAGCTAATTTGACCCCCCCCCCCCCCTCCCCCCCCCTATTGTAAGATATCGTAAGATTTCAACTACCACCCGAGCTTATACCCCCCCCCCCCCCCCCCTCCCCCCCCCCTTCGCCCTAAATGCCTTACATAATTTATGAATGACCCCTAAGAGTTAATATCTGTTTACGTATATTTTTTATGAGCTATTTTAGCATGAATAAATTCTTATGACTTATCATATTACCATGTTATGGTTTAACGAAAATAAATATTGATATTTAAAAAAATAAATTCGTGTCTTGGTCAAGAGAACAGCCATTTTCTTAGTCACCTGAACAGGTTCTAGGTTCCCCTTCCTCCATACCTGTCCCCGCCCACTTCTTTCTGATCCATCCCGTTGCTATTATTTCATTGGTCAGTCAATACTGGACTTCCATTGGTGGCCAATTAGTGGTGTAACAAGCCCCCCCTCACTTCCTTCTAAGAGGTTCCCAATTTTATTCGGCCTGAAGAAGCCCTCTCTTCCTTTCCTTTAAAAAATAAATAATATCGTGGGTAAAAAACTACCCCCTGTACTTCCCCTACTAATTAATTATTATAAACTAAGAGTTCACTCTCTCATATGATAGAAAAGAACATATGTTGATAGAAAAAAGGAGATATGTTTTTTTTTTTTTTTTTGGCCTTATGTACGATGCATATTGCCATATCTCTGTGTTATCTAGTTAATTGCGACATCCATGGCCCTAGGGGGAGTTCTATCTACGAAATAAAACCTACTCAGTATCAAATTTATATTTATTATAATCAAATGTCGTATATTTATTAGTATCAAATGTCATATATTTATTAGTATCAAATGTCGTATATTTAGTAGAATGAAATGTCGTATATTTATTAGTATCAAATGTCGTATATTTAATAGAATGAAATGTCGTATATTTATTAGTATCAAATGTCGTATATTTATTAGTATCAAATGTCATATATTTATTAGTATCAAATGTCGTATATTTAGTAGAATGAAATGTCGTATATTTATTAGTATCAAATGTCGTATATTTAATAGAATGAAATGTCGTATATTTATTAGTATCAAATGTCATATATTTAGTAGAATGAAATGTCGTATATTTATTAGTATCAAATGTCGTATATTTAATAGTATGAAATGTCGTATATTTATTAGTATCAAATGTCATATATTTAGTAGAATGAAATGTCGTATATTTATTAGTATCAAATGTCGTATATTTATTAGTATCAAATGTCATATATTTAGTAGAATGAAATGTCGTATATTTATTAGTATCAAATGTCGTATATTTAATAGTATGAAATGTCGTATATTTATTAGTATCAAATGTCATATATTTAGTAGAATGAAATGTCGTATATTTATTAGTATCAAATGTCGTATATTTATTAGTATCAAATGTCGTATATTTAATAGAATGAAATGTTGTATATTTATTAGTATCAAATGTCGTATATTCGACCCTACTACTACTACTACTACGACTACTCGGGGATTTGGAGGGAGAGCGGAATCTTGTATAGTAATGAGATTACTTTTATGTGAAAACTGTACTAAACGTTTGTCAGTGTCCCGTTTAATACAATTAAAATAAATATATAGAAAATTCGGGTTCAGGAATGAACACTTTAGTCCTGCCTTTTAGCCTTCTCTAAAACAGGCGCCATCAATAATTATATTTTCTTGCAAACTTGTCATTATTCTTCTATGCTTCTTGTATAATTTATGTAGAGGTAACATGAAATGAACAAAGAGCAAACTTACTAACATCACAAACACTAACAAGAACGTGTTAACATTTATTAATAGTAAGACACCCCAATTGGAAATATATATCAAAATTATTAAGTAATAACGTAATTAATTAACATAACTTGCAATTTACTTAAGATATAATTAAAAGGTTATATTTATAATATTCTGAAATATACTTCTGCCTATGTCACTGCATTGAATCATTTAGTGGTAGTTCAGAGTTAGCGAACTGCCTATTGTGCTCAAGATCGTGGGTTCAAATCCAAGACGAGGACCTTAGGTTTTTTTATCTGAAAAAAAAAAAACCTTGAGCATGCCGTACTTCAGATAAGCCGATATTCCCGAGCATATACGACGACATTAGTGAATAAACCTCGGAATTTAGGACTCCAAGAGTAAAGTCGGGCTCTTGTTAAAGCCCGGGCATGAGTCACAATAACTAACTTAAATTTGATATTGAGAATTTTATTAAAGGAATTAAATATTTATTGGGGATAATTATAAATTTCTCTCATCCCCTCCCCGGTGCACATCCTACTACAAAACAAATTTCCAGCTACGCCAATACTCTGCTTATAGATATATTCCATCATGTATCGGGGAACTCCCACTGAAGAATTTTATAGCGTGTTTTCATGTCGTGATCGTCGACATAATTATGCTATTGAACTCGTAAGCTCAAATCTTTAGAGTAAAATAAAGTATATATATATTTTTTTTTTTTACTCCAAGGTACAGTCATGAACTAAAAACAATTTGCAAATTGCGTGTATTAATAATTTATTTTAACATATATTATCATACATTTTCGTAATAGATGTGATTTACACTGATTATACTCATTCTACCGTCATTAGGGTATATTAATACTGATGAATAATGTTCATAGTATAATTAATCCCTTAACCTTCTTATGAGTTCATTCTTGAGTTCGTAATAATAATAATGTTTATATCCGTTTAACCAAAACATAATAATATAGGATACGATACATTACTTCTGGCCTATAATAAGAATGAGATCTCCAATATTTTCTATTATATAATCAGCGCTTTGAAACTTAGAGCATTCATTGTTAATGAATAATGTATTTCTACTTCCATTTTATATTTATATTCAACATCTATGTACATCCCCACTCCATATTTACTCTCCTTGTTATATTATTAACTAGACTTGAAAAATAAAATAAAACTTGTTTATTTAAGATATTGTCTAGTTTCACTAACTATATATACATGGGAGTACTTTCGGTATTTCTACCATACTCAGCTAAAAGCATAAGAGATAAGTCTTATGCTTTTGGCTGAGGATGGTAGAAATACCGAAAGTACTCCCATGTATATATAGTTAGTGAAATTAGACAATATCTTAAATAAACAAGTTTTATTTTATTTTTCAAGTCCATTTGAATTATTTCACAATATATCTGCAATAATGTCAGTTTTCATATTATTAACTAGCTGACCCGACAGACGTCGTTCTGTCAAAAGCTATTGGACTGGATTTTTTTTTTTTTACTTGGAACCACAGCAAGTTCCTACTTAAGAACGCTGGGCACCTTAGATAGTATGCGCCTTGCAACTTCGTGCAACCAGCTATTAAGTTCTTAGGACCACTGGGCAACACAGATAGTACCTAGTTAGGAACGCAGGGCACCGCAGCTAGTAGGTATGTGCCTTGCAACAGCGGATGCCCTAGGTATTTTGTGCTTAAGGACGCTGATGAGAGCTATTATTTACCGTGCAACGGTGCACCTTCAAAGTAATACATGCTTAGGAAACCCACCCTATTAAAATTAGGGCTATATCCCATCTTTAAGAAAGCTCCTTGTGAGATTCATTCAGCACCAATGCCGTCCAAAATGGTCCCAGCCAATTTATAAATATTGCTTTTGAAACTACTATTTAGGTATATGCTTGCCCTCTCCTTCCCCCCCTCCCGTTCAAATTTTTGAGATCTCATATAGTGTATTTTTCTATTTCGCCTTTAAAAATACTACATGTGAAATTCCATGACAATTGGATCATCTATTAATGAGCGATCACTATCTTCATATTTAGACCTACCCCCACTGGCTTTCAAAATGTTGAGATGTCACATAGCATATTTTTCAATTTGCCTTCTAAGAATACTACATATGAAATTTCATGACAATCCGATCATCCGTTAATGACCTATCACAATTTTGGCCTACACCCCCCCCCCCCCCCCCCAGGTTCACTATTTTGTCACACACCCTATTTTTTTATTTGGCCTTTAAGAATACTACATATGAAATTCCATGACAATCCGATTATCCGTTAATGACCTATCACTATTTAGGCCTAACCCCCCCCCCCCCCCCCCCAGGTTCACTATTTTTTCACACACCCTATTTTTTTATTTGGCCTTTAAGAATACTACATATGAAATTCCATGACAATCCGATCATCCGTTAATGACTTAGCACTATCTTTATATTTAGGCCCCCCTTCAACCCCCCCTACCGTTCAAAATTTATGGACGCCTCATAGCCTACTTTGTAACTTGGCTTTTAAGAATACTACATGTGAAATTTCATGATAATCCGTCCATCCGTTAATGCGCTAGAGCAATTTTTGTGCTTAGCCCCCCCCCCCCCCCCCCCCTCCAGTTGACCGCTAGGAACTCTCTTCATAAGAACCTTCCTCGGACTTCAACGAATATTTGAAAAAAAAAAATTAGCCGAATTGGTCCAGCCGTTCTCGAGTTTTGCGCTTAGCAAAATTAGCCAGTCATTTTTATTATATAGATTTATATTTACTTTTCATTCACTTTTTTCATTCATAAATTTTTTATTATTTTTCTCTGTATATTGCTCTTCATTTTTTTTTTTTTTTTTTCTCTTCAATATTATTACTTTCATTTATTTTCCTATTCTAAATCCATATTAATTTCATTTCCATATTTTGTACTTTATTCTCACTTATAGCTTTGTACCGATTTAGCAAAATGAATTTATTGTTTATTTAATTTAATTATTTTTATAGTCTTGTGCAAAGGTTCCTTTATATATGTCATTATTGTTCAGCTGATCAGTCTATAATTCTGAATATGTTAATGTTAATATTGTAAATTACACAAGTTAACAGATTGGGCCAACAAATGGAGAATAAAAATTAATAGAGGCAAATCTCTGCTAACTACATTCACTCTCAGACACAACACTTGTCCACCAGTTTACGTTAACAAACAGCCCATTCCTGTATCCGACATTGTTCGATATTTAGGACTTCATTTAGACAGACATTTAACTTGGACAAAAGACCTCAAAAGACCGTTTGGACAACTGAAATCAATCATCGGACGGATATACAACACTATACTTGTACTAAAACCTATCAGGACTTACGGTATCAGCCAAAAAATCACACATACAGCCCCTTCAATCACTGCAGTCCATTATACTACGCCACATTGCTTGTGCACCATTTTAAGTTATCCATAATCTAGCGACGACATCTATTGATTTCCAGCCAAATCGACCAATGGGAGGGAAGATTTGGGGAGAGGCTTAACTCAAAACCTCTAATAACTGCCATTGTAATGAATGTAACTACACAAAAATTCATGTGTGAATTCAATACCCCATAAGGACAACACATTAATTTTCAGCGATATGGACCGAAGGAAAGGGGTTTATATTATTCTGGGGGTAACTGCCGATATAATGAAATTATCGACCCAAAATTGAGTGTGAGGATTCAGAAGCCCTTATATAAGTCAACTATATATATATATATATATATATATATATATATATATATATATATATATATATATATATATATATATATATATATATATATATATATATATATATATATATATATATATATATATATATATATATATATATATATATATATATATATATATATATATATATATATATATATATATATATATATATATATATATATATATATATATATATATATATATATATATATATATATATATATATATATATATATATATATATATATATATATATATATATATATATATATATATATATATATATATATATATATATATATATATATATATATATATATATATATATATATATATATATATATATATATATATATATATATATAGGAACATTAGCTCAAACGGTCGACTGGTTTTGGAGTTCGATACTTGCCAATCCTGGGGAATCGGTACAAGGAAAAATCCGTGGATTCCCGGGATATTGGTACCGGGAATTCCTGTTGCGGTAACTATGACCGATTTTCCCAAAGACTAAACCAAGACTACCTTGGGATAAAGTTATCATGGCTAAATCTACTCCAGTTATCATGGTAAATTTCCCCTACCCCCTTCTCCAACTTAAGGAAATTGGCGAAGTTACAGGGGTACAGTTTATGGCTGAAGTTGGATAGAGCTGCCATTTATGTGAAAACTGTACCCTAGGAAGGGGTTAAATTTATTGGGAACCATTAAAATGAACCAGAAGGAATAAATAATTATCAAAAAAGTCTTCGGTAAATCCGAAGAATGAATTAAGTTGCCACTCTCCCTCCAAATCTATCGATTGGGCTAAAAATCAATAGGCGACTTACATAGTGGTCTCATGATACATTTTGTGTCGATACATTCTTATTGCGGTTTTTGGGTTGAGCCTCCCTTTTGATCCCCCCCTCCTTTTGATTCCGGGGGAATAAATTCGGGGATTCATATATAAAAATTTGTGTCGGTACATCCATTCTCTCGAAAGTTATCGTAATTTTTATGAAAAACATATAAAAATGAAGAGGGCGCCGGTAGCTCAGTGGTTTGCGTGCTTGACTTCTGACCTCAAGAACGTGGGTTCGTAACTCGACCGAGTCCCTTAGTTTATTTTATCTGGGAGGTAAAATAAACTTAAGCACGCCGTCCTTCGGATGGGATGTTAAGCGATGGTCCCGAGCCTGTACGATGTCAGGTACTCGTTAAAGTTCCCTCCCTACCCTAGGTGAATAAAAATTTAGGGTAGGCAAAATTTAGAACTCCCACAGTAGAGTCGGGCTCATGTCCACCAGAATGACGAAAGAGCGCTCTGGTAGTAGGCGATATGACCTCGTAGTTGAAGCCCGGGCATGAGTCATAAAAACCTAACCTAACCTCTTACTGATTCAATTTCGTGTCAATAAATTCAACTTCATTTATGAGAGTTTTTGCTCTATTTCCTTCGGCCGATATGACTGAAAATCAATAGGTGGCGTCCTTATGGGGGTGAGGATATACATATATAATATCGTGTCGATATAGTTATTCTATTCAGTGTTCACAGAGCGCACACAGAGACATACTTTTTTTTTCATTTTTGGAATCAGGGAGTTGGCTGGAATTCTGGTGAAAATACAACCTTTCTGATCGTTTACATAACTTCCGCTTTACATTTATAAGTTTTATTTTTATAAATATATTATATAGTATATAATTTTTTAACAATTAAAAAAAACGTTTATTTATTATATTTTATGACAAAAATTACTTTGGCTGTATGTTGAATTTTATATCATTGCAGATACATTTATTTGACGATTATGTAGATATTTATTTTTTAGTTATGTATATTGAGTTTGAAGATATACGTATATTATCTATTCCCACCCCCTTGAGCTATGTCAGTAGTCCTTTAGTCTCTACGCTGTACAGGTGGGATGAGGAATTTTTTTAATTTTTTTATTTGTTACTCTTCTGTTTCAAGATTTGCTAGTTTCTTTTCATTATTTGTATTTTATCTTTATTCAATCATAGATGTGCCACTGATGATGCTTTTGCGTTCAAAACTGATTCTTGTCTAAAATATAACTATGGGGAGACATCCTCTAAACTTTTTTCATCTTTTTTAATGTATTTTTCTAGTATGGCGTAGGAAGCCTCATTCTTCTATTTTAAAATTAAGCTCCGTACTATTTTTGCGATGGGACTTACTGTTAACTTCCTATTTTAACTGTAGGGTTGTCGTGCAGAAAAATAGACCTGTTTAAATCTGTGAATGTCTGAGGTTGTTAGTCGATTTTCTAACGTGACTCGTCTCCTGCTAATGACATCTTAATTTTCTTACCTTCGTTATCCTTAACGATGCAACAGTCTTCTTATCATTGTTAGCATTTTCTAACTGTCTTACTTATTTACATTTTTAAAATTTTTCTTTTGATTCTTCAGCGATATACATTTAGTACATAAGTATAAGAAAATGTATGTAATATGTCAGAAATGCCATGGTGAGTTTTGTCGTATTGGCCCTATCTCAAATCTGAGGACAAACAGACAACGGGAAATTTATTAAGGCACATTTTTTGTGGTAATCAATTTTTCGGTAGAACCAACCGTTTCCGTGCAAATCGAGCAGTCGTCCAAAAAAATAGATTTCAGAACGTTATTTTAGTTCGGTTTTCTGAATTTATCTCACAAATGGAGCGCACTGGGATAAAATATTGGGTATTCCATATAAAATCCGCTTCGCGGTTGTTTCTGCAAAATTTATTTGAATAGAATTTTGACTAGATCGTAAATTTAAAAAAATTTAAAACGGAACGTTTTTGGTAAGAACCAATTTTTCGATATGACTAACTATTTTTACGTAAATCGAGCAATCTTAAAAAAAAATAAGTTTCAAATCGAGATTTTAGGTTTTCGGAATGTATCGCATGTCTTTCAGTGTGCAACTTTTATTTTAATAGATTGTTGATTAGGATAAATATAAAGGTAACATGTAAAATGTAGCTAAGCCCTGAAGTTAAGTCCAATTTTGGCCAAAATCAATTTAGATCTAAGCACATCTGACTTCATTGTTTCAAATTTCAAGGTCATAGCTACAATCGTTTCTGAGTTCCTAAGTTCCTATGACATACTGTGCGTGATGCACAGTCAGTCAAAACGTATTCAGGGGACTTTGAAACGTGAAAATCCGTTGAAAAATCGATCGCGCATTTTGAATACTTTAAAGGTAATAGAAAGTAAACATTTAGAACTCTAAAAAAATTTTATTAAACCGTAATGTTAATTTTAATATACAATATTAATTTTAATAATTACACAATCTATTATTTTGACTCATGGCCGGGATTTAACTTCGAGGTCATATCGCCTACTACCAGAGCACCCTTTTGTCGCTCTAATGGACATATAACATTTATAATTAATCTTTTAGTTCTTGTAAAATGTATTAAGTACCCCAAAGTAATATGGTCTCTTCATCTGTTTTCGGATAAAATCTAATCTAAATTAGTACCTATATGTTTTCCAAGTTACAAAGTTCCAATGACATAGGTACACTCAGACAGACATTATCGCGAAAATTCAGATCGTATTCAGGAGGCCTTGAAACGTAAAAATCCCTTGAAAACTCCATTTCGGATTTTTGCACGATATCAATATCTCTAAGCAGTACCCTATACTAGAGATATAAGAAAGTGATATCTAAATTCATTATTTACTGCAAGAAGTTTTGAGACAGATGCAGCGTTTTCCCCCTCCAAAACGCAAACGAAAAATCGTAACAATCATTAACAATGGCCTCATTTTATTATGAGTTCGTTAGTTAGTTATTATAACTCATGCTCGGGTTTTAACTACGAGGTCACATCGCCTACTACCAGAGCGCTCTTTCGTCACTCTGGTGGACATGAGCCCGACTCTACTATGGGAATATTAAATTTTGCCTTCCTAGGTTTATTCACTTAGGGTAGGGGTCTTTAATGAGTACCTGACAACGTACAGGCTCGGTACCATCGCTTATCGTCCCATTCGAAGGACGGTGTGCTTGAGTTTATATAGGTATTTTACCTCCTAGATAAAATAAACTAAGGGCCTTGGTCGGGTTTCGAACCCACGACCTTGAGCTCAGAAGTCAAGTACGCATACCACTGAGCTACCGGCGCCCTGAAATTCCACAAATGAAAGAAAAAAACTTACTGTCTTTCTGTGAACACGATAACTCACTATTTTATGAATTTATCGACACAAAATTGCATATGTAATTCAAAAACCCATAAGAAAAGGGGGGATCAAAGAGAGCTCAATTCAAAAAACCTAATAATAATAATAAATTTATAATAATAATAAATTTATTTCCGTTAAACCAATACATGGTAATAGCATACGTCAAAAGAATTTATACATTAAGATAGCTTATAAATTAGATTTATAACCACTTGAGTCTATCACACCTATGATTAGTAGTAATAACAAAACTATTAAAAAAATTAAAATGAAATTAATAAAAACTGAATAAATAAATAGGTACTTAAAAATATATGAGTATATAAAAAAATTAATACAATATATTTTTATAATAAGTAGACACATTTTTCATTGGCATAATAACTGCCGATGTTTGTTCTGAGTTTGGTTTTAAGTGTGACGCTGTGGAGAAGTGGAGATACGAACCGCTTCCTTCAGGTTCGTTATTCCAGTCGATTCAGCTTTGATACCTGATGAGAACGGCTTTGAGTCGAGACAACCTTCTCACAAGGCCCATCTCCAGGCGTTCTCGATCCAGCCTTTATAAGTCCATTTACATAAATCTTCAATTTTCACCGTCCTTTTCCCCCCACTCTCTTAGCTATTCTGTTTTACAATTTTATGTCTCTCTGATTTCTTGAAAGGGAAATTAGACATGGGGAAATTTTCCTCAGCGCGAATTTATCAACATTTTCAATTCTTCTTCTTAATCAATTAACGATTTGGTTGAAAATTAATAGAGTCTGTCTCACTCAGGTCCTATTTTTTGAATGAATCCTTTTTTTTCTTTCTTCGGTTGTACCGGCCCCTGAAGAAGGCTCAAAAACACCCGTCCTCCTCGTAGGGGGGCACAATATTATTCTCGTTTATTTGATTGCTGCCACGGCCTGCTGTAGAACCACCAATCGCCGGGGCTTCTGGCCGGGTCCCCCAACCTACCTTATCGGCGTTTCCCGAGAAAACTTGGGATCAGGTCGCAGGTGGGCTGTGTTACTAGCAACCCGCGGTCATCCCCGGAACCACGCTAAACTGCCCTCTTTACCCTCCGCCAGGAGGCGACGAATCGACTGAACTCCGGGTAGTCAGCCTCACTCATCAGCTTCCTTGGGTTCAGTCCCAGGTACGATCCTGTCCGGCGTATCAACTCCACCCTAGGTCCGTCGTACAGCGGGCATTCGAGAACTACGTGTTCTGCAGTCTCGACGCCGCCGCACGAGCAGTTCGGGCTGACTTCTTAATCCAAATAATACTAAATTTCATACGGTTACATTGATTCTTTTTTATTGAATAAACAAATAAATATGATTTAAACCAATAAAGAAGAAAAAATAATTTAGGAGCCCCTATGTAAGTCAACTTTTGAATATTAGCGCAAACGGTCAGCTGTTTTCGGAGTGAGAGCAATAAGTTAATAGATTAATTCGTCCTGGGGAAGTACATAGTCGGAGATTCACCAACTACTTTTTATATATTTGTAGTTCTTTATTAAAAAGTATAAAAAATAAAATATATGTGTTGTGGCCATCATAACAGGACGTACTGGCCCACTGACGTCAGCATATTACTCTCAAGTACCCAGTAACGCCGGTATGGAATGATTTTAAGAGATAGGCAGAGTGATTTGTACAATAGTGGTTGGTATAAGAATGTCCTGTTATTGGCACAGCATATATTTTTTAACAGACTACATAACTTCACTCATTGATGTGTCAAGAATAATGTTAGAGTCGGTATTTAGGTTAGATATGAATCAGAGCTAATAGAAAACGTGTGTGGTTATGGTGCTTGGTAGGAAACACTCTCAACTGAATATTTCATTCATGAATGAAGCGGAGAAGCTTGGCAAGCCATTCATACATCTCAGCCTACTGTTTCCCATTCATAAAGGCAGTTCCTTTGTAGTACAACCTATCCTAGATCTTTATTAGTGTGTGTGTGGATTCATTTTTTCGTAGTTTCGAAATTACATGAAAAATAGCGTAGTTGAGGATCTCCGAGAAACGCTAGTTAGATTAGTTATTATGACTCATGCCCGGGCTTTAACTGCGAGGCCATATCGTCTACTAACAGAGCGTTCTTTCGTCACTGTGGTGGACACGAGCCCGACTCTACTGTGGGAGTCCTAAATTTTGCCTACCCTAAATTTTTATTCACCTAGGGCAGGGCAGGGGTCATTAACGAGTACCTGACATCGAACATCGCTTAACGTCCCATCCAAAGGACGGCGTGCCTCGGTCCGGTTTCGAACCCACGTTCTTGAGCTCAGAAGGCAAGCACGCATACCACTGAGCTAACGGCGCCCCTCAGCTATTTATATACTAATTTCTTTTATTTCTCTTAGTTTTTTTCTTTTATGTATTCTTATAATTTTTAATTTTATTATTATTATTTATATATAGGTATTTATTTATAATTGTTATTTTGTTTTCTTTATTTTTTGAATATTTCGCACATTTCGACCTGGTAAAGGACGTAAGAAAGTCCTGAAATAACATCGGAAAAATACACAAATATTAATTAAATAAATAAATGTACCTATCTATTGTATTTATTAATATTATTATTCTCTTATAAGACAAGGATGAGTTATGTATTAATTTTATTAAATTCAATTATTTAATTTTATTTTGTCGACATGTAGATATATATCTTATGTCTCTATTAATAATCGATTATGATAGTTACCATGAATTTTATATAGCATAAATTTAGATGAAATAAATAAAATAAGAAAGATTTATTTTGTTTTAATTTGAAAAAGTGAATATACTAGATGTAATTCTACGTCATCGATTCCGGCTCAGTCCTGGCTGTGGTATGCGTGCTTGTCTTCTGAGCACAAGAACGTGGGCTCGAAACCCGACCGAGGCCCTTAGTTTATTTTATCTGCGAGGTAAAATAAACTTGAGCACGCCGTCCTTCGGATGGGACGTTAAGCGATGATCCCGAGCCCGTATGATGTCAGGACCCCTGCCCTTGGTGAATAAAAATTAAGGATAGGCAAAATTTAGGACTCTCATAAGTAGAAGCGGGCTCATGTTCACCAGAGTGACGAAAGCACGCTCTGGTAGTAGGCGATATGAACTCGTAGTTAAAGCCCGGCATGAGTCATAAAACCTAACCTCACCTAACTTGACGCTCATTGCCCGAGCATCTCCAAGGTACACAGCTAGTTAAATAATAAAATTACAATAATATTTCTCAGGTCAACATTTCCACGAACGGGATATGTTGTTCCTCTTAATATATCTTGAGAAACGACTGTCCCCATTTTGTCAAGAAGAACCTCTGCAAACTGTCTAAAATTAACCTCTTAAAGTTTACAATAAATTAGGTTAAACATAGTCCAAGAGGGAGAGAGATAACTTATATAAGATCATGAGTTTATTTGTGAATCTGGGAAGGCACCCCTCCTGTCCGTTTGTTTGTTTAGCCAGTTCCTGAAATCCTTCTATTTCTTTATTTACCTTCAGTGATGTTAGGGGGTCCCAAGAAATACGATCCATGGATTTCTGAGATCAACAGTACCCCCACCACACTTCTTCCAACTGAGATTATTATCTTCCCCAACTATTCCGAGTATAGGGGAAGTTATGAGTTTTCAACGGAATTTCATGTTTTCCGTGGAATGAATGTATCGACACGAAATTTTATATGTATATCCAGAACACTCTATCGACGACACCTATTATTTTTCCGCCAAATCGAACGAAGAGAAGAGAGGTATTAGGAGGGACGCTTAACATAAAAACTCGAATAACTGCCGATTTAATGAATTTATCGATACAAAATTTAGTATGAGGATTTAGGAGCCCCAATGTAAGTCAACTGTTGAATATTAGCGCAAACGGACGACTGGTTTTGTAGGCAGAGCGAAAAGGTAATTAATTCGTTCTGAGGATAAAAAAAAATAAAATAAAATAAAAAATATATATATAAAAAAAATTAACATTTATCATTACTTGCAACATTACAATAAAATGTATTTTAGCATTTAGGATAAACAGTAAAGTATAATAATTTTGTAGTAATGATACAGTAGAATCCCAATAATTCGTATGGTCAAGGGACTGACGGTTTGGTACGAATTATCGGGATAACCAATTATCGGGAGTACAAAATAAAAAAAATTAAAAACGTATTAATGCAAATATGTATGTATTAAGAAGTATGTACAATGTGGTAAGAATAAAAACTATGCAATAAACACTGCTTTATACTAAACTATACAATAAACAATATACGCAATAAAAAATATGTACATATGTTCTAGATTAAATAAACACCAATCAAACATTTGTTAGAAAAAATGTTAGACATGATCAATAAAATTGCTAAAACTTTCCCCCTCTCCTCTCCTCATTTCCTTTCAGTGAAAAGAGTACGAATTACATAATATTATGATAATATGAGATTTCATATGAAACTTGTCTCTCACTCGCTCTCCCCTTTGGTTCTGTAGGAATCACGTGATTTCCTAGAAAACATTTATCTCGCACTCATTCTGCTCTCTCGTCTCTCACTGTCCTCTCTCCCCCTCTTGAAAACAGTACGAATTAACGAGGTTTTTAAGCTGGAAATACGAATTATAAGACGTTTAAAGTGACCTCGAGCATAAAAATAATACGAATTATCGAGGGGTCCGAAATGCATTGTTTTTATACCACTTATCGGGATTTCCTCTGGGGACCGGCAAATTCGTACGAATTAGCCGGAAATACAAATAATCGGGATACGAAATATTGGGATTCTACTGTATATATCTGAGATGTTCAGCATCTATAATCCTAATCCTAATCCTATAAATGTCCATAGAAAATATTTAAATTGATGTTTACATTGTATCACATAGCAACGAATTAAAAAATATATTTTTATTATTGATAGCAGCGGACGCCGCGGCGGTAGCTCAGAGATAAGCGCATGCATGCTTGCCTTCTGAGCTCAGGACCTCGGATTTGAAACCCGGCCGAGGCTATTAGGTTTCATATCTGGGAGGTGAAAATCTTTGAGCATGCCGTCCTTTGGTGAATAAACATAGGTAGGCAACATTTAGGAATCCCTAGTAGAGTTGGGCTCAAGTCCACTAGAGTATCGAAAAGAGCGCTTTGGTAGTAGGCAATTTCGCTCATTTGCTGCAACATATATGTGATTTTCCAGGCTCAAAAATATTTTTTTTTTTTTTTTTTTTTTTTCTTTTGGCTTTATGTACGGTGCATATTAGCCATGTCAATGTGTTGTATATAATCAAAAATATATATGTGAGAATGGTTCTTCCTTTATTGAGTTATGTCGTTCTTGCTGCATATGAGCGATATGACGTAGTTAAAGCCTGGCATGAGTCACGATAACTAAAATATATTTTTTTCAATATTTAACTATACATATATGCAATAAGAAGATAGATATATTTATTACTGAGATCTGTTTTATATTTAACATTATCTGTCATGATATAGGGCACGCATGGTCGTCCTGATAATACTAATGATAACTGTTGGATGATGGCCAATGTAAAGATATCATGACACTCAAGTTCCAATCAAATGTCAACTCACTACTTTATCTCACCACAATGTAACAGACACACTGTACAGAATATACAGAGGAGAAGAAATATTGACAACTAGCTGCAGCGTTGCTCGGGAAAATATCGGCCATCAATCGGCTCACACCTCATCCGGAAAAATTGGACTCAAAAAATAAACGAAAATATTCTAAAGTCAGAAAAAACTTTGGAAATAATAGGTTAGGTTAGGTTTTATGATTCATGCCCGGGCTTTAACTACGAGGTCATATCGCCTACTACCAGAGCACTCTTTCGTCACTCTGGTGGACATGAGCCCTACTCTACTGTGGGAGTTATTTTGCGTACCCTAAATTTTTATTCACCTAGGTCAGGGGTCTTTAACAAGTACCTGACATCCGAAGGACGACGTGCTTAAGTTGAATTTACATCCCAGATAGAATAAACTAAGGGCCTCGATCGGGTTTCAAAACCACGATCTTGAGCTCAGAAGACAAACACACGGGGGAGGGGGGGAGTGTACAAAAGTGGTTGGTATAAGAATGTCCTTTTATAGTCCATTACATAGGTACATATTTTTTTTAACGTTCTAATGAAAACTGTTAATAATAATGACCGGGCTCTAACTAAGAGGTCATGCCGCCTATTAACAGAATAGTGTTGTCGAAATATCGATATTGCTATCGATTAATAGTTGAATTTGACTATCTAATATTATCTTGTTTTAGTACAATCGAATTTGATTTTTGATTTAAAATTCGCGGTCTTGCACTTTCCAATTTCTCACCTATATTCTCTACATTTTATGATAAGTTTACTGAATTTTTGTAAACATCGATAGAACTCAAGTAAAGTTTAATATTATTAGAACTTCGGCATGGTCGTGACTGATCTAAATGTTTGAGTTGATCGTTTCCGTTCTGAAGTTCGGTATTCCTTTTTGCATTCTGTACATCGCGCGAAACTTCTTTCGAAATGCTCCCAACACATCTGAATGATTTTTCCGTTTCACACCGCTCATGCCTCACACTAGTAATAAAATTAAAAAGAAAACGAAGCAAAATCGAACTGAGAATAATACAAAATAAAATCCACTTCTTAAACGAAGTAGGTTAAAGGAACTGATAATGCTGAAGGACGAAACCTCTTTTATTGGTTACTGACAGAATAGCCAGCGATATGGAAACCGAACTCTTTTCACGACAGCGGCGATTACTTTTCTTCTTCGAAATTCATGTTTCAGTTTCAATAGTACAATCGATTAATCGATAGTTTGACATCACTATACCAGACCGCTCTTTCGTCACTCTGGTGGACTTGAGCCCGATTCTAATGTGGGAACCTAGGATTTTCAGCTACCAGCTTAAAAAACCGCTTCGAACCCGAAAACCGGACGACCTGCGAAAAATCATATTTCATTATATAAACTACTAGCAGTAATACCCGGCGTTGCCCGGGGAACTTTGACTTTTCTCCTAATATCTCTCGTTCGAATCCATTTCAATTCTTGATGTTATAATTTTCAATTATTCATACGGAATAACGCTTATAGTCCTTCAACGGCAGACATCCCAGCTAGTAAGTTTTTAGGACCCCTGGGCACCATGGCTAGTACGCGCCATTCAACGGCGGAAACCACAGCTAGTGAATACTTAGCATCAGTGGACGTCCTAGCCAGTGCGTACTTGAGAACGCTTGTGACCACCAGGTTGATTAAAACATAGACTTCAACCATCCTGGAGCTAAAACTAATTTATTCAAAAAGATTTCTCATTAATCGTTGCAATGGTTTTCGAGTTACAAAGATTGCGTGAGTGGATGCTGGGATGGACCAGGGGTTGATTAAAAAATAGACCTTAACCTTCCGGTAGATAAAACTTATCTATTCAAAAAGATTCCTCATTAATCATTGCAGTGGTTTTTGATTTACAAAGATTGCGTGAGTGGATGCTGGGATGGACCAGATATTGAGGTACTAATACGCCTATAACCTTCCACAGACGATGACGAACAAATTAAAAAAAAAATTAATCAAATCCATCAAGCCGTTCGTGAGTTATAGCGGTACAATGCACAGACATTTTCAGCTTTATATATATATGATTTTTGAGTTTTTTCTACAACTTTGACGTCATAAATATATGCGGTATGTAATGTACGTAAGTCCCAAAGAAAAGTGATCTCAATTTTCATCTGATCTCGACCAAAATCCAATCAAATCTATGTTAGCTGCATAGATAGAATTTTTGGAACGCTCACAGTCAAATGGGGTGCTTGAAACGTGAAAAAACAGTTGAATATTCGATCTCGAATTTTCCTTCGATTTCTCTCCTAATTCTCTATTATGCTACAGGAACACAAAGTAAAAAATGTGTCCGTGATTCAACGGCAATGTACTTCCCCAGACCAAAATAATCAATTATCTTTTCGCTCCCCTTTCAAAGTCGACTTCTAAATCCTCATACTAAATTTTGTGTCAATAAATGATCTGAACCCCCCTTCTCTTCTTCCAATATCGCTGAAATTTGACAGGTTATATCCTCATTGGGTTTTCAAATATGAAATTTAATGCTGATATATTCAATACATTGGCAGTTAATGTAATTTTTGAGTTGAGCCCTATGTAAGTCAAATTTTTATGTATATGTAAGTCAAAAATGAGGTAGCCGATATCTCAGTGTTATGTGTGTTTGTTTACTGAGCTCAAGATCGCGGGTTCGAAATGCCTTAGTTTTTTTACTAGGGAGTTGAAAAAACCTGGAGTGCGCCGTCCTTCGGATAGGACGTTAAGCGATAGCAAACATAATTGATTAATTTGTGCTGGGGAAGTTCATTGTCTGTGATTCACCGACAACTTTTTAATTGAGAATGATGAAGGTGGATAGTGGGTAGATGGTCGTTCATTCACAAGATGTGTTGATACAGAAATATCCCATTCTCTCTTGAGAGTTAGTGTGGGTTATTTCGGTAGCTGGTGGTGTCCCTAGGGTCCGTGTCTTCTCCTGAGTCCCCAGATCAGAGTCACTTTCATCCATTTTGACCGAAAACCAAAATTTCGAGATCGAAACGAATTGCAGAGACTTTGAAATTAAAAATTGAGGATTCAGGTGAAAGGAAAACATATCTGACCGATTACATAACTTTCCCTATACTTCGTATGTCTGGGGAAGTAAACCCTCAACTTGATACTTTAGACTGCATACTATATGTGGGGGATGTGCCACTGATAATAGCGCAGTTGTGTTGAAAACCGGTTCTTGACAAAAAAAAGAAAAACCCACACTAAAAATAGAAAATGTTTCCCCGCAACCAATCAGGAAGCGGTATCTATAAATGTTTGGGTTCTTATTATTTGTAGCCGATAGTTTTATAAAGTTTTACTTTAATAACTGCCGATGTAATAAATGTATTTATATGAAATTTCATTTGTAAATTTTTTTTAAATTACATTACCTACCTTTAGTTTATTGCTCCATTTTATTACAATTGTTATTGCTATCTGTTTTATTATTATTTTCATTATATTTTTTTCTTTATTTTATTTATTATGTGTCTTTTTGGTACAAATGTACACGAATTTTCTTTATTTAGTATGAACTTTCATTATTTATTTTTTATGACTCTCTCCTGACAGACTCGATACTATGTCTTGCAAGTGCATATGTAAATAAAGTATTCATTCATTTACAACTTATTGTTAAATAATTCAATGACTTTAATCACTAATTTATTTTTTTTTGAGAAATCTCGTCGACAGCATCTGTCACTTTATACTACTTTTCCGACCTAGCTAATAAAGACGTTTCGGTAACAATTCCCATCATCTGTATCTATAATTTATTTTCTCTACCTTTATGTAAAAAAAATTGTTTATATTGTTCCATTATATGTATCAACATAATACAAAATATTAAATTAAACATAGATCGAATTTAAGTTAAATAAAAATAAATATATAAATAATAATTGAATTAATAATAATTAAAACAAAAAGAATAAATATAAATATAACCACATTTCCTGTAGAAATTTTATAGTTGGTATTCTACTAAATTTTGATTTCTACAGTAATCACTGTCACTTGGAATTATACATTGTGTAATCCATCAGAAATTCGATGTCGAGTTTTCCCCGGAATTACGTATTTTTCGATAATCTAATTGAACATGGTTTCATGGTAGTTAAAATTAAATCTCTCAAAATCATCAAAGAAAATGTTTAATCTCCGTTGAATGCGTCAAATCAACAAATTAACAACATGGATATTCCCGCAAAACTAACAAGCTTATGATTCCCCATATGGATCAGAGGGGGGCTTAACTCAAATAGTCCAATAACTGTCAATGAATTTATAGGTGAAAAATTCAGTTTGAGGATTCATAAGTCCCTATGTAAGTACGCTATTGAGTTTTAGCTGAAACGTTTCTTCTGTAGTTAGTTATTGTGACTCACTTTAACTACGAGGTCATATCGCCTACTACCAGAGCGCTCTTTTCGAGATGAGCCGGACTCTACTATGAGAGTCCTAAATTTTTCTATCGGAAGGATGTTCAAGGTTTTTGGAGGGAGAGCGGAAACTTTATTAATTCATCGTCATAGTTTTTTTTGTTTTTTTAGTTCTCCCAGCTCTACAAAGCATAGGGTAAGTTATGTAATCGGTCAAAAATTCGATGCGGATTTTTCAACGTTATTTCATGTTTTCCGACCTCTACTTACATTCCAAATATGAAAAAAGTAAATTCTCTGTGTCTATGGTCACGATAATTCCCAATAGAATGAATGTATCAACACAAAATTTTGTATGTGAATCCAGAAACCTCTAACGATGACATCTATTGTTTTTCAGCCAAATCGACCATAGAAAAAGGGGATTGAGGGGGAGACTAACTTAAAAAACTGTAATAACTGCCGATAGAATGAATGTATCAACACAAAATTTCTTCTGTGTATTTAAAACCTCATAAGGACGACACTTATTAATTTTGAGCGGAATGGGCCGAACGGAAGGGGGGCTTAATTCATTATCTCAAAAACCCGATGTAATGAATTTATCGACACAACGTTTAGTTTGAGGATTCAAGAGGATATACTGGTTTGGAGAGGGAGCGAAAATTTAATAATTGAGTAATTCGTTCTGGGGAAGTACATTGCATGTGATTCACTGACGATTTCTTTCTTCTGTAAATTTGATTAATTATGTTTCATATCGTTATTTTATTAGTTACTTAGTTATTATGACTCATGCCCGGGCTTTAACTACGAGGTCATAATATTATCGTCTACTACCAGAGCGCTCTTTCGTCACTCTGGTGGACATGAGCCCAACTCTACTATGGGAGTCCTAATTTTTATTTACCTAGGGCAGGGGTCTTCAACACCTTCACTGCGGCATATGCCCCCGGTGTACTGTCTTCAACACCTTCACTGCGGCATATGCCCCCGGTGTACTGTCTTTAACACCTTCACTGCGGCATATGCCCCCGGTGTACTGTCTTTAACACCTTCACTGCGGCATATGCCCCCGGTGTACTGTCTTTAACAGAATGCGGCCTAAAATTTTATAAAACCTCTTCAAAATGCGTAAGCTTTTTAACCTGTAGATTTCGTTAGTTTTCTTAATCCTAAGTCGTGAATAAAATATATTTTTTTTTAGAACGCGGAAAAGTGGATTTTTCCGTACATGTCTCCGGAGATATGTTTCGCATACAGGTAACAAACTATTATCTGTGTGCGCTACATGCCTCTGGGGATCTGTAGAGTCAGGTTTGTCCATGTTTCTTTCCTGTAAGAGCATGCTTCCTGCTTCCCTTTTCTTTCAGTAACATTTTATAAGTTGAAAAGGAGAGTCGTAACTATGTCGTCGCGAGTTAAAAAAATTCTGGAGTTAGTTGCAGAAAGGCTGAAGGAGCAGATAATAATAAATTGATTTTTATCACATTTGTGTCATTCGAGGAAAACCTCCATTTCATGCTAAACAGATCGCCGGAGATATGTGCGACGGGAACAGGAGAACGATCAAAGCTCTATCTATCAGTAAATACTAGTGACAGTTCTTAGAAGTTAGTCTATTTCTCAAGAGATAGCACCATTTGAAAAAAAAGTACATATCCCCGGAGATATGTATCGCACACAAATTTAGTTCAGATACCGGATCTCGGGGATATGTAACGCAGTCAAAGACAAAGCACGTAATACACATGCCGCAGTAACGTGTTAATGAGTAACTGTCATCGTACAGGCTCGGGACCATCGCTTAACGTCCCATCCGAATGACGGCGTGTTTAAGTTTATTTACTAAGGGCCTTGGCCGGGTTTCGAACCGACGATCCTGAGCTCAGAAGACAAGCACGCATACCACTGAGCTACTAACCTAGGAAATATAGGACGCACTTCACCTACGGGAGGATCCTAACCTCGTGTACTAAAGCTAATATTATTGATGACTTGGAGCGGTGTGGGAGACGCCGACTATCGACCATTTTATCATTCTTTACCTGAGTAGATAGATTTGAGCCCCATTGTGTCTCCTCTCAATTGCTACAAGAATGTCATTACTCATCCCCCCCCTTTTTATAGGGGGGTTTTTTATAGCCTTTTTGTAGGCAACAACACAGCTGTTTTTGCACAAAATTATTTTTACTATGTGTTCTTTGTATGTTGAAGAATATTTTTATCGAAAAAAAATCGAAGTTTGTACGTTAGAACACTGAAAAAAATGGTCTAAAAAAAAGTGGTGTCCGATGGTAAACCGAAAAGGGCTTCGCCCGGATTTACATTTGAAATAGAAAAATTCTATTTTGCGCGAGAATTTTGTCTCTCAATTGATTTCAATGGGGATTTTGTTTTTCGGTGATTATTCCTCCGTGGTATGTTCGATTTCAGATTTTTTTAGTAGTAAACCATCGTCACCGTGTCCACTACCATCGTGGCAAATTTCAATGTGATCGGTAAAGGTGTTTAGTAGCAAAAAAAAAAAAAATGAGAATAAGCTATAAAAGTGTCCTCCTTATAATGTTGCATCCTCTGTGGTACTCCCAGATCACAGCGGGGATGTACCGTTCTTCTGAAGTCACTTGGGAGCACCCTGGGGGGGGGGGGGGGGTCATCGATCATTATATTGTCTCTCAAGTCAACTCTGATATGCCTCTGCATATCACAAGAGTCAATGAAAAATTCGTCGGAGTGTCCTGACGCTTCGTCAGTGACAGCTCGTTTCCCCAACTTTAATCTTGAAGCAGAAATATAGAGCATACCTGTTCCATGTGAATAACTGTGAAAAAGATTTCGTCTTTTTGTTTCACTATAGCTTGTGAGCAGCTCAGAGGTAGCTCAAAATCCGGCCGAGACTCTTAGGTTTTTTATCTGGGAGGTGAAAAAAACCTTGAGCACATTGTCCTTCAGAGGGGATGTTAAGCGATTGTCCCGAGTATGTACCATGTCAGGTACTCGTTATATATTTTTTATTTTCATTCATACATTTATTATTGTCATCTTTGATTTATTTTCATGTATGCATATATATGTGTACTTCAATCAGCACATACTTTTTCATCATTTTTCTTTTATTATTAAGATTTCACTTTGAGATGAAATTTTATTTTTAATGTTTTCCATATTTTAAGACATAACTGTACAGGAGGGAAAGGAAAAACCCCGTGGGGGCTGAAGGAAGGTACCGTCTGGATGTAAACTGGTTGAACTTCCATTTAGTACTTGTTTAGTCGTGGCTGAAGATGTTATCAATACCGAAAGTACTCCCATATATTATATATATATTTTTGTAAAATAGACAATATCTAAAAAAAAAAAAAAGATTTCGTCTTTTTGTTTGACATAATTTGTGAACGCAGATAACTCCCGAAAGACTAAAAATAAAGAGTGCCGGTAGCTCAAAATCCGGCCGAGACCCTTAGATTTTTTATCTGGGAGGTGAAAATAACCTTGAGCACATTGTCCTTCGGAGGGGCTGTTAAGCAATGGTCCCGAGTCTGTACCGTGTCAGAATGTAAAAAATATTGTCTATTTTACTTTTTTCTTTACTTTTTATCGAATTTTTAAGTGTTTATGATTAAAAAACTTCTTCTATACTATGTCTAACTGGTCAAAAAGGCCCAAAGTTGTGTATAAGCCCGTAGGAGGGGGGGTTGCTACTTCCCTTCATATTGATTAGATAGCCTCTTTTTACACGACCCCCCCGACCCAGACCCAATATGAATCATCCCCCCGACCCACAAAATCATTAATCATACTGTTAATGTACTTTTTGGAGGGGGAGCCCCCCCCCCCCCCCCCCCCCCCCCCCCCATAGAGGTCACATTCATTACTCCAGTTTCAATCATCCCAGTTTTCGACTAAACTTTGTATTTCTGGTACATTTTTTCAATCCGCAGATAACAGGATACCGCCTCTCGATCTCGGGATTTGTTATTCATTGGTTTTAATCTATGTTACTTTATCTGAAGCTGATTATGTGCGATATCCATACTTCTCTTTCTTAGTGAGCTCAAGATCGCGAGTTCAAAACCGGACCGAGGCCCTTATTTTATTTTATCTGGGAGCTTAAATAAACTTAAGCTCGCCGACTTTCGGATGGGATGTTAAGCGATTGTTCCGAGCCTGTACGATGTCAAGTACTGGTTATTGACTCACTGTCCTAGCGCTCTGGTAGTAGGCGATATGACCTCGATATATCGAAATTTCAGATAGATCAGTCGGTCGATTCACCATCTATCCGTTAAATGTTCATGATCATATATCAGATGGTTGCTTGATTTTCGCGAAAACAATTGTTTCATTGAAAAAATCGCCATTCCGACGCCTTAAGCAGGCATGGCAGAGGGACGCTCCAGAACTAGCCTGGATGGACTCTTCTTCGATCACGTACCTCAGCAGTACAGTCACAAGCCACACACTTGACACTCCTCAACTTCACACTCACTAATGACAAATGTTATGTCGTGAATATGTAAGCAAATAAATACACATATAAAAATCGTCTATTACGGATAATGTTCATTGTGAAATTGGTGACTAGTTCATAGCTACAATCATTTCTGGGTTAGAGCGATCATAACGTTCCAATCACATTCACAAATGACACACAGACAGAAAACATCGAGAAAATGGTCAAAACGTACTCAGGGGACATTGAAACGTAAAAATCCGTTGAAACCTCGATCTTGGGTTTTCGCACGATTAGGCAGGGCCCAAGTTGAGACGCAGTTCGGTGAGGTGACGCAGGATCTGAATGAGGGGAGAGCAAAAGTTGAAGGCGCAGTTCTGTCACCACTGCGTGTTCGAGTTGTTATGTGTGAATATTAGGGTGGCCCTTATTTTGATAAAGTTTAAATTTCTCAGACCTCCACCTGGAATTTTGTTTAGAATGTTGAAAAAATGAATTTTTTCAGATTTTTTTGACCATATTAACCCGTGCCTGTAAGGTGTTAAAGTTTAACATTGAGTTTAAATGGGGATTTTGCGATTCGAGAGACTTTAGAGCGTAACTTTTGATGCCTCGAATGGATTGTTCTGAAATTTCGTATTCTTACGTTTTGGGGGTCACTGAATTCAAATTTGATGTCAAAAATTAAGTTTTGACAGTTACTCTTGACGAAAAACAGTCATTAATTTTGACTAATAAACAATTTTCTCAAAAAATCCATCCGTGATGTGATTTTATAGGCTTTAGAGGTCGCTGATTTCAAATTTGATGTCAAAAAACTGTCAATAATTGAAATTATGATACAATTTCATGAATACATTTTTCAGTGATGTGATTATATATGTTTTAGGGGTCGCTGAATTCAAATTTGACCATTGGAAGACTAATTAATAGATTCAGAATAATGCTTTTAATTCTGAATTATTGACAGTTTTTTGACAACCGGAAATGTCAAAAATCAATTATTGATATCAAAAGTTGCGCTCTAAAGTCTCTCGAATTGCAAAATCCCCATTTAAACTCAATGTTAAACTTTAACACCTTACAGGCACGGGTTAATATGGTCAAAAAAATCTGAAAAAATTCAATTTTTTCAACATTCTAAACAAAATTCCGGGTGGTGGTCCGAGAAATGTAAACTTTTTCAAAATAAGGGCCACCCTAGTGAATATGTACTTAGTAATAAAACGTTTGTGTTCAAAATGTCAAATTAAAAAAACAATAAAATGTTAATTTAATTAAAAAAATATATATACTTACCAGATTTCACCCCCATCTCTGTCGCGACTTCTTCCCTTATCTGCGATTTCAATTTGCTTCTCATGTAGTCTCCATGACTGGTGTCGTACAAATCATTTTCTTTTTTTCAAGGGTTGGACAAACATGAAATTTCGATGAAAATTCAACATCAAATTTTTGACCGATTAAGTAACCCCTCATCCCCTATAGTTGGGGAAGTGATAAATTGTAAAAAAATAACAAAAGGAAGGATAAAAAAATGTATAAGGGAGGTTATATGGGGGTGAGTAGGTTATCTGGGTGTAGAGGTGGGGGGGTGGGGGTTGAGGAGGGGGCGGCAGGGGTGTGATTGATGTAGCAAGGCCCTATAAATATGGAGATATGCAGTCTCTAAAGAGGCGGTCACTCCCGTCACCGCCCCGGGTATCACTCACATCAGTCCAGCCAGCCCTGTATACTGACTACCTGGCTCATAGCATGTCATGTAACATGTATATAACATTTATATTATGTATAATGTTATATACAGGAGGGCGCCAGTAGCTCAGTCATATGCTTGCTAACTTGGTATAAGCACGCCGTCCTTCGGATGGAACGTTAAGCAAGGTCCCGAACCTGTACGATGTCATTTACTCTTTAAAGACCCCTACACTAGGTGAATAAAAATTTAGGATAGACAACATTTAAGACTTTTAGTAGTAGCTGACTCATGTCCACCAGAGTGACGAAAAAGCGCTTTGGTAGTAGGCGATATGACCTTGTAGTTAAAGCCCGGGCATAGTCATAATAACTCAGAAAAACTTAAGCACGGCCAGTCTTCAGATGGGACGTTCAGTGATTGTCCCGAGTCTGTACGATGTCAGGTACTCGTTCGTTAAAGATCCCTACCCGAGATGAATAAAAATTAAGGGTAGGCAAAATTTAGGACTGTTTGAGTAGAATCGGGCTATGAAACATCCAAAAACATTATTTGATACAAAGCTTTCATTTTTATTTATTGGGCAGAGTTCCTCCACACCTTAAAAGTCAGTCCAATGTACGTTATTTTTTTTATTTTCTATATCTCGCACATTGGGACCTGAGAACGTCCCGAAACATCGTTGGGATAAAGACACTTCCGAAGAGTTTTTTGAGAAATAGTTATCTTAATTTTTATTAAATTGAAAAATGTATCTACTTATTATAAATGTATCTTTGTTTTATTTTTATTAATTTTTTTTAGACTCATATTTTTAAGTGTTTATTCATTCAGTTGTTACTAATTTCATTTTACTTTTTTTAATAGTTTTGTTATTACTACTAATCATAGGTGTGTTAGACTCAAGTAGTTATAAATCTAATCTATAAGCTATCTTAATGTATAAATTCTTTAGACGTATCCTATTACAATGTATTGGTTTAACGGAAATATATTTATTATTATTAAGTTTAGATAGATTATTATTTTCCAAAAAATCATAAGGAACTTTTGTGACTCTGCGTGTCTAAGACTCGTACAATAACCTCATGTATCTGTATTTGTACTACTCATGTAATACAAGATATTTCGTTCACCAGAGGGGGCCCTGTAACCTGTAAGCTACACACACTCTCCCACTATGTTACTTGTTGCTTCAGCAGCCCCGTAATGTGTTCCACATGGCTTCAGAGATCCAAGATAGCTTCAGCTACACTCCACAAACCTCTGCTTACTCATACGGCAACAGTACAGACAGGAATAGTTTTCAGGGAACCTCCTGTTCGCACTATGTCCGTCTGTCTGTTTGTCCAGCATTCTTGTCCCTTAAGAGTAAGAGTCTTTAAGGCTAGTACAGACATGCGAGCAACGAACCGAACACTGTTCGGCTTTCAGTTCTCAGCGGTTCGGTTTTCAGTTTTCAACGAACACACTCCAAGCCGAACAGAGACGAGCCGAGCATTTGGATGCTCCACAACCATACGAACGAACCTAACCTGCACAAGTTAACCTGCAGATAACGAATTTACGTTTATTTGTATATCATTTTATTACTATTCAAAATTTTCAGAAAATGCTCAAGGTAGGTAGCTACTTACGTAATTAATTTACATATTTGTAGTACAATTAATACGGATACGAATTTATTATGATACGTAATTTATTTTTACATGTAAATTGTTTAAAATGGACACTTTTTTAGGAAACGTGTTTGAATAATTCCTCCCAAGCATCCAATCTCTTTATTTTATTAAAATGTAATTTGTGTTTTAAATCCCATATGACTGGGTACTGTCTCATAGCCTGAGCAAACTGAATTTGAAGCTCCTGAGACCTGTCTTCAGAAGCCATAATAAAATATAATTTATTGAATAATATTTAAATATATATTTAATTAAAAAAAAAAAAAGAACGTGCACTTCCAAAAAACTAAATATTTGAGAAGGTTATAATATTGGTTATAAACAACAGTGCTCGGGTCAAGTCGGGACGGTTCGGCTTGGTACCAGTCCACACACATCGCATCCCGAGCCGAACATTCCTTTGATGGTTCGTCAAAAAACCGACAACAGGTGGAGCAGACCCCGAGCCTCCCTTGTTCGTCGAGCGCCTGCGCACTATTCCCCAGGCATGCGCACTGACTAATGTTCGGCTCGTTGCTCGCGTGTCTATACGCCTCTTTAGTCCGCAGACTTGCCATAAGAACCCTTCCTAATGTTCAAGTTCGGAGGCTGAGGCGACAATGGCCTCGAGACCTACTAATCGATTGAAGACTTAATTCTTTTACCATTCAACTATTTTTCATCTTATTATTTTCTATTTCTTTCATCAGCTGATACACAAGATAATGGAGAGTGTCATTTAAGAGCAATTTCTCTTTCAATATCCAAGAAGACATTCATGAGGTTAATAAGACTTTCGTAAACCAACTCCCTTTTTACACTCTACCTCCCACTTCTCAGATTCATTTCATACATATGTCATATGAGAGTGATTTTCTGAGAGGGGTGGAGAGAGAGTGACCTGTATGAAATGGGTTGGAATATGAGAGTCCTGGCCACATTATATCTCTGGTCACAGGGAATAAATTGGTAAGTCTAAATTCGTAACATTTCAGGGCAGCACTTTTTTTTTACTTTTCCATTAATGCAAATTTTGCATTAATCGTGTAAATCTAGTTTTTGGAATAAATAAATTATGTTTGCATCATAATTAATCGTATACCTTCTAAATTTATAGGAGTGAATGAAAATGAATATTGTTAATCCTTTCTTGGATTTTCCCTTAGTTACCTAATCATTCCCCATCACTTACCTAATTATTGACCACACTTACCTAATTTTTATACACACTTACCTAATTATTAACCATACTTTCTTGAAATATTCGTGAATGATGCCTTTCTAAAGTTGACCAAGTTGATTTAACCGAAAACACCTTCTTCACTTGGAATAGTCTGCCGTAGTGAATAAATGGTTAAATGCGTGAATGATTCCTCAAAGAAGTAGATTAAGTTGATTTAACCGAGAACATACACAATTTTACGAGACACCAAGAAACCCACATCTTTATAGTTCCGAAGGTATTAGAGTCCTGAGCCCCCAACTTCTTCACAGTGCGCAGATGGCTTGGGAGATCATCACAGCACACTTAACTCATTTTGGCCATTTTACGGAAATTTATTTACTATTACTGTTGGTCCTTTCTCAAATATGCCGGCAAGGGGCGGGGGTGGTTGGTATGTTCTGTCGTATTGATGTGCACCTTTTGATGTCAGTCAAATCGACCAAATCATTGGGGGGGTTAGTAATGAATATGATTAATGCATACTGGGGAAGTACATTCGACTTTTTTCTGTCTTTCTTCCCGCTTCACACAGTATTCTTATCATGTAATAGTTTAACGTTATCTATATTAATAAAGCTGAAACGGGGTTTGTTTGTTTGTATGTTTGTATGTTTGTTCCAGCATCACGCCCAAACGGCTGGACGGATTTTTATGAAACTTCCCATGTAGCATCCTTTTGGGCCCGATTGAATAATAGGCTATGTGGCGTCCCAAAATTTTGAACGGGAGGGGGGGTTGTGGGGGGGCCTAAATATAAATATAGTCCTAGCTCATTAACGGTTGGTCGGATTGTCACGAAATTTCACATGTAGTATTCTTAAAGGCCAAATTGAAAAATATTGTGTGTGGTGTCCAAAAATGTTTAACGGGAGGGGGGTTGTGGGGAGAAGCATAAATATAAAGATAGTGATAGGTCATTAACGGATGATCAGATTGTCATGGAATTTCACATGTAGTATTTTTAAAGGCCAAATAGAAAAATAGGGTGTGTGACGGCTCAAAATGTTGTGCGGGAGGGGGGGTTGTAAGGGGGGGGGGGGGCTAAGCATAAAAATAGTGCTCAATCATTAACTAATGGTCGGATTATCATGAAATTTCATATGTAGTATTCTTAAAGGCCAAATAGAAAAACAGAGTGTGTGACGTCACAAAATTGTGAACAGGAGGGTGGGTTGTGGGGGTAGGCCTAAGTATAAATATAGTGCTAGCTCATTAACGGTTGGTCGTATTGTCACGAAATTTCTCATGTAGTATTCCTGAAGGCCAAATAGAAAAATAGGGTGTGTGACGACTCAACATTTAGTACGGGAGGGGGGGTTGTTGGGGGGCCTAAGTATAAATATAGTGCTAACTCTTTAACAATTGGTCGGATAGTCACGCAATTTCACATTTAGTATTTTTAAAAGCCAAATAGAAATATAAGGTGTGTGGCGACCCAAAGTTTTGAACGGGAGGGGAGGTTTTGGGGGTAGGCCTAAGTATAAATATAGTGCTAGCTCATTAACGGTTGGTCAGATTGTCACGAAATTTCTCATGTAGTATTCCTGAAGGCCAAATAGAAAAATAGGCGGTGTGACGGCTCAAAACTTTGTACGGGAGGGGGGGGAAGGCTGTGGGGAGGGGCCTAAGTATAAATATAGTGCTAGCTCATTAAAAGTTGGTCGTATTGTCATGGAATTTTACATGTAGTATGCTTAAAAGCCAAATAGAAATATAGGGTGTATATGTCACAAAATTTTGAACGGGAGGGTGGGTTGGTGGGGGCCTAAGTATAAGTATAGTGAAAGTCATTAACGGATGATCGGATTGTCACGAAATTTCACATGTAGTATTCCTGAAGGCCAAATGGAAAAATAGGGTGTGTGACGTCAAAAAATTGTGAACGGGAGGGGGGTTATGGGGGTAGGCCTAAATTTGAAGATAGTGATAGGTCATTAACGGATGATCGGATTGTCATGGAATTTCACATGTAGTATTCTTGATGGCCAAATAGAAAAATACACTATGTGACATCTTAAAAATTTGGGAGGGGGGGGGGGGGCTAAGCATAAAAATAATGCTGAATGATTAAAGGGTAATCAAATTGTCATGAATTTCACATGTAGTAGTAGTAACTATGTATTCTCTGTGGGGTTCACTGTTGCAAGACATTTACTAGCTGTGATGCCCAGCGTTCCTAATATCGTACTAGCTGTGGGGTCCGCTGTTGC
Organism: Aradus depressus; assembly: GCA_963662175.1. Classification (NCBI taxonomy): domain Eukaryota; kingdom Metazoa; phylum Arthropoda; class Insecta; order Hemiptera; family Aradidae; genus Aradus; species Aradus depressus. The sequence goes on along the minus strand of OY759226.1, from coordinate 4,037,623 downwards.
AAGGCACTTACTAGCTGTAGTGCTCAGCCCCAGCGTATGTACTAGCTGTGGGGTCCGCCGTTGCAAAACACATACTAGCTGTGATGCCCTGTGGTTCTAACTGCATACTATCTGTGGGGTCCGCAGTTGCAAGGCACCTACTAGCTGCAGGGCCCAGCGTTCCTAAAAACGTACTAGCTGTGGGGTCCGCCGTTGCAGAACACATACTAGCTGTGATGTTCAGCGTTTCTAACTACGTACTAGCTGTGGGGTCCGCCGTTGCAAAACACATACTAGCTGTGATGCCCAGTGGTTCTAACTACGTACTAGCTGTGGTTTCCGCCGTTGATAGGCGCGTACTGTCGAGGAACTGAATAGCCTTATAGGAGATATTATGAGAAAAGTCAAAGTTCCCCGGGCAACGCCGGGTATTACTGCTAGTTATTAATATTATCCGAATAACATCTGGAGTGCAAACTGTTATTCAAGCTGATTTCATCGTCCTGGCACATTAAAGTAACGGGGAATAACAGAGGGAAACTAAAAAATCTAAGTTTCCTCAGCGGAAAAACTTGTTTTTCCCCCCTGTTGGGTCAATAACGACGTCTGTCGCCATTTCCTTAGAAGTATAACAGTTTTGTACTGAGAGAATGTACAAACTTTTTTTTTTTTTTTTTTTTTTTTTTTTCCCACAATATGGGTCAATTGTCTACTGAGTATGATATCGAAAACCAATGGCTACCCTGGAAAGAGCTCTGTTCAGCCAGTGTATGAAATGGCTACTAGAAACTGTATATTGAGATGGCCCTGAAGTACCGGATGTTAGTAGAATCGTCCTAGTCTAAGTCCTCTCAAGAAGGAAGCTAAGTCCTACTTGAAGTAATAATAATACTTATTTCCTTTAAACCATAAAATGGTAATAGGATGAAATCATAATAGTGTGTACGTATTATATAATATATAATACATATATACATTATATTATAATGAAAATTAGGATATTTTTATAATTCTTCCAGAAGTGTCTTTTTCACAAAGGTATATTTTGAGAATAAAATAATAATAACCATAAAAAAGTAATAATAATACATAATAAAATAAATCGATACAAATAAAATAAATTAGCATATAAGTAACCAAAAATAATGATATTAGTAATGAAAATATTAATTCGAAGAGGGCGCCGGTAGCTCAGAGATTGAAACCCGGCCGAGGGCCTTAAGTTTTTCTATCTGAGATGTAAAAAAATATTGAGTACGCCGCCCTTCATCTAGGGTAGGGATCTTTAGCGAGTACCTGACAACAAAGGCCCGGGACCATCGCTTAACGTCCTATCCGAAGGACGGCGTACTCAATATTTTTTCACATCTCAGATAGAAAAACTTAAGGCCCTCGGCTGGGTTTCAAACCCCTAGCTACCGGCGCCCTCTTCGAATTAATATCATTATTTTTTGTTACTTATTTGCTAATTTATTTTATCTGTATCGATTTATTTTATTTTTTAATCGATCGGAGATGTTTTTACACAAAAATCTTAATAACATCGATTGTAATGAATGTAACGTTACGAACTTATGATAATTTTGAACTAAGGCGGTAGATTTGTGTGAGAAAAAAAAAACGAAAAAATTTAGTTGATTATTTTTACCGAAGACTTTTTATTTATGTTTTCTGGTTCCCCTCTCCCGTGTCTACGCTTCTGGTACAAAACCTGATATTTTTAAGAGATTAAAGAATTTTCTCTAACATTAACAGTACATCAATGAGTAGATTTACATAAACTGACCTCAGCATGACCATATTACTTTGAAAACTAATATAAAATTTCATGTCAACATATTTTTTTTATTATATTAAAGGCTTTAGGTTGACGCCATTAGCCATCGTTCTATAATAGTAGTATTAGTCATTATTCAATATTACTCAAAAACTAATTCCAATACAGCTAATATAGGTTCCAACAGCTTCAAATGTGACCGAAGGATTTGTCAGGATATCTAAATAAGTGGGAGAGGGCTTCCCCAGAAGAGAGCTTATAGTTCGCATACAGTGCCATCTTCCAGCTGCATACTTCATACAGGACATGATGATGTGTTGCGGATCGTCTCTCTGCTCACACATCATCAAACCGTCTACCGATCTTATGTAGGTAAGATCCTCCCTAGGTGAATATTCCTAGGTAGGCAAAATTTAGGACTCCCATAGTAGAGTCGGGCTCATGTCCATCAGAGCGATCTAGAGTCTAACTAGAGTTGTAGACGATATGTCAAAATAACGAACTTTAGATTATTTAAATGATACAATATTTAAGACAGTGAACGAACTAAAAAATTCCGCAGCAGGTCTTAAAATAGCTTGGAACCTTTATTAATGAAACGGGTCGAGGGGAAAAAGAAAAAAAAAAACATTTCAGAATCCATTTTTTATTTTAATTTTTTCTCATCTCTTCTATTTTTGTTGGCAAAGACTCCTTCCTCATTATAGATTCACGGTTTGAAGATGAGCGGCATATTATATCGGATAATACGTTAAGTAGCGCTATCTTCTGGCCACGACTCAAACAACTTTGTCATGGATCGAAGTCTTTATTTCCTCAGATGTACAAAGACTTCTTCCTCATTATAGATTCGCGGTTTGAAGATGAGCGGCAATGAAAATCGAGGTGTACACTGACACACACAATTTTGAAATCCGGTTCCCGAAAAACCTGAAATTCGGCTGAAAATTTCTCATCGATCACATGGCTTTCCTGTATACTTCCCGTAGCTGGAGAAGTTAACAATTGAACAAGGATTCTCCTGATAGAATGAGTAACATCACAAAGTGTGTATCCAGAACTCCAAATGGACGCACGTAATAATTTTGAAGTCAAAAGAAAGAGGGAGATTAGGGGGTGGGGGGGGGAGGGGGGGGGGAAGTCAAAAGGTCGGATGTATTAATATGAAATTTTCATAAAAATTTTTCAGAGGGTGCTGGTATTCATGCTTGCTTACAGAGCTCTCGATCGCAGGTTCAAAACCCGGCCGAGGATTTTAGGTTTTTTATCTGGGAGGTGAAAAAACATAGAGCACACCGTCCTTCGGATGGTGGGATATTAAACAATGGTCCCAACCTATACGATTTCAGTAAGCAGAATTAAAGACGGTGGTGTCAGGCTCATCAGACTTCTACGTCCCTTCTTCTGGTCACTATGAACTTACATAGTGTTCTTAGTGACCAGAAGAAGGGATGTGGAAGTTTACCGAAATTTGCCAAAAAAAAAAAGAAAAAAAAAGACATCGGAAAAAAAATGTCGAAATCCAAAATTTAATATGAAGATTTAGAAGCCCCTATGTTAGTCAACTAATGTTTATTAATAAAGTTAATTGATAAATTCGTTCCATGGAAGTACATTGACGATGACTCGGAAAACATGAAATTCTGCTTGAAACTTAAAATCGAATTTCTAACCAATTACATAACATTTCCTATACTTTGTATAACTGGTAAAATAATATACTCAAAATATAGACAGACAACCCTTACAGTCCGTATATGTGACTACTGACTGTTATTTTGGTCAATTATCCTTATATTTATTACTTTCTCCATATAATATATGAATGACATATATTTTAGTACATAAATAAGCTCACCTTAGTTGGTACAAGCTCTCCTCTAAGCTCTCATAGATCTTAAGCTATTTAAAGTTTATATCCTAATTAATATGGTGGAGGGATTCAGCTGATATACACGACTTGGGGGCCGATAGGATTTTACTTAAGTACCCGTACTTAAGTACCCGGTACTAACTTTCATGAATTATGTTCTAGAAATTTCTCGAGATCAGGGATGTAATAACCACTGCAGCTTTCACTTCAGGACTCAAAGATGATTTGTAATTGTTGAATATTTAGTTTGGGGTGGAATAGAGAGAGGTTTCAAGAACCTAGTATGTTTCCACTCTCCCTCTAAACCCTCAGATATTTACACTTACTATAGCCATGTACTTCCCCAGGACAAATTAATCAATTAGGTGTTCGCTCACTCTCCAAAGCCAATTGATCGTTTGTGCCAAAACTAAATACAGTCAACTCACGATAATTTGAATCTCTCGATAATTTGAAGTTTTGTCCAGGTCCCTTGAAAAACACTCTAAATTGAAAAAAATTAATGTACAGTCGGTCCCCTCGGTAATTTGAAGTTGTAGCAATGGCATCTTACTGCCAAAACTATAATTTGAAGTGCTCACTTCTGATGTGAGTCATTTGATCCTGCACAGACCGGTCCTTTGTTTACATGCCCTGGACCAGATTAATTGAGTTTGCAGTTTTCTTTCTTTAGTTAAATTTAAACAGCGTTTTTCTAATTTTTAAAATCAAAATGAGCTCCAGAAAGAATAAATGTCTTTCAATTGGTGTGAAGCTGCGTGTTATAGAAGCTGTGGAAAATGGAATATTGAAAAAACATGTTGCAAAGCAGTTCAATATTTTACCATCTACTTTGTCAATGATTTTAAAAAATAAGGTTGAAATCACCGGAAGTGTCTCATGTGCAGCAAGAAAAAGGTCACGTCAGGGTGAGTTTCCTCGTCTGGAGGAGGCTTGGTTTGGAGGCTTTTTTCTTTTACAATTTTTCGCGTTTTCCGTGCCCCAAAAACCCCCGAGTACGAATTTTCCATCAATTTTGACAATTATATTTGGAGATATTGCATTTATTCATTAAATTTGTCATTTCTAAATTATTTAAACTCTGATTACAACAATTAAAAATTATTTACGCAACTTGGGCTGTTGTGCATTCTTCTTGTATGGTCTTTGTAAAGGGGATGCAGAAGGTTTCATTAAAAAAACTTCCTTGCTCAACGAGATTCATAAGTCGACGATTTTCTTCTCAAATTTTACTCGGCCAAGTGTCGATGTATTCACTCGGCCTAGTGTCGATGTATTCACTCTACCGGTTATCTTGTCCACAAGATACAAGACAATTGAGAAAGTAAAAAAGCATCTGTTGTTAGAAGAGAAAGAGGTTCTGTTAAAGAAGATGTGGAGCCTCTGAAAAACACTAATCGTATGGTTATCAATTTGCTACGTCCCCACTCCGACTTCCATTACCCAAATGGCTTGTGTTGTCGGAACCACTCCAATAATGGCTACCATTCCACTTTCTCTCCCCTTAGGATCCTCTGTTTTTCTCGACTCTTCTGGCCATTGGTCTACCAAAAAAAAAAAAAAAAAAATATATATATAAAGCAAAATAATTGTTTAAACAATACTTTTCATTCTTGTAAATTACTAGCAGTAGTACCCGACGATAACTATGATTTAAACCAATAAAGAAAAAAAAAATTTAGAGTATTTTTTTTTTGTGGAGACTACATTTTTTTTTTTATTTATTGGTTTAAATCATGGTTATTTGCTTATCCCATTTTTTTTATTCTTTATTTTTCTATTTTCCCAAATTTCCTAAATTCTTTCATAATATTAAATCTATTTTACATATTTATATATTTTTATTATCAACTTAAGCACGCCGTCCTTCGGATGGGACGTTAAGCGATGGTCCCGAGCCTGTACGATGTCAGGTAGGTACTCGTTAAAGACCCCTACCCTAGATGAATAAAAATTTAGGGTAGGCAAAATTTAGGTCTCCCACAGTAGAGTCGGGCTCATGTCCAGCAGAGTGACGAAAGAGCGCTCTGGTAGTAGGCGATATGACCTCGTAGTTAAAGCCCGGGCATGAGTCATAAAACCTAACCTAACCTATTTTTATCATTCATTTATTTATTTTATTTTTTTATTATTATTATTTTTCATCTTACTCTTCACACTTTATTTCCATGTCCTTGTCTCTTTTATAATTAATCATCAATGTGTTATGGTCCGTCGATTTTTATTAATTTATTTTTTTTCTTTATATTTTATTTATTCTCTGTTATATACGTTCTTCTATTTATATAGATTACTTTTATTAATTAAGCGGTTCATGTTAATTTCTTATTTATCTATATTTATTATTGTCTATTTTTTCTCTACTGTAGCACTAATTTATTTATTTATGTATTTATTTATTTCTACGTCACACTGATAATTCATTTCGTTGTTCCCTTTTATTTTTGACTCTGTTTATATTTATTCTTGGGGAATCTCTTTTCATTTCATAGTTATCGTTTCTCTTAGACCAAACTTCACATCTAGCCAGCTTATCCTAACCACTTTGAACCTAACCCCTTTCCCGACATATGTACTAAGTCACTAACTTTGTCTTAGTGTAGAACACATAAGAGGGACTTACGAATTTAACTTACATTAATTAAGCGTATTTCGTCCACGGAGGGGCTTAGGGGGAGATCTTTGTGTTGGACCACCCACCCAAAGTAAGTTTTCACAAACAATTTTCCGGCTCAAGTCCCACCGCTTTGGAGTCAGTTCAGTTGTACTAATCCCAAGTCCACTTCGGTAATAAGCACAGCTTCACAATACTACGGGGCTTTATACTTTTCCGATCAACAACAATGTAATAATATGATAAATTTCCCGGGGAAACTATGTAATCGGTCAATAATCGGTACCAAAAATGAGAAAAGAAAAGTTGTCGGTGAATCACCGTTAATGTACTTCCCCCAATCGTATTAATCAATTTCTAACTGATTACATAACTTCCCTTATACCTCGGAAGTAAAATGTTTTGTGTGTGTCTGAACAGGGTTAACTCCTGATATAGTGAATACATTGACACGAAATGATGTGTGTTCTTTCTCCACCAGGAGGCGACAAATCGGCTGAACACTGGATAGCCGGTTTCCGTCACCAGATGCGGGAGGTGGAGTCCTGTGTATCCATTCCATCCTAGACCCGTCGTACAGCGGAAATTCGATGACCTCATGTTCTGCAGTCTCGACTCCGTCGGACGAACAGTTCGATTTGTTCTCCCTCTTGAAGAAGGAATAGCATTGGAGTTGATGTTGCCATTTCTCCACAATCCATTCCTGGACAATGTCCTTGAAACGCTCTACTCTGAGGACTGTCCGCGCATCTCTTCCTCCAGAAAAGGTTAATCTATATCTGCTCCTGAAGGGAAATTGCGTCTACGAAAGTATTAGGCGACAGCCCCGTCCATGACCAAGTCTATGGGCGAAGCTTCTGCCAGCTCCGAAAGTACGATAGGCGTTTGTAACCTTTTAAAGGGCTGCTGCCTGGGCTTGCACCAGAATCACGCGTCGCCGCTTCGTGGGGCGAAACGTCTATTTTCTGGTAAATCAGTCGAAGGGAAAGGGCATGTTCAAAGGAGGGAAGGAGGGACTCTCTGAGTAAGTTTCGGAGGGAGAGTGGAAAAATAATTCTGGCTGGAGAAGTACATTGTCGATGATTCACTGACAACTTTTTTTTTTAAATTTCTCTTGCTATAAATAGTATAAGGGAAGTTATGTAATTGGTTATATATTCGAAGTTGAGTTTACAACTGAATTTAATGTTTTCCGATCCAATTTCGAATCAATCCCAGCTTGCCGCCAATGTTTGTAGCAATCTTCCTTGTTCGATTTACATGAAAATTGGTATTCAAATATCGGAATTACCAATTAATCTGATTCTTTGACATTTTTTTTGATTAATTCGAAATTAAAGGTTGGTGGGGGAAGCTTTTTAATTGAGTGGTGGGTGAGCTTTTTAATTGGCAACATATGCTTTTATGTTTTTTGAGCTTCTAGAACTGTTAAGAGTTAGCATGTTATTTGAAGGGGGAGGGTTTAGGCTGGCGCATTCTAATATATACAATCGATAATCTAGTACGATATTTTGACTCATGCCCGGGCATTAACTACGAGGTCGTATCGTCGCTCTGGTGGTCATGATTCTGATTCTACTGTGGGAGTACTAAACTTGATGTATATAGGTCGTGACCATCCCTTAACGTTACATCCGAAGGACAGCGTGCTCAACGTTTTTTCACCTCCCAGATATGAAACCTAAGGTCTGACGTTCTACGACCTCAAGCGGCGAATCCTGCGTATGATAGAAAATGTTTCGATACATTCAATTCTGAGTCGATCCCTTCTTCCTTTCGACCGATTCCGCTGTAGTAGTAGATCTGGATGCACATTGAAGATTACGAGCCGATATAATCATTCTATCGGTAGTTATCGTGTTCTCCGACTTGATTAATCGGCTGGGTTTTCAACGGAATTTCATGTTTTACGACCTTCTGATTCTAAAACTGAAAAAAAAGTCCTTGTGTCTGTTTGTATATGTGTTTATGAACATGATAACTCCCGATAGATCGACATGAAATTTTATATATGCATCCAGAACGTTCTAAGGACAACACTTATTGAGTTTCAGCAAAATCTGCCTGAGGGGGGTGATTAGGGGGGAGGTAAAACACAAAAATGAATCTATTGACACGAAATTTCTTATGTAAATTCAAAGCCATATAAGAACGACACCTATTAATTTTCTGCGGAATCAGCCGAGGAGAGGGCATCAGAGAACGGGGACTCGACTCAAATACCCTATGTATGTATAATTATCTCCCGGTCCAAAAGCCAAAATGAGTTATTACGCATCATTTGTTTCTCCATCCACAAATGTAATTATTCTTAATCTAATATTTAAGAAAATCTTCCAGTGTTATTCGATATTATATCTCAATAACAACAATCAATGACAACTTGTGCATATCCTCGTACACTTGACTTGAGACAATGAAGTTTTTGAACGCTTCATAATGAAGTATTACTATCAATCAGAGCCTTAAAAGCATCACGAAATGATATCCACTTACAATAATTACCGTCAAAAGTAGGTAATTGGATTTGAGGCAGTCTAACATGATCAACAGCAGGCATGGTATTTTCAGGGACGTTTCTGGACTCTAGAGTTGTATTTTCAGGGACGTTTCTGGACTCTAGAGTTGTATTTTCAGGGACGTTTCTGGACTCTAGAGTTGTATTTTCAGGGACGTTTCTGGACTCTAGAGTTGTATTTTCAGGGACGTTTCTGGACTCTAGAGTTGTATTTTCAGGGACGTTTCTGGACTATAGAGTTGTATTTTCAGGGACGTTTCTGGACTCTAGAGTTGTATTTTCAGGGACGTTTCTGGACTCTAGAGTTGTATTTTCAGGGACGTTTCTGGACTCTAGAGTTGTATTTTCAGGGACGTTTCTGGACTTTAGAGTTGTATTTTCAGGGACGTTTCTGGACTTTAGAGTTGTATTTTCAGGGACGTTTCTGGACTCTAGAGTTGTATTTTTTCTCAATTTTGCAATTTTAGCTTTTATTTCAAAATATTTATCTTCAAAATTATTCCAATTTTGTGAATTATCAATGTCAATTAATGAAAGTTTAACATAAATATCCGAAAGTGTTTCCCAATATTCATCCAATTAATGAAGGTTTAACATAAATATCCGAAAGTGTTTCCCAATATTCATCCAATTTTTCTACTCTTTGAATTACTAATTCTATTTCCTGTTCTTCTTTATTAAATTCATTATTTCTACGCCATTTAATATGTTCTGTTGTAGTGGTAACAACAACTGCTCTTGATCCCGCACTTCATACTTCCCAGTCTCTTTCTTGGTAGGACGTCTTTCGAATCTCAAGTCTGGTCCACGACTCTTCGATGTCTTCTATAGTTATCTTTTTACCATTCTTGTACCATCTGCAACAAAACACATACAAATTACTGGTAATATCTGGATATAACGAAGCTAAACTATTAATCACTCACTCATAGAAAGTTTAACCAACTCCCTAACTATCTGCAGATTAGCATAGTTCGTATATTAACCACTTATGGATGGAAAACGAAAAAAAAAAACATGTTTGGAAATGAATTTGGGATCAATACTTTAACCAAAAATCACAGGCTGTTTCGGGGACGCAGTTGCGTGCTGCAGAGTGTATGGGCACTAGGCTACAGAAATGACGTAACCAAATACACAACCTGTCGAATGCAGGGACGCCATAGCCGAGAAACCGTCAAATTTCTGAAACAAATTACACACTTGTGGGTGCACAACATATTATCAATAATTCTATTGACACGAAATTTAGTATGAAGACAATATGTAAGTCAAATATTGAGTTTTAGCTCAAACTATCGATTGGCTTTGGTGGGGGAGCGAAAACTTAATTGATTAATTCGTTCTGAAGAAGCGAAAAAAATTTCGATTACGATTCACCATTACTTATTCTACTTACGACTTATTCTTTTTTAATTTTTTGACATCAAAGGGTCAGAAAACATGAAATTCCGGTGTAAACTGAAAATCGAATATCTCTGGTTTTGAACTCGCCCACTGGATCAGGGGATTTTGTCAGCTGTAGCCACCTCACTTAAATTAGAACTCGGACTCTCGGTGTATCCATTCATCTCCTAAAGGGTGACAAATTATATATATATACTTTTTTTTTTCGTTTTATTTATTTATTTATTTTCCCATTCCTCCAAAATCTATTATTAACCCAAGGGCGTGGGTGGCCCACTCTAGGAGACACATATCTAACGGTAAAATAATATAAAATTCAGAATGGGGTGACATTGCCACGTGGGGGTTATCCATTTTATTTTGTGTAATTTGATCCAATCACACTTCCTTAATTTAATTTCTCGATTGATAATTAATGTAAATAATATTTTATTTGCATATATATGGTCATAAAAGTCATCCATAGGCAAATTTATAGGGGCCCGAGGCCCTTATGTTTTTTATCTGTGGTTAAAAAAACCTTGAGAATGCCTTTCAGGGACGTTAAAAGGCGTAACGGGACGACAATCAGAAAAGTGTCATAATCCTTGAATCCATTTCCGGGCTATCCAGATTTTTATATTTAATTCTGAAAAATGCATTGGATCAGGAATTAATTTCTGGATTGCGGAAAGTTATTATTTTTGTAAAAAAAGTTTTATTATAATATTTTTAAAAAACAGTCATTTTGTAGGTAGTTTCGCCCTGAAGAGAATTACATATTGTAAGTTCAATAGAATCGTCGGCATCGTTTGCAGACGATAAAACAATGGGAAAGGTTGAATTCCTGGATCCGGCCAATTGGAGCCTACATTTTTTTCCCTTCTATCCGTTTGTTTTTTCTCAGATGTCTAGGGGATGTTATGTAATCGTTTAGAAATTCTAGAGGAACCTCAGTAAGGGGCGTGCTATAATAAATATGAATATATTTTGTGAAATTTAGTTTCGAAATTTGATGCTGAGTTTCCCCCGAGCTTATGAGATGTTCAAGCACCCCTTAAAGACCTCTCTTCTACTGTAGGTTACTAGATTTATTATTATTGTAGGTTACTAGATTTATTATTATTGTAGGTTACTAGATTTATTATTATTGTAGGTTACTAGATTTATTATTATTGTAGGTTACTAGATTTATTATTATTGTAGGTTACTAGATTTATTATTATTGTAGGTTACTAGATTTATTATTATTGTAGGCAAAATTTATGACACCCACAGTAGAGTTGGGCTCATCACAGGAATGTCAAGAATATCGAAAATTCTAGAGAGGGGATAAGTGGTCCGCCCCTGCGAAAGATACCCGAATGTCTTCCAAAAGAATGAGTTTTATCCTTGATGTAGAAGACAGAACCGAATTCTCGTTTCCTCGTATTCTAGTCTCAACATTCGCGAATATTAGAGATTAGTGTAATAGAATTATTTACATTTAGTTATTATGACTCATGCCCAGTCTACGAGGACATAACGCCTACTACCAGGGCGCTCTTTCATAGCTCTGGTGGACAGAGATTCTGCCGTTTTTCGAAATCTTAAGCTCAAAGATTGATGTAACATACTTTAATACATTTTTTTTTTTTTTTTGCAGGTAAGGATCTTTGATAAGTTCTCTACAATTCAAATATCCTTCACTTTCAGGTATGTGACAAAGAGACAAATACAGTAATACAGCGGATAAGAGGGACCTCAGGAAGGGGCGTGCTATAATAAATATGAATATATTTTGTGAAATAGACAATACTTAAAAAAAAAATAATTCTTTATAATTTTTATCAAGTGTTTCACAATATCTCTGCAAAAATGTTGAGTATCATCTATTTCTTGATCGCCTGAAAATAATAAATAATGTATTATTATAAATATAATAATTCGTAATAGGACATAAATAAATAAAATATTCTTATCAAAGATTATAATATATGATATTATAAAAGAATATATGTATATTTTTACCGAGGAATATTATATATGAATACATCTTTTTTATCAAGGAACTCGATAAGAAAGGGCGAATGATGTATTAGTATCGTGCGAAAATCCGAAATCGAGGCATGAACACGTATGGTTTTTCAGCCAAATCGTCAAACGGGAAGAGGAAGATTAAGGGTAGGGCATAACACAAAAACTTTAATAACTGGTGATGTAATGAATATATCGACACACAATTTAGTATGAGGATTCAGAAAGCCGTGGAATTGTATCTCATGAAATGTCTGCCCGATTACATAACTTCTCCTATACTTTGTATAACTGGGAATATAAAATTAACCAAGGGCTGTTTTTCCTCTAAGGGTGAGTCTGTTAGATACACTCTCTCCTGTTGCTCGCCCCTTTTTCAGCGACTCCCATTATTTATTCCTTTTCACCCTGCGAGAAAATATCCAGGATAATCCTTGGTTGTAGAGGCGGCCGGTAGAGGTTTGGCAGGAAGAGAAGCATGTTTTTGGAGTACATCCTTCTCCAAGCCCGGGCTTAACTGAAGGAGGCAAGAGGTAGCACACAGTCGTATGTTTACAAACTTTCACCCAGACAATTTTCCTAGTCAAAAGAAAATTCGTCGGATGAATCAACGGCAAGGTACATCCCCAGTGTGAATTATTTAACAGGTTTTGCTCTACCGTTGTTCTTATGTGATAGTGATTCCCACTGTTTTATTTTCAACCAGAGCAGGTTTTCATCGCAACAGCATCATCATCAGTGGCACATCTATGATTGAATACATATAAAATACAAATTATAATAAAAGGTATCTAGCATAATCTTAGAACATCAAGGGCGCCGGTAGCTCAGATGAGCATGCTTGTCTACTGAGCTCAAGATCGCTTGAAAACCTGGCCAAGGATCTTAGGTTTTTTATTTGGGAGAGTGAAAAAACTTTGAGCACGCCGTCCTTCAGATACTCGTTAAAATCCCTATACCCTAGGTGAATAAGATTTTGGGTAGGTAGAATTTAAGTCTCCCATAGTAGATTCGGGTTCATGCCCACCAGAGCGACAAAAGAGCATAGCGCTCTACCATAGCGGTAGTAGGCGATGTGACCTCGAACTAGTAAAATGTTAAAGTATGAGAATACAGAGTAACTAAATAAAAATTAAATAAAATGCTTACCCCTTACATACAGTGTATCGGCTAAAGGAATACTCGCTCAAAGGGGTGGGTATAATAATAATAATAATTCATTTTCGTTAAACCAATACATAGTGATAGGATATAGAATGTATACATTAAGATAGCTTATACGCCTTCTGAGCTCAAGATCGTGGGTTCGAAACCCACTGAGGCCCTTAGTTCATTTTATCTGGAAGGTAAAATAAACTTAAGCACGCCGTCCTTTGGATGGGACGTTTAGCGATGGTCCCGAGCCTGTACGATATCAGGGTACTCGTTAAAGACCCCTGCCCTAGGTGAAATTAGATGTACAACTATTTGAGTCTAACACACATATGATTAGTAATAACAAAGCTATTAAAAAAAGTAAAATGAAATGAATAAAAACTTAATAAATAAATACAAAAAAAATAATATTTAATAATTAGAATAAATCATAGATTATTTTCCCCAACAGAGAAAGACACTAACCTGCTTCTTACCATTAGACGGATTGTACGGTAGGGGTGCGTTTTACTTAAATGACGTAAATTTCTTAAAGGTAATTTGGAAGTTATTGATTTCTTGCTGTTCACTGAAATAACATAATTCCCGGTAAACTTAATGCTCTTTACATTTAATACACTTAAGAGGTAAGCCGATTTCACAATGATGCCTCGTATAAAATAATATATGAATATAAGGTTCATTTTTGGAATCAGCTAGACGGAAAACATCCAATGCTGGTGAGCACTGCTGACCGAATATCTATTCGGTGAGTCACTTCCCACTAGTGGTGTCGAACTATCGATAGTACATACTATCGATTAATCAGTATAATTTGACCATATAGTATTATCGATAGTTATATTTAATATCGATTGTATTATCTAATTTCAAATTGTGATAAAATTCATTTTGCAGTCTTGCAATTTCCAATTTCTCACCTATATTCTCTATATTTTATTATAAGTTTATTGAATTTTCGTAAACATCGATAGAACTCAAGTAAAGTTTAATATTATTAGAACCTTGCCATTGTCGTGAATGATCCAAATGTTTGAGTGGATCGTTTCCGGATTACAGGATGTTTTCGTTTGAGGTGGATCCTTGACATTCGACGTGTTTCCTGAAGTTCTGTCATCTCTATCGAAATGCTCCCAACACATCCGAATGATTTTTTCGTTTCACACCGCTCATGCCTCACACTAGTAATAAAATTAAAAAGAAAAGGAAGCAAAATCGAACTAACAATAATACAAAATAAAATCCAGCTATCTACTAATCTATAACTATCGATACTATCAGTTTGTCCGACTATCGATAGTTTGACACCACTACCTCCCATAATGATTTATAGAGTCGGCCGAATGTTTACAAAGTTGAGGGAAGTCGAGGTTCTGTCGGGTGAATAAAAAACTCAATATTTGGAAAAACAACGTATTTTATTTCTATGACATTGAATATTGTTAGTATTGGTTGCATCTCAAATCCGATGGCATGACGCGATTGCAAATTTAATAAGGAAAATTTTTGGTTCAGATAATTTTTCGGTAGGACTAACCGTTTCTGCGGAAATTAAGCAAACGTTTAAAAAAATGTGTTTCGAATTGTCATTTTGAGGCGGTTTTCGACAGGTATCTCGCAAACTGGAAAACCTTTAAAAAATCGTATTTCAACTTTTATTTTAAAATATTTTTGATTAATTCATGAATAAAATTGGATCCTTGTAGAATGTATTTAAGCTTCGGAGTAAAGTGGTCTCGATTTTCGCCTGATTTCAGCCAAAATCGAATCAGTTCGAAGTTAGCACATCGTGTCATCTTCATTTCAAGTTTCAGGTTCATTGCTAGAATCGTTTTTGAGTTATAGCGCAATTCCCCGGAAAATCTCGGATTTTGTTACGATAATATTAATGATATTTTGATGTAGTCTTTGAAGAATATGATCCGTTGTGTTGGTAACCGTTCTGACCATCTCCAACCTTGTGTCTGTTGATCGTGGCCCGGGCATTGTTCAGATGTCTGTCCAGCAGACAGGAGGGGGGGCTCTTACAGCCCTGTAAATTATTCACGAAACTGTCTTGCCAACATCAGCTATTCTGAACAGAGGTCCCAATTTAACGGACTCTCTCTCCTTTACAATTATAATGAAACGTTTTGCTAAATATATCCTTTGTCTAGAGATATTTGTAGCAGTAGGAAATAAATCACATGCTTTTTGCCCATGTTGAGCTTTTACTGGAATTTCACTTACTGATTTTCAGCCAAATCGGAGGGGGGCCCAACTCAAAAACCTCAAGTCCCTCAGTGACCTGTTCATTTTCAACCAATTCGGTAGATTGCTTCTGGAGGGAGAGCGAACACTTGCGAAAGCATGAGAGATACATGCAGAAAAATGTCCAAATATGTAATTTTTAAACCTATTTCTTTTATACGTTTGTTCGGTTAGTTGGTATCGAAAACTAAGAAATTCCCTCACATTTGATAACAGCAATACGTAATATTGCGCCTCAAAGAATGAACAATGAATTTGTACTGTTTAAATTGAAGCGCAACCAGTCCCATCCAAAGGACGGCATGCTCAAGTTTTTACCTCCCAGACAAGAAAAAGTTTCAGAATCAATATAAAAGATTAGAAATGTTTTCGCCAGAGATGTTGTGGCAGTTCATTGTAAATACTACTGAATCAAACACAGGATACAGACTTATGACGTGGTAATATTTTGAAAAAAGTCAAGATAGGGCGGTGCAAGGGGTAGGAGGGGGAAGAGTGAGGGGGGGGGACTAACATACAATATCAAAATTTAATCAAAAAAGTAATTAAATAATATATCTCAATATTAACACATTACATATATCACAATATTAACTATATCTCAATATTAACCTAGTAATAGGTTATTATTGAGACTTAGTTAATATTGATATAATATTGAGATATATTATTTAATTATTTTTCTGATTAAATTTTGATATTGTATATTAGTTCCCCCCCCCCCCCCCCCCCCCTCCTGTTTTGTCCTCCTCCCTCACTCTTCCCCTCCAACGCCTCCCCCCCAACCACCCCCTCTCCTTCCACCCTCTATCTTGACTTTTTTCAAAATATTGCCACCAGTCATAAGTCTGTATCCTGTACACTTGACAATGCTCTAACCAGCGAAATATATTGTGTCTTTTATATAAATATAGTGGAATTTTTGATTCGTTCTAAGTGTTTTATTCAGTAGAATATAAAAGATATTATCATTAAAACATTTTTTATATTATATATATATATATATATATATATATATATATTTTTTTTTTTTTTTTTTTTTCCCCTTAAAGTTCAAGTAATAAGAGAAACCTAATATTTTTGAGTAGCGAAAGAGGCGAAAGGTAACATGATGGAGAGGAAAGGGAATGGGGAGAGAATCGTCTTTTAATAGTTTGTCCAGATATCGCATGCAATCAGCTTCATGTAAAATAAATGAATGTTACTCAGATGCAACACCAGGTAACCTACTTGTAAATTATATATTAAACCAAATAAATAATTTATTTTTTAATGTATTTCAGTCGGCTAAATGGAGCTAAATTAATGAAAAATATTTTCTAAATATAATGAAATTGGATACAGGTCAGTTGAAATGAATTTAATGAAATTCCTTCATTTAAAGCCAGGTTAAACTTTATAACATTCTTTCCTAATTTACGTTTTTATAAACATTTTAAACATAAATTTTATTGGATAGGATCTGCTAGACTCAATTGGTGTCAACAGCTGCGGCACAATTTAGTTATATTAGGGACAGAGGTCTTATGGATCTCGGAGGATTCAAAAATGATTAAAAATTATAAAAGTTTATTGGAAAAATTGGAAAACCATCAGCAAAGATATAGACGCTGCAATCTGCAGGTCCTTCAACGCCTTTTACAGAAATTACAGTTCTTTTGGCAATAGCGGAAGTTATTTAAAAATGAGGAACCATATAAGCAAACAAAGAATTATTTCACAATTACGGGTCTCAGGAAAATATACAACTCATTTGAATTATACAAATTACCCAGCTAAATTTCAGCTTGACTCTGTTTGTCCACTTTGTAACAGTGTTAATGATAACATACTCCATCTTCTCATAACTTGTCCAATGTTAAACCAATACAGAAACAAATTTATCAATAAATATATTTCACACTTATAATGCAATTTCCGATAAAATTATTAATTTTTTAAGTATTGATGACGATAAAAAAATCAATAATATTTTTATTTTCGTAACTAATAGTTTAAAATTTATAAAAACAGTTTTATTATGATTTGCCCTCTCGTTTACCTAATACATTTCAATATAACACATTTCACAACAGTTGGTATTTTTTTTTCTTTACTTCGGCCCATATTTATAATGTTGTATCTTCCAAAATTAATTTTTTGTTTAATTAAGTTTGTTATATTTTCTATTTTTAATTATAAGTTATATTAATGTATAAACTTTTATATATTATGTTATATACATTTATATAAAATGTATTACATTTATGTGTGAACTAGTAAAGTCACCTTGCTATGAGATTTGTATCTCTATAAGCAATAAAGTTCATTTCATTTCAATTTTATTGGATGCTTCCTATTTATTGGAAATTTATGTAAAATTTTCCAATCCAGGTTAACGAAGTATCGGCGAAATTATGTAATCAGAAATTCTGTTGTTTCAATTCTCATATAACTATGTTGGTATCATTCATTACATTATGGAGTTACGATATAAGAGTTTTTGAGTTGAACCTCCCTCCCCCCCCTTACTTTGCTGAGTCCCACAGATACACAAACATTCCATAGGCCGATTTGGCTGAAAATCGATAGGTGTTGTCCTTATGGGGTTTTGGTCGCACATATAAAATTTCGTGTCGATACATTCATTCTATCGAGAGTTACCCTGATCACAGACGGACAGACCCATATACACACATATAAAAGACTTTTTCGATAGAATAAATATATCGACACAAAATTTAATATTTAATATAAGGATTTAGAAATCCCTAGTCAACTATTAATTTTTAGCCCAAACGGTTGATTGTTTTTGAGGGAGAGCGAAAACTTAATTTATGAATTCATTCTGAAGAAAACTTTATTTATTTTTTTTTTTACCGTGTATCAAATTTTAGAGGAAATAGGCTGATATTACCTTAAAACTTTTTGAAATACAGTTTTCCCCAAACAGAGATTTTCCTGGATGTCATATTGAAACGAGAACTTTTCTAAACTTTTCCGGACTGCTTCATTTAAATTGAGTCAACTTGCCTTTTTTTCCATTTTCTTCCTTCTCAGAAAGGTAAGAGAGTTTTCCAACATAGCACTGATTTACGAGAAAAGCAACTTATTAGAGAAATACATTTGAGAAAAGGTGGTAGATTTTACCTTTCAGTTAGTTCAACGTACAATTGTACTTCCCCAGGTATTCGAAGTATAGGAGAAGTTATGGCATCGGTTAAACATTCGATGCAATTTTTATCAGAATTTCATGATTTTTAACCTACTGATTGCAAAAATGAAAAAAAAAAAATAATAAAATTCTGTGTGACTATGAACACGATAACTTCCAATAAATGAATGCATCGACACGAAATTTTATAAGTGTTCAGAAACGTCTAAGGACGTCACCTTTTTATTTTCAGCCACATGGACCTAATGGGGGGTGGGAATTAGGCGGGAGGCAACACAAAAACTATTATAATTTATAATCACATAAGGGCGACACTTATCTTTCAAAAGGAAGGGGTAGATTTGAGGGAGGTTTTTAACACAACAGTGCAAGTATGCCATGCATGGCGCAGGCGCAGCAACCAGGAGGAACTATATAGAGAACCAGATGTCCTAAAAGTTAGGTTAGGTTTTATGACTCATGCCCGGGCTTTAACTACGAGGTCATATCGCCGGTTACCAGAGCGCTCTTTCATCACTCTGGTGGACATGAGCCCGACTCTACTGTGGGAGTCCTAAATTTTGCCTACCCTAAATTTTTATTCACCTAGGGTAGGGTTCTTTAACGAGTACCTGGCATCGTACAGGCTCGGAACCATCGCTTAGCGTCCCATCCGAAGGACGGCGTGCTTAAGTTTATTTTACCTCCCAGATAAAACAAACTAAGGGCCTCGGCCGGGTTTCGAACCCACGTTCTTGAGCTCAGAAGGCAAGCACGCATACCACTGAGCTACCGGCGCCCTCCTGAAAGTCATGAAGATTGGGCGGTTAAGATGGTTAAGGACATGTCGCCAGGATGGAAGCTGAGGAAATGCCGAAGAAGCTGCTAATGGAGCCCATTCATGGTGTAAGACCTAAGCTGAGATGGGCAGATGGTGTGGCAGAAGATGCCCGAAACATATTGCGCATCAGGAACTGGATGTCAGCCGCACAGGATCGAGACAATTGGCGGCTGTTGGTGGAGGAGGCCAGGACCCGTCACAGGGTTGTAGCGCCATCATTGATTTTTAATACAACAATTCTAATAACTCCCGATATTTTTAATGTATTGACATGAAATTTTCATATATTAATTAAAAACCCTATAAGGACAACAACTATCAATTTTCAGTGGAATCAGAGGGTGATCAACATAAAAATCCCAATAACTGTCAATGTAATGAATATATCGACATGAAATTTTATATTTAAATTCAAAACCCTGGGGGGGGGGGGGGGCAGAGGAAAGGAGCCCCACTCAAATATCGTAATAACTGCCGATGTATCGAACGGTCGATTGTCTTCGGAGGGAGAGCGAAAACGTAATTAATTAATTCTTGCTGGGGAAGTTCATATCCGGTGAATCACCGACGACTTTTTTAAAATTTGTTTCTGTATTTTCTATTTTATTGAAAATAGCGTACTGTAGAACAATTGAATAATATCAAAATCTGACTTCCATATGGAAATGTAAATTTCAGTTGTTGTGAAAACATGGAATTAAACGGAAACAAAATAAACTTCGTGTATGGGCTAAATGGGCCTAAAGTGAACACTGGAACCTTTTGTCACTAATGGAATTTTCAAATGGGATTGGGGGTTGAAGTGGTACATCTGCATAATGGGGGATTTGGGGGGCGGGGGATAACGTACAAAGGAGGGGGGGATGTTTGGAATTGATCAGGTGTTCAGGGTAACAATCAGTAACGTTCATCAGCAGTCAGCAATGATCAGCTCTTCTTTTTGTAGGGGTGAGGGGGGGACAACGTACAAAGGAGGGGGGAAGTTCGGAATTGATCAGGTGTTCAGAGTATCAATCAGCAAGGTTCATCAGCACTCAGCAATGATCAGCTCTTCTTTTTGGAGGGTGGAGGGGGGGATAACGTACAAAGGAGGGGGGATGTTTGGAATTGATCAGGTGTTCAGGGTAACAATCAGCAACGGTCATCAGCACTCAGCAATGATCAGCTCTTCTTTTTGAAAAATATGTGCCACATCTTTCCAACCACGGGAAATCATTGTTTGTATGTACACAAAATTTGATATGTGTATTCAGAATTCTCCTCTGAACCTCCCCTTCCTTTCGGTCGATATTGCTTAAATTTGATAGGTTACGTTCATATTGGGTTTTGAGTTTAAATATGAAATTTCATGTCGATCCATTCATTCTATAATTATTATTTTTTGCGTTAAGCCTCCCCCCTTTTTTTGATCGATTTGTCTGAAAATCAATAGGTGTCATTATAGGCTTCTAGTTTCACATATACAATTTCGTGTTGATACATTCATTCTATCGGGAGTTATCGTGTGACACACACACAGACAGCAGAATTTTTTTTTTCATATTTGGAATCTGAAGATCGGAAAACATGAAATTCCGTTGAAAACTCGACATCGAATTTTTGACCCATTATATAACTTCCCCTATACTTGGTATAGCCGGGGAAGTGAAAAGTGTGTATCTGTTGAGATAACTAGTTTTTCTCTTCTGAGGTTTATTGATTATGGGCCTGTCAGGGCTGTCGGCCACTGTGACAACTTGCCCCAATAAAGAGGCTTGCCTGTCACTCTACTTCGAGCATGACCCGAATGATCAAAGCCTCTCCCAGTTCTACCTTGATGGCTAAATAAAGGTCGGACCACCACATTACCATTAGTGATCCATATTCTCCTAATAGGGTCATCATCCTTCACTCTACTATATATGATTCGCCAGAAAGTATATTCTTATAATGTCTATATAATGTCTCTGGTCCCTGATGAAGAAGATATAGAGAAGAAGACGGACTGTTGAGTCGCGCAGGGGGATCCATGGTGAGCGGGTGAATTTGGGAACTCGCCGAGACAATCGATACCTACCATGTGATTCTTGAACTACTGTCTTTGTGTTTGTTACAACGCGGTGGACAGAGGTGTACAAAGTGTTGTCGAAACAAATATATTTATTGTGAAAATATATATTAAGTGTAAATCAAACATGGTCCTCCGGGCCGGATATGAACCAGCGACCTATGAATCCGCGCTCGTTGAGTCGCGCAGGGGGATCCATGGAGAGCGGGTGAACTCGCCGAGACAATCGATACTTACCAGGTGTTTTGGAATTATTATTATTATTATGTTTTGTGACTTTTTCCACGCGGTATGAAGTGTTGTCTAAAATATATTTATAGTGAAAATATATATTCGATGTAAATCAAACACGAACGATGGAGATATGGAGAGCAAGACGGACGATGGAGATATGGAGAGCAAGACGGACGATGGAGATATGGAGAGGAAGATTATAAGCCGGACGGGATCCTACCTGGGACTGAACCCTCGGAAGTTGCTGAGTGAGGCTGATTACATGGTAGGTTGGAGCACCCAACCGATCGCTCCACAACACGACAACACACTACTCGCTACATACGCAGACGACACAGCCATTCTCTCAACACACTCAGACCCAACACAAGCAAGCTCACACTTACAGGAACATTTACACCAGCTAACAGATTGGGCCAACAAATGGAGACTAAAAATTAATAGAGACAAATCTCTGCAAACCACATTTACCCTCAGACACAACACTTGTCCACCAGTATACATTAACAACCAGCCCATTCCTGCATCAGACACTGTCCGATATCTAGGACTTCATTTAGACAGACGTTTAACTTGGACAACTCATATCAGACTGAAACGCACAGACCTCAAAAGACGATTTGGACAACTGAAATCAATCATCGGACGACGATCGACATTATCGCTTGAAAACAAACTTCACATTTACAACACTATACTAAAACCCATCTGGACTTACGGAATCGAGATATGGGGATCAGCCAAAAAATCAAACATACAACGCCTTCAGTCATTACAATCCATCATACTACGCCACATTGCCAATGCCCCATTTTACGTTTCCAACCTCACATTACATAATGACCTCAACATCCCATTTATACCTTCTGTTATCAAGACACGATATCAAAATTTTCACGACAAACTCCATCATCACGCCAATCCACTTATTCTCCAATTATCCACGAACACTCTCCCCACAAACCCACCAAGACGTCTAAAGCGGGCATGGCAGAGGGACCTGCTCCAGGACTAGCCTGGACTCCTCTTCGGTCACGTACCTCAGCAGTACAGCGACACACTTGCCACAGCACATCATCACGATCACTAGTGACAAATGTTGTCGTTGTGAATAGGTAAATAAATAAATAAATAAATGTAATAAATCTATAATATATCCATTCTATACGGCAGACGGGTGGTGTGGCAACACAGGGGTCTGCAACACCCGAAAAACAAAGAAAAAAAAAAGGTTAGGCTGATCAGGTGGATGAATGCATCACCTCGATCCCTCCCTCTCCTTTTCAATCTTTCTCGTAAGTGCGCTAGTTTACTGAGCTCAAGATCGCGGGTACGAAACCCGGCTGAGGCCCTTAGGTTTTTTATCTGAGAGGTGAAAAAACCTTGACCATTTCGTATTTCGGATGGGACGTTAAGCGATGGTCCCGAGCCTGTGCGATGTCAGGTACTCGATCCTTGATGAATAAACCTAGGTAGGTAACATTTAAGACTCCCATGGTGGAGTGCTCTTTCGTCGCTCTGGTAGTAGGCGATGTGACCTCATAGTTGAAGACCGGGCATGAGAGTCACTGTAACTAGGAAGAATTGAGCAATTAAGCGTTTGAGCGTGTTGAATTTGACGAAAGAGCAAAGTTATTAAGGGTACAGAACTGATAATCTGTAGTTTGAGTTTGACAAAGTGGCTAAGGAGAGGGGATGGTGATTACGGACGAGTTAATTGTGAGGGAGTCTGCCGTTGAGGGGGAGCCAAGGAGATCTCTCTGGCACTAATCTCCCGAGAGAGCCCATATCTCTCGTATCTATCTCTCTCCGTGGGTTCCATCATCAGCACCTCTGTCCAGTTCTGTCTAATGTATGCCTCGGAACCTTCAGTCCAGACGGCCTATTTCTGGATAATGGCCTCCTTCGGAATCGACGCAATATTCCATCTGTTTTACTGGCTTCTGAGACTAAAACGTAGTCTCAGGCGATACTGTAAAGGTCTGAACTAAAGATAAAATTTTAAAAAAAAATATATACAGAGGCGTAGGTGAGGGTTGGTGGCGTAGGAGAAATGAAATGGACGTTTCCCCCCTAATTTAGGACGGTAGTTATCAGATCACGGTAAGGCTTTCATTAACTGAGTATTCACGTTTTCTAATAAAGTTATCGTTAGTTAATTATTGTGGCTCACGTCTGGATTAGCCTTTCCTTCGAAATGACGAGTTAGCCTTTCGATCCCGACATAAGTAACTATGTGTCTATACATTTATTTTTTTGTACTAGCTAACTCCCGAAAAAATACTGAGGAGTTCAACGATTGTAAAAAGCGCATTGTGAACCCCATACACTCATCTACTTCACAAGAAACTTAAGTTTCTAGAATTTCTTTTTTAGTGTTCCGTGCCAAAATTAGCAAAACGGAACTCACAGGCGATTTTCTCTGAAACTATTCGATGTAAAAATTTGAAATTTAGCACAGAGATAGAGTGTCGTGGCCCAATTATAGTCGTAAAGTATAAAAAGTTGAATTTTGATTTTGAGGGTTAATTTCAGGGGGTAAATTGAGAAATGGAAAAAAAAAAAAATCAAGGGCATCGTGTAGGGTGTCAAATGAATGCTTATTTAAGCACGAATTCAACAAAGTATATTTTTCGGGAAAAACGCTTAAAAATTGCTGTCCCCACCCTTATCACCAAAAGAATCGCTCAGAAAAATCTGAAAAAAATCATGAACATTGAGAATTAGGTGTAGATAACTGCTGAACCGTTGGTTTTAGAGAAAACGTTTTTCGACAAAAAATATTTCTCACGATCTAATAAACAACTTTTGTCCTTACTCGTTTAATTTAACTACGAGGTCACATCGCCTACTACCAGAGCGCTCTTTCGTCTCTCTGATGGACACGAGCCAGACTCCCGAGAAGTCCTAAATGTTGCCTACCCATGTTTATTGACCTTGGGTCTTCAACGAGTACCTGTCATCGCACAGGCTCGGGACCATCGCTTATCATCCCATCCAAAAGACGGCGTGTTTGTTGTGCTCGATGTTCTCCCCTTCCAGATAAAAAAGCGAAGGGCCTCTGCCGGATTACTAACCCGCCATCTTGAGCTCATTAGACAAGAACGCCTCTGAGCTACCGGCGCCCTCGTAAGATATATGTATATATATATATAAGATATCCTCTGGGGATCTAAAACTTGATACAAAGGATATACCAGTGCACCGTTTGCGCTATTAGGGGCTCCTAAGTCCTCAAAACAAATTTTGTCGGTAAACTCATTAGAGCGGCAGTTATTAGATTTTTCGAGTTGAGCTCTTAACCAACCCCTTCCCTTTCGACCGATTTCACTTAAATTTATCCATGTACTAGCAGTAATACTGTGTACATGTAACGTGTAACTTTGACTTTTCTCCTAATATCTCTCGTTCGAATCCATTTCAATTCTTCAATAGTACATTCATGATGTTATAATTTTCAATTATTCATACGGAATAACACTTATAGTCCTTCAACGGCAGACATCCCAGCTAGTAAGTTTTTAGGACCCCTGGGCACCATGGCTAGTACGCGCCATTCAACGGCGGAAACCACAGCTAGTGAATACTTAGCATCAGTGGACGTCCTAGCCATTGCGTACTTGAGAACGCTTGTGACCACCAGGTTGATTAAAACATAGACTTCAACCATCCTGGAGCTAAAACTAATTTATTCAAAAAGATTTCTCATTAATCGTTGCAATGGTTTTCGAGCAAAGATTGCGTGAGTGGATGCTGGGATGGACCAGGGGTTGATTAAAAAATAGACCTTAACCTTCCGGTAGATAAAACTTATCTATTCAAAAAGATTCCTCATTAATCATTGCAGTGGTTTTTGAGTTACAAAGATTGCGTGGGTGGATGCTGGGATGGACCAGATATTGAGGTACTAATACGCCTATAACCTTCCACAGACGATGACGAACAAATTAAAAAAAAAATTAATCAAATCCATCAAGCCGTTCGTGAGTTATAGCGGTACAACGCACAGACATTTTCAGCTTTATATATATGATTGTCCTCATCACATTTTGAGTTTTAATACAATACCCTATTTCTCCTATATTATTATTATTATTTTCAAATTCAATCAAATATTTAATTTAAAAAAAAATTTATATGAGAATCTTGTTAGGATGGAGCGTGCCACAGGAGGTGAAACGTGGTACATATCAGAACGGTATTTATATTGCTTCCTACAAAATGACTCTCTCCATTTATTTTAAATCATGGAGTTGGGCCAAGTAATCAAAAGTGTGTGAAATTATTCTAATATCTCTGATATTTCTGAAATATATATTTTATATATCATATTTGAATATATTATTATAATAAGATATATAACATATTTTCCGGTTAATGACCTTCTTCGTAGAAGATACACCAAAACTATATTCCATGTGCTTTATTTGCAACTGAGATTACCATTAGGAACGCTTTTGTCGATACTATAGTGATCTGAAGTAAATAAATTAAATTCCAATTAAAATGTAGAGATGTGAGAGAATGAACAGCGGCATGAAAGATATATAATTATTTTTTTAAATAAAATAAATTAAAACATTTATTTATTTTTAAAAGTAAAATCTGACTTTTTGCCAACCCAAAAATCAGTTGGGCAACAATAAGGGGGAAGAGAGAGGGCTAACTCCACTGTCCAGCAGTGTAGGCAGACCAAGCAGGAAAGAAGGGCTGAAGGTGAGAGGAGTTCATGAGGGGAAAAGGTGGGCACTGCTTAAATAGTTTTGCTAAATTGCAGAAGCAAGTCTCTCAGCCAGCGCCGCCTCAGTCTTCGGGGGATTAGATGTATGGAAATGGGATGACAAGAGTCGAACTGGATTGACATAGGAAGGCAGAACAATTATTGTTCTTAGGTCTTTGGACTGGAAGGATTGGATATGCTTGATGTTAGATGGGTTATATGCAATATTTTTAGTTATCAATTAAAGACCCCTGCCCCAGACGAATTAAAATTTGGGGTAGGCAAAATTTGGGACTCCCATAGTAGAGTCGGGCTCATGTCCACCAGAGTGACGAAAGAGCGCTCTGGTAGTAGGCGATATGACCTTGATGTTAAAGCCCGGGCATGAGTCACAATAACTGACATAGTAGGCTAACCCAGCTATGATACATAACTATTGAATGTAACCTCGATGTTATCAAACATTAAGATAACTGCTAGGATCCAATAGACATGCATCTAGGGACCTAAGCATCTCATGCTCTTATCCCTGGAGCGCTGGGCTTCCCCCTTAACATAATAATAATTATTATTAACAATTATTGTTATTGTTATGTTGTTTTCTTTTTCTTTCCTATATATCGCACATCAACAAATATTATCTTAATTATTTATGAGTACAAAAATAATGTCATATTTTCAAGTATTTATTTATTCATTTCATTTTATTTTAACCCTCGACGGGACATAAGGAGGGGTGTTATAAGTTTGAAGTCTTTGTCTTTGTGTGTATGTGTCCGTCTATGGCATCGTACTTTCAAGTTCTTTCCAACTCCTCTTAGTCATGTTTGGTGGAAATCGGGTATGCCGTTTCCAAGATATTCAGGTTTCATCAGAGCCTGTGTAGGGATCTCGGGCCTCTATTACCAGAGACTCGGAATTTGAGCTCAAATGCTTATAAGGACCCCCCTCCCCCCCCTGAAGTCTCCCCTAAGCCCTTCAAGCGGCCCAAAAAAAGCCCTCCCCACGGAAGTTTCAGTAAAAAACTTTTTTGTCAGGTTTTTTTAAAAATTTTAATTTAATGTTTTTATTTAATTATTAGTAGGATTGTTAATTATAATACAATTAATGGTTAATCTAATCCATATTTGTCAGATTTAAAGCAGGTTTACGTTTATTAGTTTCCCAAAAATCGTAGAAACTCAATAAGAACTTGATGTCAGTATCGCTAAAAGTGACTTGTCTGGTTGTTATATAGTTATTTATTATGTGGATTTTATTTTTAACCCAGTGATAGTACATATATCATTTTGGGAGGAAGGGGCGTAAGGTCGTCCCAAAATGTCGTCGAGAAAAAAAAAAACACTTCCGGAAAAGTTATAAAAAATTATTATCTTAATTTTAATTAAATTAAAAAATTTATTTACTGTAATTATTAATATTATTATTTTTTACTCTACTTTTTTTTCTTTTGTAATTTAATTACATGAAATTTCAATTCATTTTTGTACTCATATTTTCATGTTTTTATTCATTTCTTATTATTTTTTATTAGTATTGTTAATTCTAATCCATGTGTGTCACATTCTAAGAGTTAATATCTGTTTAAAGTATCTAATTTATAAGATATCTTAATGTATACATTTTTATGACGTATCCTATTATCCATGTTATGGTTTAACGGAAATAAATATTATTCCTAAAATATTGAAGGTGTCCTGTGGAGGATTCCTGTTACCGAAGCTGGTTCCTTTAGAGGTTCTGGATGTTATCCAATAGTTATTGTTGTGTTACCTGGGGGATGAGAACGGATATAAAATGCTATACATTTGTAAAAAGGTGATTGGTACAAAGAAGGGAAGTCGATCTTCCTGAATAACTTAGATCGGTCAGCTCTTCTACTTTGAACATGTATAATTAAGGATGTTGGTTTAGGGGTTGTCATAACGACACACCCCTAACCTCGAGGTAAACTCTTTCTTCAGAATATGTAGTTCCATCTAATAGCTAGTAATTGGAATAATTTTTTACCCCCCTTCATTTCAGTAGTATAATTAAATAAGATTATCTGGTTGTGACTCAAGCCTGGGCTTTAACTAAGAGGTCATATCGCCTACTACCAGAGCTTTCTTTTGTCACTCTGGTAAACATGAGCTTGACTCTACTGTGGGAGTTCTAAATTTTGTCTACTTTCGACTTATTCACCTGGGGTAGGGGTGTTTAACGAGTACCTGAGATTGACAAGGCTTGGTACCATCGAAGGACGGCGTGCTCAGAGGTTTCGAACCCGTGATCTTGAGCTGAGTAGGCTAGCACGCTAACGGCACCCACTTTATTATAGACTAGTGTTCTGGAACTTTTGGAATTTGGAAATATACAGTCACAGGAAAGGAAACATGAACTTATTAGAGCTTTTATGTTAAGCCTCCCCCTAATCGCCCCCTTTCCTTTGGTCGATTTGACTGAAAAAGTTATATGTCGTAGTCAGATGGTTCTTATTTCAGATATAAAATTTCGTTTCGATACATTCATTCTATCGGCAGTTATGGTTTCATCAGTCCAGTTTTTTACAATTCATATACAAGTCATTATTGTTATCATGTCTCACATTATTATTCATAGTTGTTTTTCTAATTTTTATTTTTTATTATATTGTTTTGCCGATTGCCTGTTTTTAATATTTAAATTGGAGATGTTTTCGCCAGAGATCTTGTAGGAATTCATTGTAAATACTACTGAATAAAACACTTAGAACAAGTCAAAAAATTTCACTATATTAAATAAAATACACAATATATTTCGCTGGTTATTGTCAAGTGTACAGGATACAGACTTATGATTTTTTTTGGAATTTTTTGACTTGTTCTAAGTTTTATACAGTAGTATTTTAACATTTGGTATTTACTTCTAGAGACCTCTTTTATTGTATTTTATATTTATTCTTCTCAACTGGCTGATACTTGTATACTCTTGTTTATTTTTTATGTTATTATTCTTAAGGGACGTATGTCCCAGAATAAAGATTATTTTTCATTTCATAAGTTATCGTGTTCATAGGCACAAAGACAGACATTTTTTTTTTTCATATCTGGAATCTAGAGGTCGGAAAACATGAAATTTCATTGAAAACTCCGCATCGAATTTTTACCGATTACGTAGGTAACTATAGCTAAGGAAGTAGAAAAAAAAAATGTTTTCTGTGTTTATTTGTGTGTGTCTGTGAACACGATAACTCCTGATAGTATGAATGTATCGATATGAAATTTATATGTGAATCCAGAATCCCATGGAGAGCAAAACCTTGTCAAAAACCTCAATAACTGCCGATGTAATGAATTTATCGACACAAAATTTACCATGAGAATTTAGGAGCCCCTATATAAGTCAACTATTGAATATTAGCGTAAACGGACGACTGGTTTTAGAGTTGGAGCGAAAAGTTAATAGATTAATTCGTTGTGGGGAAGTACATTGTCTCGATTTGAGCTATTTTGTAAGATTGGCCCTAGTGCCTTGTTTCAGGACAATAGATACAATTTAGTATACAAATTGAAATGAGGGTCATGAAGTCCTAAGTGGATGAGATTGTGAGAGGTTTGTTGGAGGGGGGGCCACGTCTGAGTCCATGCGGAAATTAACTGAAGCTTCAGCAAGACGGCGAGAGATAAGCGTCTCTCTCACTCCGGGTCTCTAATTGTACTTGAGATGTCTTCTAGTCAACTTCAAACTACCCCGGGGGTATTACAAGAGAAGGGACGGTTCGACTTTAAATACTGCTCTTCTGGCAACGTTCACAGGCACAGAGAGGCTCACATTAACATTGGAAGTCGTACAAAAAGGAAATGGTCTCTAGAGGTCTTCCAAAACTTCTAATGGAGATATTAAATACTCTGTTCAACTTTGGATGTTTGGGTCGATCTGGAATGTGCTGATGTTAAAGTCGATCTGATCACATTAAGAATGTTCATCTCTGTTATTGTGACTCATGCCCGCGCTTTAACTACGAGGTCATATCGCCTACTACCAGAACGCTCGTCACTCTGGTGGAAATGAGCCCCATTCTACAGTGGGAGTCCTAAATTTTGCCTACCTAGTTTTATTCACTTGGGTTCGTGCAGATTCGGGAACATAGCTTAATTTCTCATTCGAATGACGGCGTGCTCAAGGTTTTTTCACCTCCTAATTAAAAAGGGAGTATCGAACCCTTGATCTTGAGCTCAGTAGTCAAGCATGCTAGCTCTGAGCTGCCGGCGCCTCCAGGGAAGTTATGCAATCGGTCAGAAATTCGAAGTTAAGTTTTCAACGGAATTTCATGTTTTCCGACTCCCCTGATTCTTTGTTAACACCATAACTGCCGATTGAATGAATGTATCGACACGAAATTTTGTATGTGTATCCAGAATCTTCTAAAAACGACACCTATTTTTTTCATTCAAATCAACCGAAGTAAAAGGTGTCATCAGGAGATAGGGAGCTACAATACACTCGAACTATACAATTACACTCGTTAGAATAGTGTGCCCGGGCTTTAATTATGAGGTCATATTGCCTACTACTGAGGCTGATTACCCTGAGTTCAGTCGATTCGTCGCCTCCTGGCGGAAGGTAAAAAACGCAGTTTAACTTGGTTCCTAGGGTAACCGCTGGGTGCAGATAATACGGCCCACCTGCGACAATCCTCGGCGCATCGCAGCCAAAAGCATAAGTGCCTGGTCCCGAGTTCTCTCGGGAAACGCCGAAAAGGTAGGTTGGAGGACCCAACAGCTCCGGCAATTGGCGGAGTCCTACAACTGGCCTTGGCACCAAATTAAACGTAAAATAAAATCTAAAATATGACCTTATTCCCCCCTACGAGGCGGACGGGAGTTGAGCCTCCTTCAGTGGCCGCTACAACCGAAAAATAAATAAATAAAAAATAAAAATACATTTTTGGGAAGTTAATACCTATCATACACACCTTCTGCAATTGATCCGATTTATTAGTAAATATGGGTAGTTACTAAGGGTGTACCTGTTATCGTTAGTTGTGATTCTATATATCACGAGTACAGTAGGTGAGGCTGTGAAGTGATATCCAGATAGCACACTCTGCTTATCTTATCTGTTGTCCAGATAAAGAGTTGCCTCACCTACTCAAGCAAGCAGAGCACTCTCTAGTACTAATTATCGTCTCATCCTAAACATCACACTTCCATATAATATGTAAGTAAAATTTAACAATAAATTTAACTGATATCATCATATGACTGAATTGTTTTTATTGTATGCGGTATAGGGGAGGTTATGAAATCGATCGAAAATTCTATTACCAGGGTACCTCCCCAGAATGAATTAATCCAATCCTTATTAATTTTGTGCCGATACATTTATTACATCGGCAGTTAGTGTTTTTGCTTACCGAGGTTGATTCATCTAGGGTAGGGTTCTTTAATGAGTACCTGACATCGTACAGGCTCGGGATCATCGCTTAACGTCCCATTCGGTTTTTTACATCCCAAATAGTAAAAATGATGATAAAAACGAAATTTTATAAGTCGATTCAGGATACATCGATATTCAACGATATGAGTTGTGTTGAAAAGGCGGGGGGCGGGTGGAATAGCTCAACTCAAAACATTCTATTATGAAAATAGATTTTCTGAAAAGAAAATTGACACAAAATAAATATTTTTGGAGATATTCCCCTGAGTGACACGAATTTCAGCATGAAATTCACTCTTCTTACAGACATTAAAAAAAAATACCAAAAAAATACTTACCAAATTCGATGTTGATATAAAAAAATAGGTTTTTCTAATTGTTTGTATGTCCGTAAACACGATAACTCGCTAATTTTAAATCAGGTCTCGAGAGGTTGGAAGGCCCGACCCCGAACTTATTTTTCTTTCGCATAGGACTCATCAAATTTCGGCAAAAGGGCCGCGTTTTGGCATGTATTCATCCAAAACTGTACAATTATTGTTTGAGTTTTGTATGTTTCATACCTATATCTTTAGGATCCGACAAATGATATAAGGGTAGAACGATGTACGTACGTACAGACGTATGGCGGCCGGATCCAGTCTCATCTGAAAGTCTATCCTAGTCGATTCTTCCTAGGCAATTATCCTGAAAATTCAGTTATCTGGAAAGGTGTCCACCCCTTCTGTTCGGATAATTGGAATTTTACTGTACAATTGTTCCGTTGACTTTAGTGAAAATATAGTTAACTCGTTGTTCTGTCGAGTGTTACCTGTTTCCTTGTAAAGTCCTTGGTTGTGTTGAACTTATTACGTCATCCATTGTTTGAACTTCCTGCCCAAATATTAAATATATACCAAGGTTGCAAAATGGAATTTGTCCAGGCCATATATATAAATAGATATAATATATATTATTGTTGATCTAGAATGCCCTGGAGACCAATTCCATTTTTTAACCTTGCTATTCTAACTTATTTGTTCATTTGATATCGATTTATTGAGTTTACTCTTCGTCCAAGTTTGGTCTGAACCGTTAATTAAGCTTGTGTACTATTTTAGTGAATAGACCCACTATTTTAGTGAATCGACCCGATAAGTAAAGTCACAATCCTTATCGTTAACTATAGAGTGCATTACGAGTATTTAGACTTTGAAATTGAAATGAAATGAAATTGTCTCATATGTTAACTTAGACCCGATTACTTGATCGGTCTGTCTATGTACGTGTTTGTCCTGAATAGAATGAATATATCGACACGAAATTTTATGTATAGTAGTACCCTATTAGTTTTCTGCCGATGGGGAGGCGGGTCAGAGAGTAGCTCAACTCAAAAATAGCAATAAATTCCAACGTAATATCGATATGTATATATCGACACAAAATTTAGTATGAGGATTCAGAAACCACTATATAAGTCAAATATTGAGTTGACCAGACACCAAATCGTTGACGAGAGTATGTTTGATGTAAGTATAAGGTTGACAACCTGGTGAGCATGCGCAGAAGTAGAATTACCCTGGATGTATCTTAAAGATTCACTATCACCTGGAAATATTTGACAATGTATCGTTATCATATCTTTTTTATACCTTTGTCAGTATCAACACTTTAGGACTCCTCAAATATAAGAAAACATTTGATTTTTTTGCTTTTTTAGTAGGTATATTTAATCTCAAACTTATGTAAATAATAACAAAAATAGTCGGTGAATCATGTCTAGTGTTCTTCCTCAGGACGAATAATTTACATGTTCGCTCTGTCTTCAAAACCATTCAACCGATAGGGCTGAAAATCAATAGTTATCAATACTTTCATAAAGGCTTCTGAATTTTCTTATTAAATTTTTGGTTTTTTTTTGAGTCGATGGCCCCTCAAAATTTCCCTTTGTATAGAATTCGTATAGCTTTTGAAGTTGAAACTCCTTTCGGTTTGAATGAGTGTGACTCATGCCCGGGCTTTAACTACGAGGTCATATCGCCTACTACCAGAGCGCACTTTCGTCACTCTGGTGGATATGAGCCCGACTATCTTTTTAACAAGTTCCTGACATCGCACAGGCTCGGGGCCATCGTCTAACGTCCCATTCGAAGGACGGCGTGTTCAAAGTTTTTATACCCTTATAAGGGTCTCGGCCGGATACCAAATCCACGATTTTGAGTTCAGTAAGAAAACACTGTACCTCTGATCTATCGACGCCATCAATATATATATGATTTGGCGGCCATGACAGTACTTTGTACCAACATATGAAATGATTTTGAGAAGGAAGAAGAGTGATTCGTTGAGAACACATCACATATTTTCCTATAACCATAAGCACAAAGTATGTTTCAGTTCAGAAAAAACTAAAATGGTAATTTTTGCCACCAAAATTGTTATTCATTATGTTCTCAATTATAACATATAATAACATTATCGATATTGATACCACAATCAATCATACTCAAAAACATTTGTAAAGAGAGATAAGACAGAATTATCTGTGAATTACATTGTCAACATCCCCCAGTTGTCATACAAAAATATATCGCACACGTATTTCTAAAGTAGGTGGTAACACAAGTCAACAATTATTTCATATAAAAAGTATCATAAATAGTATATAAGTTTTGTCTACAACTTTTATTAAATAAAAGTTTTTAATATAAAAGTCAAATTTTGAGTAAGAGTTTTAACTAGACCATAAATGTAAGCGGTATCATTCAAAATGAACTTAAGTCCCGACGTAAAGTGGTCTTATTTTTCTTCCGATTTCGGCCAAAATTTAATTACATCTAAGTTAGCACTGTGATAATAAAAATGATGAATTTCAAAAAAATTTCAATAAACAAACTTTTCATTTGGATTTCACCTAAATTTACTAAAGAGATGCCATATTGTATACCTAAATTTTGCAAAAATGTAAAAATCTAATCCAAAGGTATAAATTGTTTTACTAGGTTAACAGGGACAATGAATAGCATAGAATAAAAGAACACATATTGGGTTTATTTACCTAAATGTACATTATAAATTGGTTAACTAAATATTGAAAAATACAATAAATCTTACAAACTAATTTATAATTCTTTTATATTTTGGGAATATATATTATGTACATATAAATAAATAAAAGTTCCTTTGCGCATCGATTTTACTGTTATTTCACACCTACTTGGTTCACCACACCTTAGCTTCTTAAAAACACTTCTCTAGACTGTCCACCTTCACATCTCAACCCAGACCTCTCACCTCCACAAAACCACTTAGACTGATCCACGCTATTAGAACAGCTGATAGTCGTCTTTTGTTCTCCATTCATTGGTTGTTTTAAAACAAAATGCGACTTCATATATTTATTCACTAATTTAGTTCATGAAATTCCAGTGAAAACTCAACATAGAATTTTCGATCACATAACCTACCTTGCACATAACCTACCATATACATAACCTACCTTGCACATAACCTACCGTACACATAACCTACCATATACATAACCTACCATATACATAACGTACCTTGCACATAACCTACCGTACACATAATCTACCATATACATAACCTACCTTGTACATCCGTAACCTTACACAGATTCTGCTTGTTCCTACTTTCTCCTTTATCGACAGAAGAAACAAATACGATGTGTGTGAAAAGAAGAAAAACCGTATTTTTCCCGAGAAAGTGATTGGAGGGGGACTGGGTTTATAGCCGGAAGTCCAGGGTGAGCCCTCGGAAAATCATTGCTATCAGCTTTTCCATTTCCTTTCAACAGATCCAAGACCGGCCGTAAACATCTTAGTAACATGGCCTGTACTCTTTGTATCATGGAGGTAGAGGATACGAGATATGTTTATTATTCTTAGGAATAAATATAATATAGATCTAAATCTATGTAATAACAGAAAATATTATTACTAGTGGTCCACTAAATAATAGAAAAACTTATTATAAAGTAGTAAAAAATAATAGACTAAATCTATATTTATAATATAGATCTAAATCTATATTTATAATATAGATCTAAATCTATGTAATAACAAAATATTATTACTAGTGGTCCACGAAATAATAGAAAACCTTAGTACAATAAAGTACATACATAGAAACAAATAATTGACTAAATCTATATTTATAATATAGATCTAAATCTATGTAATAACAAAATATTATTACTAGTGGTCCACAAAATAATAGAAAACCTTAGTATAAAGTACATGCATAGAAACAAATAATAGATTAAATCTATACTTAATAAATAACGCGTTCGAACCCCGACCGAGGCCCTTCAATTTATTTTATCTGGGAGGTAAAATAAACTTAAGCACGCCGTCCTTCGGATGGGACGTTAAGCGATGGTCCCGAGCCTGTACGATGTCAGTACTTGTTAAAGGCTTCTACCCTAGGCGAATAAAAATTTAGGGTAGGCAAAATTTAGGACTCCCACAGTAGAGTCGGGCTCATGTCCACCAGAGTGACGAAAGAGCGCTCTGGTAGTAGGCGATATGACCTCGTAGTTAAAGCCCGGGCATGAGTCATAAAACCGGTTAGAAGGGCTTAACTCAAAAACTCTAATAACTGCCGTTGTAATGAAAGTATCGTCAAAAAATTTCATATGTGATCTAAAAACGACATAAGGACGACACTTATCATTTTTCAGCGGAATCTGCAGAAGGTAAGGGTGGGATCAGGGGTAGGCTCAACTCAAAAACCCCAATATCTGCTGATATAATGAATGTATCGACATGAAATTTCATATTTAAAGTCAAAACCGGATAGGGACGACACCTATTGTTTTTCAGCCAAATCAACCAACGGGAACACATGTGACATCTTCAAATTTCAGTTCAAACAAATCATCTTGAAAATAGACATATCGTATTCAAGGGATTCTATCTCGAATGTTTTACTCGATGACAATACTGCCTTATACAAAATTGATAAACAAAAATGTGTCGAATTTTTTCTGAATTTACCTTGATGACCTTCTGTCTAAAATTGATTTAAATTATTTTATTGATATTAAATTATTTATTTATTGAGGCGAGAAATTCAGAAAATATCGGACAGCTGCCCTTTCATTTGTATGGTTTATATCCATTAATTCTCTATTATTTATTTATTGCAAAAGTCGCCAAATTTAATTACATTATAGAAACTGATATTTAATGTTATAATTAATGTCCATTTGGATGGTTACTTCTAACTAATGTGACTCATGCCCGGGCTTTAATTTCGAGGTCATATCGCTTACTACCAGAGCGCTCTTTTGAGCCCGACTCTTCACTGGGAGTTTTGAATTTTGCCTAACCTATTTTTTTATTCACCTAGGGTCGGGTTTTTTAACGAGTACCTATCATCGTTATTTTTTTTTAAGTTTTTTTTTTTTTACTTCCCGGGTTAAATAAACAAAGGGCCTTGTCCTGGTTTCAAACCCGCGGCGATCTTGAGCTCAGTAAGCAAGCACGTATACCACTGAGCTACCGGCGCGATCTAAAATCGTATTTAAAAGCACATGATATCTAAAGAAAACAAAATACCAAATCTGAGAAAAGCAACTTTGGAATACAAGCTTTATCCTTGGATAGTTGCAGAAATTATACAAGGAAAATTTTCATAATCGGTAGTCGGGCGACCCTTTATACTTCAGTCGGGCGACCCTTTATACTTCAGTCGGGCGACCCTTTATACATCAGTCGGGCGACCCTTTATACTTCAGTCGGGCGACCCTTTATACTTCAGACGGCGAAAAAGACAGTCGCACTAATTTTCTTTATAATTTCTCAAAAAACCTAAGAACCTAAATTTTTAATTGTGGTCTTCAGTGCTTATGCAAGTGCGCTGGTAGCACAGTGGTACGCGTGCTTGCATACTGAGCACAAAGATCGCGTGTTAGGAACCCGGCCGAGGCTCAAGTTCACCAGAGCAACAAAGGAGCGCTTTGGTAGTAGGCGATATGACCTCGAAGTTAAAGCCCGGGCATGAGTCGCAATTACTAACTACAAAATAATGAATCTCAATTACCCTCCTTCGGCGCTTTTCAGTCGAGTAATTATTAGTAATTATCATTTAATTATTATAATTATAAAGGATAATTATAAGGACGACAACTATTGATTTTCAGTAGAATTATCCAAAAGGGGAGGAGGTGGGGGGAAGTATACTAAAAACCCCTACTAATTGCCAATCTATTTATTATTTTTTATTTTATTTTATTTTTTTTGGCAGGAGGGGGAATGCTTTTAACGCACATCCAGGGAAGATAGCCATGGATAGTGTGGGACTCGAGCCGTGGCTCCAAACCCACTAAAACCCCTCCTTCCACGATCCTGATTCCCTTCCGCGGAACAGACGGCCTGTCATTACTTCGCGGAAGGGAGGAAGGGTGGCTGGTAACGCCCCTTCTTCTGCTTATAGGCGCTACCTTTGTTCCTTGTCAGCCTTCTCTTGGAGGGCCAACTCACCCACGATAAGTGCTGCAAATTCGCGGCCCTAATCCCACGACTGCTGGGAGTGCAGCACACTAGGGATGGGTATCGATCAACAAAACATCGATTAATGACACCGATTATAATTTTCTACTAATTAATCTATACACTTATTAATTGTTGGTTTAATAATCGATTAATCGAACGCACAAACAAAATGAATTGAAATGAAACAATTCGGATGAGTTGTAATTTTAATTAAAAATTTAATAATCGTTAAATAATCATCGATTATCTGGTTAACAAACCCAGATGACATCGATTAAAAAAACACCGATCATTTTACCAAAACATCGATTATTTCGATTAATATGGTAATCGATACCCATCCCTACAGCATACCGTCCACGTAACCTGGAATCAGTCAGTGGGGCGCCCATGCTGCGCTCCAGATTTTCCCTTCCCTCCTCAAATCTGGGGCTGCCAATCTAATCTACTAGGATAGAGAATTCACTATGTAAGAAATCTATTGATTTTCATCCAAATCAGTAGTTCAGTTTCAGAGGGAGAATACGAGGTATAAGGGAAGTTATGTAACCGGACAGAAATTTGATACAGTTTTTTTCAAGTGAATTTCAACTTTTCCTACCCCCTGATTCCAAAAAATGTTTTCGCCGAAATAGCAATAGAGATTAGGGACAAGGGGGGTCAAGAAAACTCCCGTTCTAATGAAAGTATTGACACAAAATTTCATATAAGAATGTCAACTATTAATCTTCAGCGAAATCTGCCAAAGAGCAGGGGTGAATAGAGGGAGGAACTCAAAAATCCCAATAACTGCCGATGTAATAAATTTATCGACACAAAATTTAGTATGAGGAATTAAGTCAAATATTGAGTTTTAGCTCAAACGGTCGATTGACTTTGGAGGGAGAGCGGAAACATTGGGGAAGTACA
Organism: Aradus depressus; assembly: GCA_963662175.1. Classification (NCBI taxonomy): domain Eukaryota; kingdom Metazoa; phylum Arthropoda; class Insecta; order Hemiptera; family Aradidae; genus Aradus; species Aradus depressus. The sequence goes on along the minus strand of OY759226.1, from coordinate 3,998,274 downwards.
TAGTTGATTTTTTTCTGTTTTCAATACCAATAATGTAGAGTGATGTTGGTTTAGTCCTGTCAATATACCTTTATACATTTATTCTACATTCCTATTATTCTTCACTCCATCGTTCCATTTTTCATCGTCCTTTATTTATTTATTTTTTTGTGATGTGACCCCGATTTATATTTGGTATACTAGAGGTAACATTGGATTATCCTTATGGTTTACTTAGTATAAATAAATGAACAATGTGTGTTTGTTATGGATGGGAGAGTGGTCCAGTATGAAAGGATTGTGGGGTGGTATATTTGAGGAGGCCTCGCTTGGTTTGTATGTTTGTAGAGTCCACCTGACCGGGCCACAGACAATACCGGTCAATCTATTAAACTACCACCTCCACTCGAGCCCACTACCAAACAACTATCTCGCATTCTCAGTATCCCAAAAAATAAATTAATGGAATTTGAGAAAAGTATACAAGAGTGAAAGGGAGAGAGAGAGGGCGAGTGAGATGTGTAGGAAGAGATGGAGAGCGAGAGAGAAAATCTATTGAAAATGGAATTTGAGGAAAGTATGCGAGAGAGGTGTGTGAGAGGACGAGTCAGAATTAGAGGGGGAGTGGGAGAGAGAGAGAGAGGTAATGGGAGAGGGTGAGTGAGAGGGATGGTGTGAGAGATGGAGAGGAAGAAATGAAGAGAGAGAGTGAGAGAAAATCTATTGAAAATGGAATTTTAGGAACATATGCGAGAGAGACAGAGAGAGAGGGAATGTGTGGGAGAGAGAGTGAGAATTAGAGAGGGAGTGGGAGAGAGAGAGGTTATGGGAGAGGGTGAGTGAGAGGGAGTGTGTGAGAGATGGAGAGGAAGAAATGAAGAGAGAGAGAGAGAGAGAGAAAATCTATTGAAAATGGGATTTGAGGAAAGTATGCGAGAGAGAGAGAGAGTGAGTGGGAGGGAATGTGTGGGAAACAGAGTGAGAATTAGAGAGGGAGTGGAAGAGGACGAGTGAGAATTAGAGGGTCGGAGAGAGAGAGAGAGTGAGAGGTTATGGGAGAGGGTGAGTGAAAGGGAGTGTGTGAGAGATGGAGAGGAAGAAATGAAGAGAGAGAGAGAGAGAGAGAGAGAGAAAATCTATTGAAAATGGGATTTGAGGAAAGTATGCGAGAGAGAGTGAGTGGGAGAGGGTGAGTGAGAGGTAGAGGGTGAGAGGGCGAGTGAGAGAAAGAAGAGGAGAAGGAAGGAGAGAAAGAAAAAAAATAAATGGTAAATGGAATTTGAGGAAAATATGCGAGACAGAGTGAGAGAGAATGTGTGGGAGAGAGAGATAAAGGGAGTGGGAGAGGACGAGTGAGAATTAGAGAGGGAGTGTGTGAGAGATGGAGAGGAAGAAATGAAGAGAGAGAGAGAGAAAATCTATTGAAAATGGAATTTGAGGAAAGTATGCGAGCGAGAGGGAGAGTGAGTGGGAGAAGGAAGAGACAGAGGGAGTGGGGAAAGGGTGAGTGAGAGATGGGGAGAGAGAGGAGAGAGAGAGAAATCTATTGTAAATGGAATTTGAGGAAAATATGCGAGATAGAGCGAATGTGTGGGGGTGAGAGAGGGAGTGGGAGAGGACGAGTGAGATTTAGAGAGGGAGTGGAAGAGAACGAGTGAGAATTAGAGAGGGAGTGGGAGAGAGAGAGAGAGGTTATGGGAGAGGGTGAGTGAGAGGGAGTGTGTGAGAGATGGAGAGGAAGGAATGAAGGGAGAGAGAGAGAGAGAAAGTATGAGAATGTAAGAGTGCCTCTTTGTAAGTCAACTATTGAAGATTAGCGCAAACGGTCGACTGGTTTTGGGGGGAGCGAAAAGTTTGATTATTTCGATCATCGAATACTTTTTCATATTGTAATTTTGTCGATGTGGCCTTATTTGTGCACATTACCTGTAGCACGGATGTCTGTCACTGGCTAAATCCAGAGCGAGGTCTGTCACCAGGGATTGTATTTGGAAGGTTTGTTCAGTACTCTGTTTGTAGAGTCGTGCTGACCAAGAGACAGAGCACAATACCACTCAATTTAATAAACCCACCCAGGCCGCACTCACCCCTCCTGGCCACCTTTACACAAGTAAATGAGATTTTACTTCCCGAGATATATGATGTATAGGGGTAGTTTTATACAGTTGACATTTCATATTTTTCGACCCCTTGGTCCAAAAACGATAAAAGAATAAACATTGTCGATGAAACACCGGCAATGTACCAGAACGAATTAATCAATTAAATGTTCGCTCCCCCTCCAAAACCAGTCGACTGTTGCGCTAATATTCAACAGTTGACTTACATAGGGGCTCCTAAATTCTCATACTAAATTTTGTGTCGATAAATTTATTATATCGGCAGTTATCAGGGTTTTTAAATTAAGCTCCCTCTCTGACCTCCCCTGCCGTCTTTCGGAAGTGACGATAAGCGATGGTCCCGATCCTGTACAACCCCTTTCCAACCCTGGGTAGGCACAATTTACTACTCTCAGAATATAGTCAGGCTCGTGTCTATCAGAGCTACGAAAGAGCGCACTGTTAGTAGGCGATATGACTTCGTAGTTAAAGCCCGGGCATGAGTCACAATAACCTTTAGAGAACTATCTCCTGGATCGATGACGGGAGGATTCAATCTCAGAATGTTATATGTAGAAGAAGTTTGTATATTAAATTTAACTTTGTCTATTAAATTTGTAAAAACAGGATGGGTGAATGAATACTCTGTTCGTTTGGTCTGAGCTAACAGGACTGCAGGAAGACACGGTTAGGGTAAGTTTGTTAAGTTCAATGTTGCTACAAACTGAGGATCCTGAACAAACATGAACGCCCCTTAGTTTCAGGTTAGACTCCCTCTCACTCCCATAACAAATAATTCAAGCTGGTGATGTACGTTGCCTGTGATTCACTATTTTTTTTTCTTTTTATTAACTCATTTTAAGTTTTTTTTCACAATATTTCCTTGATTTTTAGACACTTCCCCACTCTTCCGTCTTTTTTCAAGACATGAACGTGTTTTGTGGAGAAATGTGCTTCCCCAGCTCGATTTTGGAATCAACCAAGTTTCCACTCTCTCTAAACTCTCCTTTTCTACAATCAATATCTTACTCAGGATTATTGATATATTGATTGCATAGGCATGGTTTTGTGTTAAACCCTGCTCTTTGAAAGTGGACAGGTGACATCCATATTGGGTCATGGACAAACGTTCCTCTGGGTACATTCGATACATCGACAGTTCTTACACCCCCTCCTTTGATTCTCCATTCCGTTGAGCCCAAATCCCCAAAGAAAATTTATAGTCATCATTCTTATTGGGTTTCGGATTTACATATGAAATTTTCTGATAATACATTCATTATAAAGGCAATTATTAGTGCATTTATAATAATAATAATAATACATTTATTTCCGTTAAACCAATACATGGCAATAAGATACGTCAAAAGAATGTATACATTAAGATAGCCAATAAATTAGATTTATAACTACTTGATCCAAACACTTCTATGATTAGTAGTAATAACAAAACTATTAAAAAAAGTAAAATTAAATTAATAAAAACTGAATAAATAAATACTTAAAAATATATGAGTATAAAAAAAAAATTAATACTTAGATACATTTATAGTAAGTAGACACATTTTTCAATTTAATAAAAATTAAGGTAACTATTTTTCAAAAAACTCTTCGTAAGTTTCTTTATCCCAACGATGTTTCTGGACGTTCTTAGGTCCCTTCATCAGGTCCCAATGAGCGAGATATAGAAAAGAAAAAAAAAAAAACAATGTAATACGTAAACAATGTATTATAGAAAACAATGTAATATAGAAAACAATGTAATTTATAATACAAATAAAATAAATATATTTATTACTAAATTATAAATGAATCAATAAAAAAGTCTAAATAAATAAATAAAAAATATATAAATGAATAAATAAAAAATTATAAATTAATAAATAAAACAATAACGTACATTCGACTCACCTGTAAGGTGTGGAGGAACTCTACCGAAAAAATTGAAATGAAAGCATTGTATCAAATAATGTTTTGGTTACGAAACAGGATTCTTTATTGTGGTTATTTTATTCTTTTTGAACAGTGAGAATAAAAATATGTTTCCGTGTAAAGGGTTTCCTCTAACATAAACATTTTTTTATTGTATTTATTGATTTCAAAAGTGGGGAAGGGCATTAAAAAAATTAATTCCTTTATGAGTGTTCGTGATGTTAATACTCCCTCCTAATCCCCCATTCCATTTGGCCGATTTGGCTGAAAATTGACAAGCCTTATTATTGGCAGTTATCGTGTTCAAAGACAGACATTTTTGAAACCAACATCGAATGTTTGACCGATTTTATAACTCCTCTTATACTACGTGGGGAAGAAAAAAAGCTAATAATTGTATCCGCCGGAGTCTGTGAGAGTGAACTGAAGAAATGTGTGATTTCCGGTGCTCGGTGAGTACAAGAGCAACAGGTGACGTTAAAGCTCCCTCTGTCCGGCTCTATCTCCACTTTGTCAGTGTGTGGACGTGTAAGTGACTCCTTACATAGGACAGACTGTGTGTCTTTCTTAGTGTGCGTATCTAAGTTCTCCTCATTAGTTCAGTTAAGTTCCTGCTCCAACTGAGTACTTTTTCTGAGGTACTCATTCTTTAGAAGTACTTACAATCCCGTTACTTCATTTTGTTACCAACAACTGACAATATTGTTGAAATGTACATACCTGTATATGAATTCTTAAACCCCAGAATTTAAATACATATTTGAGCTGAGTTTACGAAGCTCTTTCTTTGGCGACTCATGGATTTTGTTGTACTCGTACTCCTCCTAAACCCCTTTACCGATCACATTAAAATTTGTCACGATGGTAGTGGACACGGTGAACATACTACGGAGGAATAATCACCGAAAAACGAAATCCCCATTGAAATCAATTAAGAGACAAAATTCTCGCGCAAAATAGGATTTTTCGATTTCAAATGTAAAAATCCGGGCGAAGCCTTTTTCGCTTTACCATCGGACACCACTTTTTTTGAGCCGTTTTTTTCAGTGTTCTAACGTACAAACTTCTACTTTTTTTTCGATAAAAATATTGACAGATTTTGTTGTCTACAAAAAGGCTAGAAAAAATCCATGAATTGAAATCTATTTAAAGTATTAATATATTCATAAAGAACATACAAGGTGAGAAGTTACTGACAATTATTAAAACATTAACTGAGTTTTTTATACAGATATGCTTGACTCAGCTCAGTTTTTGCAAACAGCAGAATGTATTGCACACCTAATTTATTTACATATTTACAACGACAGAACATTTGTCACTTATGATTGTGATGTTGAGCGGCGGCGATTGTGTGGCTGTACTGCTGAGGTACGTCACCGAAGAGGAGTCCAGGCTAGTCCTGGATTTGTGGGGAGAGTGTTGGTGGATAATTGCAGAATAAGTGGATTGGCGTGATGATGGAGTTTGTCGTGAAAATTTTGATACCGTGTCCTCATAACAGTGGGTAAAAATGGGATGTTGAGGTCATTATGTAATGTGAGGTTGGAAACGTAAAATGGGGCATTGGCAATATGGCATAGTATAATGGATTGTACTGTCTGAAGACGTTGTATGTTTGATTTTTTGGCTGATCCCCATATCTCGATGCCAGTCCAGATGGGTTTTAGTATAGTGTTGTATATGTGAAGTTTGTTTTCAAGCGATCGTCGTCCGATGATTGATTTCAGTCGTCCAAATCGTCTTTTGAGGTATATGCGCTTTAGTCTGATATGAGTTGTCCAAGTTAAACGTCTGTCTGAATGACGTCCTAGACATCGGTCAGTGTCGGATGCAGGAATGGGCTGGTTGTTAATGTAAACTGGTAATAGTATCGTCTATTTCACAAAATATATGGAAGTACTTTTGGTATTGTTACCATGTTTAGCCACAACTTAACAAAACTTTTTTGAACATTGGATGCTTAGGTCCCTAGGTGTAAAACACCAGCCCACCATATATATTTATATAGTATAGTACTTTAATATATTTTGTGAAATAGACAATATTATTAAAAAAACATACGTTTTTCTTTAAATCTCTGCCAAAAAAATAGTAGTAATATCATATATTAAAAAGTCACTGGGCTCTGGTAGATCAGAAGTAGCGAGCTTGTCTACTGAGCTCAAGATATCGGTTCGAAACCCGGTCGAGACCTTGAGCACGCCGTCCTTTGGATGGGACGTTAAACGATGATTCCGAGCCTGTGCGATATTAGGTACTCGTTAAAGATCCCTAGCCTAGCTGAATAAACCAGGGTAAGAAAATTTTTGAGCTTCCACAATAGAGTAGGGCTCAAGCCCATTAGCGTGACGCAAGAGCGCTCTGGTAGTAGGCGATATGGCTCAAGCCCGGGCATGAGTTACAATAACTTACTATAAAGAAAATACTAGTATTTAACCTTCCCAGCCAAACGATTTATTTTTTTTTTATTTTTAAATAGATATTTACTACTGTATAAAAATAAATACAACAAGCAAATATGCTAATAGAGAGATAATGGCAATGTCAAAATGTCAAGAGGGAACTAATCACCCAGTGGTGACACACCATAGTCACTGACTACGAAGTAAAGCAGACTTTTAAGATTTCACCGGCTATATTTTTCCCTAACACGAATTGATCAATTGCGTTTTCGCTCTCCCTCTAACGCCAATCAACCGTTTGAGCTACAACTCAATATTTGAGTTACATTGTGGCTTCTCAATGCTCATACTATTTCCGTTGAGTCCTCCACTGATCCCTCAATCCCTTCCGGGTGCTATTCTTGTGTGGTTTTGAATTTTATTATAAAATTTCATGTCGATACATTCATTATAGTGGCAGTTATTATAGTTTTTGTGTTATTTGCTTGATTTGGCTGTAAATCAATAGGTGTCGTTTTGTTATCTTGAGCTGAGTAGACGCCTTTTGGATGTCGTCCTCGAATGGAGAAGCTAACGTGGAGTTTAGATAATAGTTATTTTGAACAATAACGATAAGAGACTGACTGAGTCGGGGTCGATATGATAACGTATCTAGGGGTAAACAGTGGGTTATCGGAATGACAACAAGGGTTATAGGATGAGGGCTGTAGGATGTAGCCTATAGGAGGAACCTATATGAATCCAGCTCACAATACATTGCGTTAGAGTGTGTAAAAAGTTGCAAGGTAATACACACATAGACAAACATCATCGCAAAATGGTTGGAGGAAACATGAAAATCCTCTTGGATTTTCCCACGACAATACTTCAAAATTTCCTTGGAATGGATGTAGTGAGATACATCTCGACTGACAGATCCTATCGAGTTAGGAGATAAGTCCGTTGTTAATCAAATCAAAATGACTGATGTGGTTAGTAATATACAGGATGGCCCAGGTAAGCGGGTCACAAGTGAAATAACTCCTAAACGGTTAGAGATATCAAAATTGTGCATAGGACTAAAGTTGTAGCACTCGCCGAGAACTATAGTATGGCGTCCTCGAAAAGACAAAAATGACCCTTTTAATGGCTCAAATAGCCCTTCGAAGGGCGGGGTTCCCTTTTGACCCTTAAGTTTCATTACATTTTATTAATGTACTAAAGAAACAAGGAATAACTGTGCAAACAGATTTTTGATACGTCAAGTAGTTCTCGAAAAAAAAACGTTTAAAGTTGCAGGTTCATCTTATTCTGAAGTTATTAAATTCCAACTAACTTCAGAATAAGAAAAACGTGCAACTTTAAACGTTTTTTTTCCGAGAACTACTTGACGTATCAAAAATCTGTTTGCACAGTTATTCCTTGTTTCTTTAGTACTTTAATAAAATGTAATGAAACTTAAGGGTCAAAAGGGAACCCCGCCCTTCGAAGGGCTGTTTGAACCATTAAAAGGGTCATTTTTGTCTTTTCGAGGACGCCTTAATATAACTCTTGGCGAGCGCTACAACTTTAGTCCTATGCACAACTTTGATATCTCTAACCGTTTAGGAGTTATTTCACTTGTGGGCCGCTTATCTGGGCCACCCTGTATAGGCCAAACGAGGAGAAAATTAAAAAATAAGAATAAAAGAGCACAAGAACAAAAAGACTCTGAATTCTTGCAACACTCGCAAAAAACTGGACATGAAGTTAGCGAGGTAGCGTTGCTGCACAAAGTGCTACACAAAGTGCAAGAAAAGAGAGACATTTATAGGAAAACATGGAATTAAAAATGGGAATATTAGAGGAATGTTGATTTTTTCTGGAATTATTTTTCCAGAGGTGACTAATTTTTGTTTTTTGACAATATTTCGGGAGACTTCCACATACCTTCTTCTGGTCACTATGAAAGACGGTTACATTACAATGGCAGTTATTATAGTTTTGTCTCTTTTGTCGATTAGGCTGAAAGTGAATTCGTGTCGTTGTAAAAGTGTTCTGGATCCCTCGAGCCTTCTCTGAAATTCGATAGGTGTTGTTCTTATGGGGTTTTGAATACACATATAAAATTTCGTGTCGATACATTTATTCTATCGGCAATTATTATAATAGTTTTTGAGTTATGCCTCCCCCCTGATCCTCTCTCTTCCCATTGGTCGATTTAGTTGTATATTAATGTGTCGTCGTTGGAGTGTTCTGGATTCATATATAAAATTTCGTGTATATACATTCTTTCTATCCGGAGTTATTGGAAAACTTGAAATTCCGTTGAAAATTCGGCATCGAATTTTTGACCGATTACATAACTTCCCCTTTACTTCGTATATCTGGGTAATTAAAACGCCTGTATGTCTATCAACACGATAACTTGCAACAGAATGAATATCGTACATGACTCGGGACAATCACTTAACGACCCATCCTAACGGCCATGCCATGAGGTGGTGCAAATGAGCTTCTGGCCTAGGCGCCAAGCCAAGCTGGGCGCCAAATGACCTATTATTGGAGCACCAAATTGGGTGCGGCCAGTAATTATCCCGCCATAAATCCTCCTCGACACAGAGTTTTGGGGATTTTAATGAGTCTTTAAAAAAATTTATGTTAACTTTTTATCGAAGTTTTCTGTTTTCCTGCATGTCAGTTTGACTGTACTTCTGTTGAACAAGAATTATATATCGACACCAACTTTTATATGTAAATCCAGAACCTCTTGCTGACGCCCCAAATCGACCAAAAAGAAGGTTCTTATCTGTATAGTGTAAAGAGTAGTGGTGTGAACCATCGATAGTACTATCGATTAATCATACGATCGAATATGGTCGATAGTTATATTTAATATCGATTATTTACAATTCGTCTTGTAGTCTTACGATTTCCAATATCTCACCTATATTCTCTACATTTTATGATAAGTTTACTGAATTTTCGTAAACATTGATAGAACCCAAGTAAAGTTTAATATTATTAGAACCTTGGCATTATCGTCACTGATCTAAATGTTTGAGTGCATCGTTTCCGGATTACCTTGATATTCGACCTGTTACCTGAAGTTCGGTATTCCTTTTAATATACATTGCGCCAATGTAAGGTTAGGTCCAACATCTGTATCGAAATGCTCCCTCACATCCGAATGATTTTTCCGTTTCACACCGCTCATGCCTCACACTAGTAATAAAATTAAAAAGAAAACGAAGCAAAATCGAACTAAGAATAATACAAAATAAAATAAACTTCTTAAACAAAGTAGGTTAAAGGAACTGATAATACTGAAGGACGAAACCTCTTTTCTTCGTTACTGACAGAATAGCCATCCGTAGGGAAACCGAACTCTTTTCTCGACAGCGGCGATTGCTTTTATTCATAGAAATTCATGTTTAAGAATTTCGATAGTACTTTCGATTAATCATTTGTCAATAACTATCGATACTATCGATAGTTTGACACCTTACAGAGTTGATGGGTTGAAGCAAGTGTCTAATTTTTACTTTTTTTAAACTAAACTAAGTATTGTAATCCTGCGAAAATCAGAGATCGAGTTTTCAACATAATTTCAAATTTCGAGGTCTCCTAAATAATATTTTGACTGTCCATCCGTGTGTGTTTATGTTATTTGAACTTTGTGAGTGCTCTATGTCAGAAAGGATTGTTAGCTATGTACTGATTAGATCGTGGTGGGTGGAGGAGTGATCTGTAAAAATGTAGTGGGTGTAAGAAAGTCCATGTTATGACATCATCACATCATATATTTAATTCTATGTTACCCGGATTCCTTGACGCATGAATGAGGCAACCTCCCTCCGTGGTTAGCCATGTGATAAAGATTGCGAAACAGACTCTCACTGAAGCAAGTTTCGTATGAGTTTTGAAAAAAGCGCGTTACCTATTTTTCTTAAATTATCAAGCATATACTTCATGTATTAAGCGAGGAACTTAATTAATTTCCCTGAAAGTTCTTCCTACCTTTCATATTTAATCAACATTTTCATATAATATTGGGTCCTATCCGCCCTTGACCTGTCTTCCTGTCATTTTCTTATTTTATCTAGTAAACAGTTCTTTATGACTCAGGATATTAAAAACATCTTCTTTGATCTTGTTTTAAGTTTATTTTTCATATATATTTCTAATATTTTTCCCATCTTATTACTCAAGATCAATATCTCTCTATTGAGCTCCAAGATCGCGGGTTCGAAACCCCGGCCGAGGCCCTTAAATTTTTTATCTGAGAGGTGAAAAAAATCTTGATCACGATTTCCTTCAATCGTTAAGCGATGGTCCCGAGCCTGTTGTCAGGTACTCGTTAAAGACCCTTATCCTAGATGAATACTTCTGGGATGGCAAAATTTTGGACTCCCAGAGTAGAGACTCATGCGATATGACCTCGTAGTTAAAGCCCGGGCATGAGTCATAATAACTAATTAACCTACGTGAAAGAATTCTTACTTCCCCAACTAATCGAATAGAAATTCGATGTTGGGTTTTCGCCATAATTTAATTTCAAATTCCTATATGTCTATAAACCACCCAATTTATGTTCTTATGTAGCCAATGTTTTATTTATGCCTATGAAGAGAGTCGTTGAATCTCAGGCAGTTATTAGACTAATAGATATATATATTGGGAGGGCCGGTGTGTGCACCTAGGGACCTAAGCATCCAATCTTAGTTACTAAGGGGGTTGTTAACGAGTACAGGGTCGGGACCATCGCTTAATTAAAGTCCCATCCGAGGGATGTCGTGCTCAATGTTTTTACCTCCCGAATAAAAAATGTAAGGGCCTCGGCTGGGTTTCGAACTCGCTACCTTGAGCTCAATAGGTTAGCACGCTATTTCTGAGCTACCGGCGCCCTATAGGCATACAAGAGAAATATTGATATATAGTTGGGGAAGTAAAAACTGGACTATCTGTTCATCGATCAATCTTTTCAGAATGGTTAGTACCTCCTTTGACTAACCTACCGCAAGGTCATATGTATTACCTATTTTAACATTCTTATACCTAAAGTATAAGAAAGTTTTTTAGGAAATATATGCCGATAACCGTCCTGAAATATAGTTTTGAAACACATATTTTTAGACGTTTCCTTGATTAACCCGAAAACTGTTTGTCCTATCGAAAAATTGTTTATCTATAAAATGTAGCTTATTAAATTTTCAATCGCTTATAAGTCTTCAAGATTGAGATAGGATCAAAGCGACAAAAGTTATAGAGCAAAAAATAAATTTCTGTAGGAAATATTTCAAAATATTGTTTAAATTGTACCGCCTAGCAACGAATTATAATAAATTTTTTTATGATTGGTTATTTTTTATTAAAAATTATGAAAAAAAATAAACAAATAAAATATATGTAATGTGGCCATTACAGGACTTTCTTATACCAACCACGCTTACAGATCACTCTCTCCCCCTTCTCAAAATCATTTCATAAAGGCATTACTGGATATAAGAATGTCACAATCAGGATTACGGTGTACAATGAAACAAAGAAATACCACTGACGCCAACTCATTGCTATCATATACCCAGGTAAAGCCAGTATGAAATGATTTTGAGTTGGGGAAAGGAGAGAGAGTGATCTGTAAGCGATTGGTATAAGAAAGTACCTATAATGGCCGCATCACATATTTTTTTATATTTTTTATTATAGTATAGTATACAAGGTTTTGTATGTGTATGGACTGTAATATACAATGTTTTGTATTCGTATTAAGTATAATATACGTTTTGTATGTGTATAAAGTATAATATGCAATGTTTTGAATTTGTATAAAGTATAATATACAATGTTTTGTATTTGTATAAAGTATAATATACAATGTATGTATATAATTTTATTGTTTGTTTTGCGTTGGTTGGGGACATCTAGCGGTCAACCCTCTACGATGCTTCAGACTCTGAACACGCTCGCGGGGAAAATATCACCATTGACGGGGCAGGAGACGGCCCGAATCATCAACAACAATGTGATCAACAATAACAACAACAAATATACCAACAATATTGACAAGTGAGTCAACAACAATGCTTGTTTGCATGCTTTTCAACTGCTTGATTATGACTCAGAATAGACATCGCAGAAAATCTATCATAAATATAATGTTATTTTTGACGCAAATCAGCTATTGAAATTTTACTTCTTCAGGTATACTATGTACTGGGGAAGTTTTGTAATCAGATAAAAATTCTTTGCGCAGTTTTCAGCGGAATTTCACGCTTTCCGATTTCTAGACTCCAATTATTTAAAAAACAATCTGTCTACGTGTCTTTGAACATGATAACTCCCGATAGAATGAATGTATCGATAAGAAATTTTATATATGAGTCCAGAACCCTATAACGACGACACCTTTTGCTTTTCAGCCAAATCAACCACAGGGAAGAGGGGATGAGATTACATAACAACTCTAATAACTGCCGATAAAATGAATGTATATCCATGATCTTCAGTATGTAAATTCAAAAACATATATAGAGGACACCTATTAGTTTTCAGTGAAATCGGTCGAAAAGAGGGAAGGGGTCAAATGAGGTGTTGATCTAATCAACGTTTCGACATGAAATTTAGTTATTGACTTGGGGAAGTACATTGCCAGTGATTCACCGACGACTTATTTGTTGTTATTGAACCAAGTCACTCCTTTTCCAAACACAGTTACTCACCGTGACTCCCTCCGTAGGTCACAGTTGAGATATTCCCAATGGAGCAGTCACGTCTCAGCCACCAAATCACAGTATCACTTTTTACCTGTTACTTTTATCCCCCTTTGTGAACCTCAATTAAAACGAAAACGGTGACTCCTTGTTTTTGCTTTCCCTCCAATCAATAGACTAGTATGGAGTGGAGTCTAAAGGACTACTGGCTTTTGACTTTGAATTCCACACTGAACGGATGGGATGTGCCACTGATGATGATGCTGTTGATTAGAAAACCGGTTCTGCTCACTAATAATAAAAATACTTCCCCCTCTCTACGAAGTACAGAGGATGTTATGTAATCAATAAGAAACTCCATGTTTTCACCGGAGTATCATGTTTTCCGACTTTCTGATTCCAAAAATACAACATTTCCTGTCTATCTGTGTCTTTGTATCTGTGTACACGATTACTCCTGATAGAATGAACCTAGCAGGAAGATTTATATTCGTAACCAGAACCTCATAAGGACAAAAATAAAAATAAAATACCACCAGAGCGCTCTTTCGTCACTCTGGTGGACAAGAGCCCGACTCTACTATGGGAATCATAAATTTTGCCTACCCTAATTTTTTATTCACCTCGGAGAGGGGTCTTTAAGGAGTACCTGACATCGTACAGGCTCGGGAGCATCGCTTAACGTCCCATCCGGAGGACGGCGTGCTTAAGTTCATTTTACCTCTCAGATAAAATAAACTAAGGGCCTCGGCCGGGTTTCGAACTCACAACCTTGAGCTCAGAAGGCAAGCACGCATACCACTGAGCTACCGGTGCCCTCTGAAATCTATTAATTGTCGATATAACAAATCTATTAGGACAAAATTTAGTATGATGATTGAAGTCTCTGAGTTAAAACGCCTAAAGGGAGAGCGAAAACTTACTTAATAATTCGCGCTGGGGAAGTACATTGACTGTGATTCACCTATTACATAACTTCTTCTATACTTAGTATAGTAGCCCTTTAGAGGGCGCCGGTAGCTCAGTGGTATGCGTGCTGCCTTAATTCCCCTCTGAGCTCAATATCGTGAGTTCGAAAGCCGACCGAGGCCCTAAGTTTATTTTATAAGTACGCCGTCCTTCGGATCGGACGTTAAGCGATGGTCCCAAGCCTGTACGATGTCAGGTACTCGCTAAAGACCCTTGGCCTAGGTGAATAAAAATTTAGGATAGGCAAAATTTAGGACTTCCACAGTAGAGTCGGGCTCAACACCACCAGAGTGACGAAGGAGCGCTCTGGTAGTAGGCGATATGACCTCGTGGTTATAAGCCCGGGCATGAGTCATAGTAACTAACTACTAAGAACCGCTCCAATTACACTACAAAAGAGAAGGAAGAAGGCGTTAAACAGAAATTTTAAAGGGTGGATATTAAAAAACATATTTTAACCTGTCACCTTTTTATATCTACTTTCTTATGCTCTCCTCATTATGAAAAAAAATAGTCGAGCTCCAGATTTTAAGAGAAATACACGTTTGGAGTCCTCATGGCGTGGTGGCTTAGGGTAGCTGCTTCCTGTGAAGGATTCCTGGGGATGCCATCCATAGCTGGACGTAGTATATGGCAAGTTATAGTTCAGAAATTCGATCTTACGTTTCCACCGGAATTTCATGTATTTCCCAGAAATGAAAAAAAAAAAAAAAAATCGGCTATGTACTCAATATTTGATTTACATGGTTTCAGAATCCTCCTACTTTTTTGTGGCCGACCTCCGGTGGAGGCCACGACACCATCGCCGAATAGTTGGGGAAAAAGGGGGCCTAACAATTTTATTTACAAATAAAAAATATGTTACATAATGAAATAAAATATATGTTGGTGTGGTAGGGAGCGACCACAGCCGACCATCTGCGACGGTCAGCGGTCACTCCCAGCCCGCCTTAATTTTCTTGGCGGGCCGAGAGAGCTCGGGATAAATGTAGGGCGTTCGCTAGTTGTGGTTCGTTGGGGGCGCCGGGGACGACTGCAGGCCTCCCCGGCGCATGGTCATGATGCTTGCTTCTTTCTCCGCCAGGAGGCGACAAATCGGCTAAACATTGGGTAGCCGGTTTCCGTCACCAGCTGCCGTAGGTCAAGTCCCAGATACGATCCTGTCCCGCGTATTAACTCCACCCTAGGCCCGTCGTATAGCGGACATTCGAGGACCACATGCTCCGCAGTCTCGACTCCGCCGCACGAACAGTTCGGGTTGTTCTTCTTCTTAAAGAAGAACAGCTTTGAGTTGAAATCTCCGTGACCTGATAGTATCTGGGACATCCAGTGGTCAGGTAGTATCCTCGAGTCCAGACGTACCCGGTTTTTTGGAGAATCCTCCTACTAAATTATGTGTCGATATGTTCATTACATTGGCAATTATTAGGGTAGTTAAGTCGAGCCTCTCTTCTCTGCCCCCCCCCCCCCCCCCGCCCATTCACTTTCATTGATTTCCCGGAAAATTGATAGGATTCGTCTTTAAACGATTCTGAATACACATATAAAATATCGTATCGGTACAATCATTCAATCGGAAGTGGGCAAATATCAATACCCTATGTACATAGAACCATCCTCTTTAATAATTTATTTGATTGGGATTAGAATCAAAATGGTCCAAGTGACATTATAAGTCCATAATCGGGTTCAGGAAAAAAGTTGTACAAGTGAAATTCTAGCCAGTGCTGAGATCTAGTGGCAAATCACTTATTCCATTTTGGTGACATGAACAAGTAACTTAAGCATATCAATAGTGACCTTGAAATTAAAATTTTTATTCAATTTTGTGGTTTGCTAACAGCAACTTTCACCATAAAAGCAGAAGACAAAATATTCCAGGATTTGATGAATTATAGATTTTTTAAATCATTCAAGCTACTTAATGCACAGTTACTTCAAAGTTTTAAAAATGTCACTTAATCAATTTTGACTCTAACCTCGACATTTATAAAGATATTATTTATATTATTATAAAATATATTACTTATTATAAAATGTATTTATAATTATTTTATAATAATAATCATGAAAATCAACTAATAATATAGGAAATGGCCGATTTTATTGAACTCTTGAAATGACATTGTCATGATAAGTGCCTCGTAAAAATATCTAAGATTTTTTTCGAAATTGCCACTTTTATATTGGCCAATAAAAAGTGACTATAATCAAACCACTAAAAGTGAATTCAATAAAGCTTTATGAAGGGGTAACAGACCTGGGGGAAGAGGGGGTGCAGTCGTGGGATTGAGGGAGAACTCCCGGATTAGGATTTGCAATCCGTTTTGAGTTTTTGGGTACCGTATTAAATTTTTTTTCATATAAAAAAATAATTATTCAAATTATAATGTGAATTGAGAACGGTCACAGTATACAAAATTATAATATAAAAATGTTCACTTTTTCCTTCTCATGCTAACCACTAACCCCTCACCCCCCTCTCACTAACCCCTCATCCCCCTCACTAACCCCTCATCCCCCTCACTAATCACTCAGCCCCCTTCATACTAACCCCTCACCCCCCTCTCACTAACCCCTCATCCCCCTCACTAACCCCTCAGCCCCCTTCATACTAACCTCTCATCCCCCTTCACACTAACCATTTAGTCTCCCCTCAAACTATCCACTCCCCCCCCCCCCCTCAATCACACTAACCACTCAGGTCATCTTACACTAATCACTCAGCCCACCTTAAACTATAACCACTCACCCCCCTCACTAACCACTCAGCCCCCTTCACACTATTCACTCAGCCCCCTCACACCCCTTCACACTATTCAGTCAGCCCCTTTCACACTAATCACTCAGCCTCCTCACACTAACCCCTCATCCCCTTCTCTAATCACTCAGCCACTCACACTATCCCCTCATCCCCCTCACTATTCACTCAGCCTCCTCACACTAACCCCTCATCCCCTTCTCTAATCACTCAGCCCCCTCACACTATCCCCTCATCCCCCTCACTATTCACTCAGCCCTCCTCACACTACCCCCTCATCCCCCTCACTAACCACTCAGCCCCCTTCACACTAACCCCTCATCCCCTCACACTAACCACTCAGCCCCCTCACAATATTCACTCAGCCCCCTAACACTAACCACTCAGCCCCCCCTACCCCCTTCTGCACAGCAGGGCTGCTGCAGGTCCTATCAGTTTCACAAGGTGCACCTCTAATCACGTTACAGCACCCTCCCCTCCCATATAGAGGGAGACTTGCTAACCAATAAATCAAAGCTCCCGTTGGATTTAATCTGAGCCTTAATTACTTTATCTCAAACCAACCCCTAAAGGAACATATTGCACACTGAAAACTTTCTCCTATCTGTAACTTTTTTTTTTTTAATTAGAATTCATGACATACATCTGTTATATTCCCTGTGTGTAACTCCCCATAGAATGATTATATGAATGTGTATCCTGAACCCGTTGGATGATAGGGGATGATACTCATCAGTCTCTTATTCTGTTTAAATTACTAACGGGGCAGATGCTACTAACCTACTTAAAGTTAGCTGCGCAACGCAGGGTAACCTGTCAGTATCCATTAACTTCCGACAGGGCGAATATATCCACTAAAAATGTTATATGTAGATTAAGAAGGCGCATTAGCAAAATCTGTCCGTTTTCAGCCAAATGAGACAGGGGAGATGGAGGATTTACGGGGAGGGCGAAAACATAGATCATTACAAATCTTTAACGTGCTGTAACTTTGTGTGTGAGTCTGTGAACATGATATCTCCCAATAGAGAATGAATGTATTGACATGAAATTTTATATGTGAATCGAGAACCCCCAAAGGACGACATTTATCGATTTTCAGCTAAATCGACCAATGGGAAGGGAGGGATTAGGGGGAGGCTTAACATAAAAACTCTAGTAACTGCCGATAGACTGAATATATCGACACGAAGTTTTATATGTGAATCGAGAACCCCCAAAGGACGACATATATTGATTTTCAGCTAAATCGACCAATGGGAAGGGAGGCATTAGAGGGAGGCTTAACATAAAAGCTCTAGTAACTGCCGATAGACTGAATATATCGACACGAAGTTTTATATGTGAATCGAGAACCCCCAAAGGACGACATATAATCATTTTCAGCTAAATCGACCAATGGGAAGGGAGGGATTAGGGGGAGGCTTAACATAAAAGCTCTAGTAACTGCCGATAGACTGAATATATCGACACGAAATTTTATATGTGAATCGAGAACCCCCAAAGAACGACATATAATCATTTTCAGCTAAATCGACCAATGGGAAGGGAGGGATTAGGGGGAGGCTTAACATAAAAGCTCTAGTAACTGCCGATAGACTGAATATATCGACACGAAATTTTATATGTGAATCGAGAACCCTCAAAGGACGACATATATATTGATTTTCAGCTAAATCGACCAATGGGAAGGGAGGGATTAGGGGGAGGCTTAACATAAAAGCTCTAGTAACTGCCGATAGACTGAATATATCGACACGAAATTTTATATGTGAATCGAGAACCCCCAAAGAACGACATATAATCATTTTCAGCTAAATCGACCAATGGGAAGGGAGGGATTAGTGGGAGGCTTAACATAAAAGCTCTAGTAACTGCCGATAGACTGAATATATCGACACGAAATTTTATATGTGAATCGAGAACCCTCAAAGGACGACATATATATTGATTTTCAGCTAAATCGACTAATGGGAAGGGAGGGATTAGGGGGAGAACATAAAAACTCTAGTAACTGCCGATAGACTGAATATATCGACACGAAATTTTATATGTGAATCGAGAACCCCCAAAGAACGACATATAATCATTTTCAGCTAAATCGACCAATGGGAAGGGAGGGATTAGTGGGAGGCTTAACATAAAAGCTCTAGTAACTGCCGATAGACTGAATATATCGACACGAAATTTTATATGTGAATCGAGAACCCTCAAAGGACGACATATATATTGATTTTCAGCTAAATCGACTAATGGGAAGGGAGGGATTAGGGGGAGAACATAAAAACTCTAGTAACTGCCGATAGACTGAATATATCGACACGAAATTTTATATGTGAATCGAGAACCCCCAAAGAACGACATATAATCATTTTCAGCTAAATCGACCAATGGGAAGGGAGGGATTAGGGGGAGGCTTAACATAAAAGCTCTAGTAACTGCCGATAGACTGAATATATCGACACGAAATTTTATATGTAAATCGAGAACCCCCAAAGGACGACATATATTGATTTTCAGCTAAATCGACCAATGGGAAGGGAGGGATTAGGAGGAGGCTTAACATAAAAACTCTAGTAACTGCCGATAGACTAAATATATCGACACGAAATTTTATATGTGAATCGAGAACCCTCAAAGGACGACATATATATTGATTTTCAGCTAAATCGACTAATGGGAAGGGAGGGATTAGGGGGAGAACATAAAAACTCTAGTAACTGCCGATAGACTGAATATATCGACACGAAATTTTATATGTATGACCAAAACCCCAAAAGGACTATACCTATCGATTTTCATCCAAATCGGCGAAAGGAGAGAGGGATGTAAGGCTTAACTCAAAACTATTACATAACTTCCCCTCTACTTATTACAGCTAAGATAAGAAAGTGAAAATAATATACATCCTCAAAATAATAAATATAATAAAATTAATAATAATAAAATAATTATATGAATTTCCCTCTCTCAGTATTACACATTCCTTATCTTCGCCCTACGCAAGAGATTCAAGAACAGACAAAGGAACATAATTGAACAAAGAATTCTTATAAAACAAAATTTGATATTTTCTCCTGTATTTCTCAAAATTGTTTTTTATTCCGTGTATTTTTTAATATTTTTTTATTTAATTTTTTTTCTTGGGTTTGTTAAAATACAAAGGAATAAAGAAACCTTTTTAGAACTGGTTCAGATGTAAAACAGTTCCGTGATCTATGGAAAATTAGATTGGATGATGAATTTTTTTTCTGTAATTATTTATTTTGCAATAATTATTTTTACAATAGCCAAATGATAACATACATGATAACTTCCAAGGTCCTTAAATTTTTTATCTATGGTCCCGAGCCTGTACGATATCAGATACTCGTTAAAGACTCCCTACCCTAGGTGATTGAAACAAGGTAGGCAAAATTTAGTATTTCCAGAGTAGAGTCGGGCTCATGCCCACCAGATTGACAAAACCAGCGCCCTGGTAGTAGGCGATATGACCTCGTAGTTAACTATAAGCTAATCGAGCTTTACATTGATATAAAAATCTCATTTCGATTTTTCGGTTGTACCCCGGCCAGTGACATACATATTAGGGAATGTCTTCTCACAACATCGGCTTCTGAGGACAAGAACGTGGGTTCGAAACCCGACCAAGGCCCTTAGTTTATTTTATCTGGGAGATAAGGTCCCCTTCGATGGTCCCGAGCCTGTACTATGTCAGGTACTAGTTAAAGACCCATACCCTAGGTGAAGAAAAATTTAGATTAGTCAAAATTTAGGACTCCCACAGTAGAGTCGGGCTCATGACCACCAGAGTGACGAAAGAGCGCTCTGGTAGTAGGCGATATGACATCGTAGTTAAAGGGCATGAGTCATAAAACCTAACCTAACCTATACATGTGTATTAAGATTTTTTCAAGACGACATTTTAGGAGAGATTTTGGCATGTATCTCACAAACGTAAAGTACACTTAAGCCCCGAAGTGGTCACAATTAAAATCTTAACAGATCTAATCTACCAGGTTTTTGAGTAAAGTCGTTCACAAAGTCCATTCACATACATACACAGACACAGGCACTGTATAGTTAGTTATTTAGTTAGTTATTATGACTCATGCCCGGGCTTGAACTAAGAGATCATCTCACCTACTACCAGAGCGCTCTTCCGTTACTCTGGTGGACATGAGACTGACTCAACTGTGGGAGTCCTCAATTTTTCCTAGGAGTGTCAATAAAACATCGCACGAGACCCTCGCTTAACGTCCCATCCAAAGGACGACATCCTCCCAAATAAAAAAAACCTAAGGCCCTATATAAAAAAAACAGTTATTTATTTAGTGAGTAGACATTATGAATGCAGCGGATACATGCATCCTTAAGCAATGCTCTACATAAATTTAGGATGTTAATGCAGTTAAACAAGAGGGCGGGGGGGACGTTTAAACTTTTAATGCACCCGCTCATTAAATCATGCAGCTGCAACGATCCACATTGAACAATGCATGAAACAAGCAACACAACGTAAAATTCAGATGTGCTTATCTAGTCTTATTAATTATTCTCTCTTGTTGCTTGTACTGTTGTTACTGAACTATTTTCAACAGCTCAAAAGTGATCCAATCGATCAAAAATTCGAATTTTCAACGGAATTTTCAATATTTTCTGACCTAGATTAGATTCCAAGTATGAAAAAAAAATATATGACTGTGTGTGTTTGTGAACACGATAACTCCCAATAGGAAAAATGTATCAACATGAAATTTTATATGTGTACTCAGAACCATCCAAGGACGACACCTATTGATTTTCAGCCAAATCGGTCAAAGGAAAGTGGAAACAACATAAAAACTTTAATAACTGCCGTTGTAATGATTTTATTGCCACGAAATTTCATAAGTAAATTCAAAACCTTCCAAGGACGACACCATTTAATTTTCCGCGAAATCGATCGAAGGGAGGAGGAGGACTCGACTCAACAAAATTTAGTATCAGGATTTATATTGGTCAAATATTCCATAAACGGTCAATTGGGCGAGAGAGCGGAAACTTAATTAGTTTGCCCTGGGGAAGTACATAGCTGGTGATTTTTTTTTCATTTTATTTCGGAGTGGAGAACGAAATGTCACTTTTATCCGGATACGGAAAATACTAGAATAATTTAGGGGAATCGGCCCATAATTGGGGCCTGCTTATAATTTTCACGGGGTTTCAGCTGTAGGTACAGTTTGATCATGTCAATCATTCTATCAATTGTATCTATTTAAATAACATGGAGGCAACTTTAGATTAGTGGATAGTGTCTGCTTTCATTAGAAACCTGATAAAAGCTTTTGGAAAGGTAGTCAAATATAAAATGTCTTGTCAATGTATAAATTTTAGCGATATTATCGTGTCCACAGACACACACACACACGTTTCTTTCTGCGTTTGCGTGAACACGATAACTTGTGAATGAATGTATCTACACGAAATATGTGTATCCAGAATCTCGTAAAGATGAAAACAATATTGATATTCAGCCAAATGTAATGGGTGGGGGGGGGGGGGGGGGGGGGGGGGGGATTAGGGTGGAAGTTAACTCAAAAACCCTAAGAATAGTGGGGGAGGATTCGGAAGTCCCAATGTATTTATTGCTGATTGTGTCACCGCGGCCAGAGTAAGCCCCTTGTGTGCCCTATGCCTGTTGATCCCTACAGCAGCCCTGTATCTTTAATAAAGTCCAGGATTCTTCTGCAGGTTCCTTTCATTGACTACTTCGGTTCCGTTATGGCAGACCCGAAGCAGTGAAATCTCGTGCTTTCTAGTGCCCCGCACTGGATTAGAATATGAACCGAAAGTCCCAATGTAAGACAACTATTTATTTTTAGCCGAAACGTTCGATTGTTGGCGGCAACTCTGCTATTATTCCCCATATTCGAAACGTTTCTGCTCTCCCGCTAAATCTACTTCCTCTTTTTTTTTGCCAGATTTGTTGTTTTACTTAGGGGACTTTTGAATACGAAATACAAATAAAATTTCGATGTATTAATTTTATCTGGAGACATACCTCCTTGCTTGTCCAATTTCAGTATACAAGAAATTGGGAAACGTGTTGTGAAAATTCATTATAAAATCATTGGCAGATCATAAAACTTTCCCTACATTTTGTACAGCTGAGAGGGAAAAATAAAAATAGAACCAACCAAAATTGTCCCACCGACTTTGGAAAAAAAAAAACTTTTTTTCTGTTACTAAATCTTGTTTTTCGATATTACAGTTTATTATCAAGATTCTATATCTTCTGAAAACTTTGAGCTATCTTCATTATTACTTTAGTTTCTTATGAAGTCAACTTCAAGACTGGAAGAAAAAGATCGTAAATAAATAAAAAATGTACAGAAAAAAATTATATAAATAATTTTATAAAACATTTTGTTAAACAAAGGATTGTATACGGGAAGTTATGGAATCGGGCGGGAATTCGATATTAGGTTTTACCTGGAATTTCACGTTTTCTAACCACGATTAAAAAAGGATTAAAAAGAAATGTCAACGGATATATATGAAGGGTTGAAAGCCATAAGAAGGGGTGGAAGTCAATTTTTTTGTCTTCTTGACTTACGTCTTTAACGAAATCTTTATAGGCGTAACTGCTGAGAGGAAGAGTGAAGTAAGTTCTAGTTTACTTTACTAGCCTTTGGGGGGCGCCGGTAGCTCAGTGGTATGCGTGCTTGTCTTTTGAGCTCAAGATTGTGGGTTCGAAACCCGACCGACGCCTTTAGTTTATTTTATCTGGGAGGTAAAATAAACTTAAGCACGTCGTCCTTCGGATGGAAAGTTAAGCGATGGTCCCGAGCCTGTACGATGTCAGGTACTCGTTAAAGATCCCTGCCCTAGGTGAATAAAAATTTAGGGTAGGCAAAATTTAGGACTCCCATAGTAGAGTCGGGCTCATGTCTACCAGAGTGACGAAACAGCGCTCTGGTAGTAGGCAATATGACCACGTAGTTAAAGCCCGGGTATGAGTCATAAAACCTAACCTAACTTTACTAGCCGATAGAATGCTGCATTTTGATACCTAAAGTGACTAACTCCACTATGGCTTTCAACCCTTCATATTTCCCCAGCGGACCGACAAGCGTAGCGAAAAATTATAATTTTTTTTTAACTCTTCGCGCCCCCATTTCCTCTCGGTGGTTTGATCAGTTTGAAATTACGTTAGAACTAATGGGATGCCAAATTGAACACAGCCAGCAAAATTATTCAAAATCCGTTCTCCCGGGGATTAAGTTACAACGGACATACGAACGTTGAATGAGTCCGACTCTACAGTGGGAGTCCTAAATTCTGCCTACCTAGGTTTATTCACCTAGGGTCTTTAACGAGTACCCAAAATCACGGTTCGAGACCGTTTTTCTTCACCTTCAGATAAAAAACCGTAGGCTTGCGTGCTTGCTTACTGCCCTCTAGTCTAGAGTCTGTTAACGTTAGGAAGCTTCGTTCGGAGTGTTCTTTTCGTACACTTGAGGATCCTTTGAGAAAGGAGAACGCACTTAGAAAGTTAATACCTTTATTCGAATTAAACTGAGGTCAGTTGGGGTAATGTTTTAAATAATTAATTTACCTGGTTTCCATAGACTGGGATAACAAAGTGAAGTTCCCCCACAGGGCAGGTATCCCTTTACCAATTAAATGTTGACTAATTGGAACCCCACTTGGGTCCACATTCGTATCCCTTCTACCGCTAATTGGCGATACATGCATCAGAAGAGGGGGATATCGGAGAGTAATATCTCATGTGCACTCTCTTGTACCAACCACATTTTTACAGATCATTCTCTCCTCCTACTGACTGTTCAATTTTCAAACTAAATTTTGTGTCAATAAATTTTATGTCTGAAGTCTCTCCCTTGATTCCCCCCTTGCCTTTGGTCGATTTGGCTGAAAATCAATGTGTGACGTCTTAAACATTTTTCATGAGGACCAATTTTTTGATGACTAATCGTTTCAGCGTTAATCAAGTTCAACTACAAGGTCATATCTCCTCCCTTTTATCACTGTGGTGGACATGAGGCCGATTCTACTCTGGGAATACTAAATTTTGCCTACCCTTTTTTTTATTTACCAAGGGCAGAGGTCTTTAAACGAGTACCTGGCATCGTACATAGGGACCATCGCTTAACGTCCCATCTAAAGGACGGCGTGCTTAAGTTTATTTTACTTCCCAGATAAAATAAACTGAGGGCCTCGGTCGGGTTTCGAACCCACGTTCTTGAGCTCAGAAGACAAGCACGCATACCACTGAGCTACTGGCCTCCTCAGCGTAAATCAAGCAAACATGTGATAAAAAGGATTTCGAGATATCTTTTCGATATCGATATCTCAAACGAAGGACATCGAATGGCTTTACATCGTTTCTACTCAAAAATACTTGCATTTTCGTACAAATAGTAATTAAGTCTCCAAAAACCGTGAAGTATCCCACCTATAACGAAAAAATGTTTCTCAGCGGAAAAAATAAATCCAATCTATTCTAGTCCCTCCAAAGCGGCTAGTTAGACAGCTCAGAAGATATGGTACACCGAATGACAGGTCTGGCTCCTGTCAGCACTGTGTCACTCATTCTTAGAGTACTTGATCTCGGTAAAGTGGTGTCCATGTCAGAGGTAGATGAATATATAATTAATCTAAATAATCACAGGATAAAAACTCTTTAGATGATGTGGCTCGTCTGAGGCGTCCAAAACTCTCTTTTAGATGATATGGCTCGTCTGAGGCGTCCAAAACTCTCTTTTAGATGATATGGCTCGTCTGAGGCGTCCAAAACTCTCCTTTAGATGATGTGGCTCGTCTGAGGCGTCCAAAACTCTCCTTTAGATGATGATGCTCGTCTGAGGCGTCCAAAGCCTTTTTAACAACCACTAAAAAGCGTCAAATAAAAATTTAATTTAAAAAATAAATAAAAACACGACTATGAGAAAGAGAAAATCGCAGCGGCTGCATACGGTAACAACTGTGTATATATAGTTCTCCTATGGTAACTACTGTGTATATATAGTTCTACTATGGTAACAGTTATGTATGTATAGTCCTTTTATGGTAGCAACTCCATCACTAACATTACCTATGTATCTCATCTTTAGCTGTTTTTGATCAAAAATATACCTTGTTTTTTGTAGTCGGTTTTTAAATGTTTTTAAAAATTACATTAATTCCGAGTTTAACGAAGTGTGTCTGTTTGTGTGCCTGTGAATAAGATAACTCCTTTGATATCTACATGAATTTTTTTTTGTGTCCAAATCCAACAAAATGACACCTATTGATTTACAGCAAAATCGACCCAAGGGAAGAAGCGTATCAGAGACTGTATTGATTGTATACGATACGAAATGTATCTATGTATTTTTGCGCTGAAGATACATTGCCGGTGATTCACCTAAAAAAAATGTTTTCAAGTAAAAAACATTTTATTTGAAGAGCAAGCAAACCGGTTTTAGCTTAAAGCATTTGGCTTGATTGGTGTGCGCCCAGCCGAAAGTAATGAAGCAGTCCGGTATATTTAATAAGGCTCCTCATTTTCTTCATAAAACATCCAATCTAAGTCATTATGCGCTGTTTAGGTACTCGAGCTCTCAATCTTGCGGTCTGTACGTACTTGAGAGTGCAAGAACCTCGAACAAAATTAAGAGCTTCTTTGTTGAGAGTTAGATGAGGTGGAATTGATGATAACGCAAATTGACGTTGGGGTGTCGGCTTGATTGGAGTACGACTCAAGCTTGATGAAATATTAAGGATGGGAGGGAAAGGATGGTTGAGTGGTTAGAGGAGGATTGATTGGAGGCACCGGGGTGAGTGCGAAGGGGGTGGTTTTCTTATTGATTCAAATGGATGGTCGAGCAATTAGGAGTGAACCCTTTCAAGCTTAGCTGGCTAGCTGACTACCGGAGGTTAACCCACCTTCTCAAGGATCTTAGCTGGCTACCGGAGGTTGAACCACCTTCTCAAGGATCTTAGCTGGCTACAGGAGGTTAAATCATCTTTCTTAGGGACCTTGGCTGGCTAGCTCACAGACGGAGGTTAAATAACCTTCTCTTAGGGATTTTAGCTGGTACCTGACTACCGAGGTTAGATCTCCTTCTCATCCCTATACCTTGGCGGGCTAGCTGACTACCGGAGGTTAAACCATCTTCTCATAGGGATTTTAGCTGGTAGCTGACTACAGGAGGTTAAATCACCTTCTCAAGGATCTTAGCTGGTTTACAGGAGGTTAAATCCACCTTTCTTAGGGACCTTAGCTGGCTAGCTGACTGCCGGAGGCTAAACCATCTTCTCATAGGGATTTTAGCTGGTAGCTGACTACAGGAGGTTAAATCACCTTCTCAAGGATCTTAGCTGGTTTACAGGAGGTTAAATCCACCTTTCTTAGGGACCTTAGCTGGCTAGCTGACTGCCGGAGGCTAAACCATTTTGTTTAGAAAAATCACCAGTACCTGTGATTAACTGATGGGTTTTAAGAATCAAGTTCTCAAAGGAACATTTTTATAGGAAATGTGAACTTTGGATATTACCAGACTTTCGTAACGGAGTCTGTTTCTGATGAGAACAAGAAGCAAGCTTTCTGAGAGCCTGCAAAGAGTAAAATTATTTAGGACTTGTCCAGAAGTACCTGAAAGTCCAGTTCTGGGTCTGTTCGGGCCAGAGATGTGTCCTCACACAGAGGATTGCATGAGTAATAAAACTGTATGTGTCCCCAACAAGTGGTCCTTCGGGAGCCTTGGCTAAAAAATGTGGGAGGGGGCCAGGCGGAATTGAAATTGGTGCGGAGAGAAAGGAGGGGATGGCGATGGGGGGGGGGGGGGGGGGGGGAGGGAGGAGGGTTATTGGTACGTCCCACAGCGAGCCAATACATCCCCCAACCAATATGCACCCTCTGGAGTAAACAGTCAAACATCTTGTCCGGGGGTCTTTCAAGGCGAACAACTAAAGCGAATTTGACGCAAAGAATGCGAAAGGGTGAAATGCACAAGTAAGGCAACTGGAATCTGGCATCCCGCGCAAGAATTTTATATGTTGACATCTTCTAAGCAAATTGCGCTCGTAATGCCAATTCCGAAAGCAATACAGGAATCTGGCGTCCCTCGCAAGACTTTTTTATGTTAATATCTTCTAAGCAAATTGCGCTCGTAATGCCCATGCCAAAAGTAATACAGGAATCTGGCATCCCTCGCAAGACTTTTATATGTTAATATATTCTAAGCTAATTGCGCTCGTAATGCCCATGCCGAAAGCAATCAGATCACAAATAAAATTTCGTTTTGATGCGTTCATTCTATCGGTACCCGTGTGCTCAGACACAGGGACAGATTTATAATTTTTTAAAAAAATATTTATAACAGGAGGTCGGAAAACATGAAATTCCGTTGAAAACTCAGCATCAAATTTCTGACAAATTACATAACATAACTCCGTACGTTGAAGCTCTAAAATAACTAATATATATATAGCTAAATAAAGTCAAATAACTAACTATTTTATACTTTCAACTAGAAAAGATTAACTTTTCTATAAAAAATTTAGTTTCTTTGAACTCTTTAGTTTATGTCTGGAACGTAACCATAGAAAGATAGATTAAACATTCGCGAATTCGACATTTGTGCGGTTTTTGTGGAACCTAAACCCCGTGAATTTTGAGGGATTACTATGAAATTTTGTTTCTATATATATATTCTTTCTAACGGGTGTTATCGTGTTCACAGACAGACAGGAATTTTGAAATCAGGGTCTCAGAAAACTTGAAATTCCTTTGGAAACTCAACATTAAATTTCTGACCAATTACATAACTTCCCCTATACTTCAAATAGTTCGCAAAATGAAAATTCTTTGATGTTGGTCACAAGAAAGTTATTGACTAATAAGATGGCAAAAATATTAAAAATAAACTTAAAACAAGATCAAAGAAGATGTTTTTAATATCCTGAGTCATAAAGAACTGTTTACTAGATAAAATAAGAAAATGACAGGAAGACAGGTCAAGGGCGGATAGGACCCAATATTATATGAAAATGTTGATTAAATATGAAAGGTAGGAAGAACTTTCAGGGAAATTAATTAAGTTCCTCGCTTAATACATGAAGTACATACTTCGTAAGGTACAATTTAAGTAAAATAAGTAACGCGCTTTTTTCTAAACGCCTATGAAACTTGCTTCAGTGAGAATCTGTTACGCAATCATCATCACATGGCTAACCACGGAGGGAGGTTGAATGAATTTGAATGACGTCATGAATTTGAGAAAAATTAGAACTGAAGTGTATATATATATATATAACATTGTATACAACATACGTAATTCGTTAAATAAAAAGTGTCTCGATTAACCGTGGTTTTCATTTATCCGTACGACCTCTCCCCCTCATTACATTAATCGAGGTTCTACTGTCTATATATGATGGGGCCATCACAGAATTTTTTTATACCAACCACTTTTGTACAGATCAATCTCTCTTCCCCTCCTCCTCACATACTGGCTAGTGTAAAATTTTTTAAGGTGTGGAGGAACTCTGCCCAAAAAATAAAAATGAAAGCTTTGTATCAAATAATGTTTTTGGGTTTGAAACACGATTCTTTATTGTGATTATACTATTATTTTTGAACATTGAGAATAAAATTCCGTTTCGTATAGGGTTTCCTCTAACATGAACATTTTTAGTTGACATTTAAATTTTTTTATTGTATCTGTTGACTTCAAGAAGTGGGGAAGGGCATTAAATAAATTAATTCCTTACACATACTAGCTAGTAGCAAATAAGCTACTTTTTAATTTTTTTTATTTTTTCAAGAATCTAATTACATTTTATACAAAAACAAAACAAAAAATAAATAAATAAAAGCCATTAACAAAAGAGAAAAAAATGAAAAGAACTTGTCTGTTTCGCAATCATTATCACATGGCTAACCACGGAGGGAGGTTACCTCGCTCCTGCGTCAAGGGATCCCGGGAACTTGGAGAAAAAAATACTTCTTCAGCGCGGAAACTCAAAATCAAAAGTATAGCTTGGAAAGTAATGAAAGGTGAATCACCGGCTATGTACTTCCCCAGCACGAATTAATCAGTTCGCTAAGTTTAGCTCTCCCTTTAAAACTAATCCGTTTGGGCTAAAAATCAATGGCCGACTTACTTAGGGGCTTCTGATTTCTTATATTTAATGTTATGTACTTAGATTTATTAAAATGGCGGTTATTAGAGTTTTGTATGTTAGGCCCCCTACCCCCTCTCTTCTTAATCGTCCATTTGACTGAAAATCAATAGGAGTCAATCTTATAGAGTTCTGGATACACATATACAATTTCGTGTCGATACATTCATTTTTTCGGGAGTTATCGTGTTCACAGACACACAAACACATACATTATACTTCCCCAGCTATCCAAGGTATAGGGGAAGTTATGTAATCAGTCAGATATTTGAAATTGAGTAGTATACCCTGATACCAAAATTTGAAAAAAAGCAGTGTCTGTCTGTTTATGTGTGTTTGTCTGTGAACATAACTCTCGATAGAAAGAATGTGTCGACTCGAAATATTATAATCAGAACCCCATAATGACGTCTCTTATTGGGATCGGCGAAGTGAGGGGGGGATCGGAGGGGACTCAACTCAAAAACCCCAATAACTCCCGATTCTGGTTTAATGAATCTATCAATATGAAATTTCGGGGGCCATGGTGGCCGTGCGGGCTAGAGCGTAGGGCTTTGGTCGCAGGGTCTCATCATGGTTTGCGGCTTCGAATCCCGTCCGGGAGTGAGTTTTATTTCGTAGATAGAACTCCCTCCCGGGGCCATGGATGTAGTAAATAACTTGATAACACAGGAACAAGGCTATTATGCATCGTACATAAGGCCAAAAAAACAAAAAACATGAACTTTTATATTCAAAGCCAAAACGCCTTTAGATCCTGTTAATTTTCAGTAAAATCGGTTGAAGGAAAAAAGAGGTTTAGCGGAGGACACTCAACTCAGTACCTAACCTCAATAACAGACGATGTAATAATTTTGGAGAGGGAGTGAAAAGTTAATAGATTAACTCGTTCTGGGGTAGTACTTAGATTACCGGTAATTCATCGACCTTTTTTTTATTTTTGGTTTCAAAAAATGTTTTTTTTTTTTAGTAACTCCACTAAATAATGCCTAGGCGTTACTCCGGCACTGACACTCCGTGGCCTGACACTCCGTGGCCTGACAGTCCATGGCCTGACACTCCGTGGCCTGACACTCCGTGGTTTGACACTCCATGGCCTGACACTCCGTGGCCTGACACGCCGTGGCCTGACACTCCTTGGCCTGACACTCCGTGGCCTGACACGCCGTGGCCTGACACTCCATGGCTTGACAATACCGTGGCCTATTGTTTGCCATTCCGATACTTGGCCTCTATAACTCCTGCGTACTTTTCATTTTAGTACAGACACTTAAGATAACTAACTAACTTGAGATTTTAGTCTTTCTCCAAGGTTATCCATTTTCCTAAATTATCAGATAATATAAAAATATGGAGTATACTCTGGTAAGTTGTGTTATCAACAAAAAGCTTCAAAAGTTTATATCATTAATCATTCGTCAGATGAACTTTTATGGCATGAAAGTTTTATCTGACATCAAAAATTATGAAATTTTGATGTAATAAATAAACATAAACAAATAACGTGAAGTCTCTCTGGACAGTTGACTAAAATGTCATTATTCACCAAGTCATTAAATGTAACTTCCACTCAGTGAGTTAAATTTGTAAACACCAATCTTATAAATTGTGTTTCTGCCGGATGTAAATATTAGAAGACGAAACATTATGCATATAAACATTACAGCCATTATATATGCAAATATATTTAGTCCCCCCCCCCCCCCCCCGCCCCCCCCCCGGAAGTCATATATCGGCAGAAATTCGATTTTGAGTTTTCATTGTAATTTCATAAAACCGACTCCATGATTTCAAAAATTTAAAAAAAAAATATTTTTTTTATTTTTATGTAGATATTTCAATAATTACCATCTTATAGCCCTTTTTGGTCTCATTTATTATTTTTCTTTATTTTTTGTTCTTCATTTCCATACAACAATATTTCGTCCTACCACCACAAAAAAAAAATATATAATAAAAATTGTTGGTGAATTACCATGTACTTCTCCAAATTAATCAATTACGTTTTCGCTCGCACATCAAAGATAATCAACTTTTTGGACTGAAACTCAATATTTGACTTGCATAGTGGCTTGTTAGTCCTTATAATAAATTTCATGTCGATACATTCATTTATTAGAGTTTTTGTATTAAGCCCCTCCTTAATGCCCTAATTCATTTTGACCGATTTGACTGAAAATCAATGATAGACTTAGGGGGTTTTGCATATATATATGACATTTTGAGTTAATAGATTCCTTACATTGGCAGTTATTTGACTTTTTGTGTTAAGTCTCACAGGGTGTTATCGTGTTCCAAATCGCAAACGAAACATAACATAACATCGAAACATTCTTGACGCCCACCAAGCAGACTGCCGCATACTTGTGCGCACCTATATTTAATATATTATCACTAACTAGGAAAATAGCCTTTATTGTTATCATATTGTTAACTGTTAAACAATAATTGTTAGAACAATAATTACTATAATAATATGTTGTGTGGACACAATGACCATTATAGACAGAATGTGCAATCAATCCCCAATCAATGCAGTTATTGTCCCTTCTCCGTTATCCCAGAAATGTAATTTCAATCATTTCGTCCTAGGTAGTACCATGGGATAGGGGGGAGGTGACGTCAAACTAAAATAATAGGGAGGGGCGAGAGTGACGTCATGGATGTTGACCTTAGTGGTGAGGACTATCTAATCGACAGTAACTACTGATAGTGATGTGGACCATAATAGTACTTTATTATACCAACCACGTTTTTACAACCTCCCCGAAAAAAGTTTACATTCATGTCATGGGTCGTGAGCTATGAAAGTTTGGGAACCACTGCTCTAGACGATAGGACCTCATAGTTAAAGCCTGGACATGAGGCCACAATAGAGTTCTATTTTCCGTAGCGTTTTACAAATATTTGACGGCCAGTTTGTCACCTCCTGGCGGAAACAGAAAAAGGCATTTTGACCCGGCGGCGCCGGGGGCGATTGACGGGCCAGGCCCAAGTTCTAACCCCGGCGACCGCGATATAGAAGCAGCCCCACTCCACTGATCTTGAGCTCTCTCGGCGCCACCCGGCAGCCGCAGTACAAGGGGGTCTGGGAGCGCGTCTGTCCCGCAAGGGGCCAGAGGCAGTCGCCCCCAGATATCCTTAGCAACAAAATTTTATTTGTAAATAAAACCCCTGTACCTCTTCCCCCGACGATATCGGGTCGAGGGCTTTGCCGGAGCACCCGTAAAAAAAAAAATTGACGTCTGTGTATCGACCCCCCTCCCTCCAGATAACTTATCATCTATTGGAGCTATATTTTTGAAATTTTGCCCAACGGAGAAGGTTGGTATGAAATATGTATTTTATTTTTACGTCAAACATTCGTAAATGCGGTTTTGAGAATTGTCTCCAAACTACGGAAACCCCAAAAAATCAATAATATTGGGCTAATAAAAAAACCTCAGACTGTTTACAATCCCACTCAGAAATATTTAATAATTCAGCTGTATATAATGAAAATATGCAAAACGAAATGGCAAGAATAAAATAAAAATGAAATAAAAGTTTTCGTAAGTGGGGCACAAACTTCAAAAGCAAACTGCGATAAAACCATATAATATATAGTACTTTATAAATAGGCAACGGTCGTTCCCGTTTCAAATATTTACGTTAGAAAATAAACATCGTGCGGTGGCTTTTACGACCCACAAACGTCTTAAAAAGTTTTCTCACGACATCTATTAAAGAATCTATTGAAATTCCTATTTTTAACTAAAACTTCTAAGGTGGAACAAATTGTATAGTGGTCGCAAGAAAAATTCGAATAAAATAATTTTATATTGAGGGGGTGTTATGAGAAGAAGAAAAAAATATCAGAACCGGTTTTCGACGCAACAGCGTCATCATCAGTGGTTCATCCCACCCACACAGCACAGCGGTTAGAAGATAACAGGCCTGGACTTCCAACCGCTGTGCTGTTTGGGTGGGATGAACCACTGATGATGACGCTGTTGCGTCGAAAACCGGTTCTGGTATAAAATAAAACAGTGGGAAGGCAACGTCTTTTATTTCTATTAGAAATCTAGTCCCACAACCTCTTACTATCACATATGAAAAAAATATCAGTATTTGGCCAACATTTCGAAACTATTTATTTTCTTCTCCAAGACCTTATAATAATAAATAGCCTTCTAAGCTCGAGATCGCGGGTATGAAACCCGGCCGAGGCCCTTAGGTTTTTTTATCTGGGACGTAAAAAAACATGAGCATGCCGTGCTTCGGATGTTTCCCGGCCTCTACGATGTCAGATACTCTCCAACATCCCCCTATTCTAGTTGAATAAACGTAGGTAGGCAAAATTTAGGACTCCCAGTCAAGTAGGACTTTATGTACATCAGAAAGTATTTGTTAAAAAAAATATATCTTGAGTTTGTTAAAAAAAATAGTTTAGATATTATTATATTGTTTTTGTTGAGAGGAAACGTTTTCGTCATTATGAAAATGTATCTTTTCGACAAAAAAGTTAAATTAAAAATTAAAAAAAAAAACTTATTTAAAAAAAAAAAGAACTACTGAAATCTTGGGGGAGGTCTTGGCCTTATAAACATTTGAGCTCAAACTCCAAGTCACTAGCTGTAATAGAGCCCGAGATCCCTACACAGGGTCTGATGAAACTGGAAGATCTTCGAAAAGGCATACTTGATTTTCACCAAACATGGCTAAGAACCATTTCGCCAATATCGGCGTTTGAAACAAAAAAAAAAAACGCTT
Source organism: Aradus depressus (assembly GCA_963662175.1). Taxonomy (NCBI): domain Eukaryota; kingdom Metazoa; phylum Arthropoda; class Insecta; order Hemiptera; family Aradidae; genus Aradus; species Aradus depressus. The sequence goes on along the minus strand of OY759226.1, from coordinate 3,963,533 downwards.
TGAAATGGATTCAGCCGACTTGGAGCTACGATCCCTCAGACAGACACATACAGAGACAAAGGCTTCAAACTTACAACGAGGGGTGTCATGCTTTTGCGTCGGGGGTTAAAATGAGTTTTTCCTAACATTGTTTCTATGTAGAAGGAAATCGAGGGGTGTGTGTGGTGAGTTAGTGACAGATCCACTCAAGTCATTATAAGGCCCTGAAGAAGGAAAAAATAGTTTCCGAAAACTGTCGACTCTATTAATCATTAAGTTTCTAACATTCACGTTAACTACTCTAAACTACAGTGTAAACTCCATTTAACGCCACTCGATTTAACAACAAACTCCCTAATACATCGAAATTACTTGAATCTGGTTGGTTTACCTTGTTGTCCATACAATGATACACTCTATGTAGCATCACATCCTCTCTAAATAACGACAACAACACGTCATTACTAAGCAATAAACAGTACTTTCGAGTTGCCCAAATTAATAAGAACTGCAGCTGTGTACGTTCTTTTGTTTGTTATTTTGTTGCTTTATTGTCTAGCACGTATTTACCTCGACTGTCGGCATCATACGTACCGAAGATTCTAAGAAATTCGTTCTTTTATTTGTTGTGATTACCTTAAAATACTGGAGCAGCAAAAAACGTCAGACGAAGATAACAGACTATACGCAATAAGCGTTGTTATTTGTATCAATAATAATGTTGGTTGTTTGTAAATTGTATACTTTATTAGTAAATAAATATTATAATAGTAAAATACTATTAAATGTAATGTAATATGTATTGATTTTTCTTCTCTTCATTTAACGACAACTCTCAATAACGCCATAAAATGCGCAGTCCCTTAAGTGTCGCTATATAGAGTTTACACTGTATATCCGATCTACCTCGGAAACCGAACTTATAATCCGTTAAGTGATTTTGAGTGTCAAGGATTTGTTTCGACTTGAAACGAAAAGGTCTAAAAGGAATTTGAAATCAGAGATCAAAAAACCTTTGGCACTCAAATCGACGAGAAAAGCATTTCGGATATACGAGAAAGCTTAAATCTAAGGTTTATTTTGATTATTTTTTTCCGTCTAATCAAATGAAAAACTCATAGAATGAAAACGGATTCAATATAGATAAACGGATTGGATGAAACATCCCCCTGAGAGGGAGAGAAATGAATAAAGTTAGATCTAATTTTATTTGTTTCTTGTAAATAGAGAGAGAATGGGCTGTAGACTCACGAGACGTAGCGTGCCGGGCAGGTATTTGAAGAGGTTTCTCCATTAGGATGTGGAGCTGATGACTGTGTCTCTATACAGGAGGGGGGTCGGCTCAAGGATTACCACGAGGATATGGCTAATGGAGTTGGCTATAATGACGCTAATGGTCCTCGTACGCAAACACTTAACTAGAAAATACTAGGGAATAGATATCTCTTTGGAATCAGAAGAAGAAATACTCAATCATGCATTTGAAAGATAGCTCTTCAGAATGAGAGAAATAAGTGGAAAGGTAAGTTGTATAGCCTGCAAGACGTAGCGCACTGAAGAGGACTAGGTTCTCGGTGTGGGTCTGATTACTTTTTTTTTGCGTGTGCTCCGGCTAATCACCCGGCCCGCTCATCGTCGGGGAAGGAGGTAATACAATACAAATAATTGGTTTTATTTACAATTTGTTGCTATGGGTGTCTGGGGGCGACCTCTCCTAGTCCCTTGCGGAACAGGCTGGCGCTCCCAGACCCCCTTGTGCTGCGGCTGCCTGGTGGCGCCGAGAGAGCTCGGGATTAGTGGAGTGGGGCTGCTTCTACATCGCGGTCGCCGGGGGTAGAACTCGGGCCTGGCCCGTCAATCTCCCTCGGCTCCGGGTCAAAGGGCTTTTTTCTGTTCCCGCCAGGAGGTGAAGAAGTTTGGTCTGGGTGGTCTCGTCTTCCCAAACAACTGAAAGGCCCTTAAGCCCGACCTCCATGCATGTAATTATTTCCTCGTTGGGGGTCCTCTTGGGGTTGACTGCGAAGTGCTCCCTTCAGTTGGTTGTTTGAAGTGCCGAGAGTTGTTGCCTTATTGTCCATTTTTCGCCATCTTACAAGCATCCTCTTCTTCCTGGCCCTATTTTTTCGGCCTGTTTAGCCGTAATTCTGTCAACCAACGTCCAACGCTCCTCGCTCAACCAGCCTCTCCGGATCAACTCTCTCTCTCTTGACTTCCTCTGCTCCCCTGTTCTCTTCGTAACTCATAACTTGGATTCTCTCATTGACCAGTCACCAGGAAGTCAGGGAAACTGCTTCCTCATCTTCTCCAACCTCCTCGTCATTGATATTCGGTCCATTGAGAATCCTCAGTTTCTTATGGTTAATTTTTTTACGCCATTTCTTCCAGAGGTCCCTTCATCTATTGCCAATTTTCCCTGAGGTTTCCACGTCTTTGACTGAAGTGTGGCGCTCTCCCTTCTAAGATCTACCTGCTTGTCCTGTGCCACATAGCGCCCCTTTAATTTTTTATTATCCTAAGTTATTGGGAGGAGAGCTAAATTATACTTGCCCCCCCCCCCCCCCCCACCCTCCTTTCACTGTGGCTAAGGATCCAAGAAATTTTTCATGTTTTATAATATAATTTTTTTTGTTTCAGGTAAGTGGCGGAATTTTTATACCATCTCTTGAACAAGGTAATTAAAATTCATAAAATTTAAGTACACATTTTAATCAGCAGAGAAATATCGATTGGTAATGTTTCTAATCTTGTATTTCCTTCTTAATTATATCTAAAATCCTGATAGATATGGATACTTTCAGACTAGAGGGAGCAATTGATATTTGAACCGGAGATTACGTTATCAATCTACGTCAGCATTGAATACTCAACGTCTATTCAATACTCAATACTCCCTTCTCACCTTCCCCACCCTTCAAATCAAAATATGGAACTAAATTTTTTTTTTTTTATTAATATTCTTATCTAGACGCGCTTATTCCTTATCACTAGTAATGACTTTCGCATGCAGTTAAATAAATGCATTATCAGCATGTAGAATATGATGACCCTTTCGAAGAACAGGAGGAGGCGCAATTTCTCAGGGGAGGGAGACAAAACACAGATACTGTTTCATGCTTTATTAAGATGCGTATCAAAAAACCGGATTAGTGCTATAATATCTTATATTGGCTTCCTTTCACAATTTTAACATTAATCATTGAGTAATTACTGAGGGAGAATACTGGAGGGTAGGGATGGGCGATAGTCCGTAGTACTATCGTTCATAACTATCGACAGTGCCATCGATAGTCTAGGATAGAAATTATCTATATGAATTTTCCTTCGAGGTCGCCGGTAGCTCAGTGGTATGCGTGCTTGGCTTCTGGGAGGTAAAATAAACTTAAGTACGCCGTCCTTCGGATGGGACGTTAAGCGATGTTCCCGAGCCTATACTATGTCAGGTACTCGTTAAAGACCCCTGTCCTAGGTGAATAAAAATTTAGTGTAGGCAAAATTTAGGACTCCCATAGTAGAATCGGGCTCAGGTCCACCAGAGTGATGATTGAGCGCTCTGGTAGTAGGCGATATGACCTCGTAGTTACAGCCCGAGCATGAGTCATAATAACTAACTGAATTTTCCTTTATTAAAGAAGATACGTTTTGAAGGAAGTTATTTTAGAAGTTTTACTTTGATGATGGGAAAAGTGTTAAATGTACTTTGAGCAAAGTTTTATTCAAACTAGTTGCAACACATCCAATTTTAGGGATCACCTCTTGAGACGCCACCAAGAAATTTATAAACCTGCACCCAAGACCAGGGCCGTCGCGTGGGTGGGGCGACCGCGAAAGCGAAAAGTAATACAAAAAAAATTTGAAAAAATTGAGTTAGATGTACATAACGTATTTTGGAAAGTTATGTATAACTGAATTTTGAATATTACGTTGTATTATTCTCAAGACATTTGCTCGTGCAAAATCCAGGCGAATGCCATTTAAAGTTTAGGATCTTATATCAAAATGTGATAACGTGGTTTTCTTTTATTCTGTATATTCTATTCAGAGTAGGTTTGGTTTGAGGTTTTGCACACCATTGCATTAATTTCAATTTGTATTGTATTTATTAATAACATATATATAGTACTTTTTATGGCTGTTAATATTTTCTTACATTATTTGTATGGATTTGATTATCATCAATTGAAAAAGATTTTCATCAAAAATTTAAGTAATTTAATTCCTGACTCTAGTATTTTTGTAAGGTAATTCAATCCGTTTAGGTGTCTCTTGTTGGGCATTAAAACGCAGACAGCCACGCAACTTTGTATAACGAGCGTCGCTCATTGTGTGTTGGGGGGGGCCTGACAACATCTCGCCCCGGGCGCCAATAAACCACGCGACGGCCCTGCCCAACACCAAACAATCCACTGCAGTTGATGGAAATTTCGTGACAATACACTCATTACAACGACAGATATTAGAATTTTTGTGTTAAACCTCGCCCCTAATCCCTCTTTTTCCTTTGGCCGATTTGACTTAAAATCAACAGCGTCTTGTCGTCATGAGAAGGTTCTGGACACACTAGAAATTGGGCGATAATCGATAGCACTATCGATACATATCCCAAGTGACTATCGATATTAACTTTGCCTTCCTTTACATATACGTTTTGAATAAAAAATAAATAAATACAAATAAAAAAATGAAATAAAAAACTACAAAAAAAATAAGAAGTTTATCGAAATGTTCATATATATCCTTAAAAAAGTTGCGTTACTTTTCAAGCCATGTTAATCAACTTTGATCGGAAACAGATTGTTTTCCTAGAAATATTTAAATATTTGGAATGAACGCTTGCCACTTGTGAACACAAAACCAATGCAATTCCTAGTATAGAGGGCTAAACACATCCAATTTAAGGGATCACCTCTTGAGACGCCACCAAGACCATACAACCCACTGTAGAAGCTGCATCACTGCCTACTGTTTCATAAAGTTTTACAAAATTATTTTTCGTCAATTGGTAATTAAATTTTTTATATTGTTTTATAAAAGTTGTTGATTGTAATAAAAATTGTTGAATCTAACGCCATTGTACTTACTTCATTGTTTTTTGATTATCTACAATAAGTGTTTTTGAACTCTAATTAATGTGTTAATATTCTGCTATTTTCGACAGAGAATGTTATTTCCATAAAATAAAAGTTCGATTTGAAAGAACAATTATTTATTCGATTGATATTTTTATTCTCCTTTCATCCTCCATAACATAGAATAATTTAAATTAGGTAGATGACATGAAAAAATAAATATAAAATAATCATATTATAATAAAATATTGGAATAGGAAAGTATTTTGCATGAAAAGCGTCAACTTACTGAATTATCGATACTATCGATATATTTCTATTGATGTTATCCGACTATCGATAGTGGTCAAATATCGATTATCTCTCATTATAGGGTTTGAATTTACATATGAAATTTCCTGTCATCCAATACAATGGCAGTTAGTTATTAGAATTTTTGAGTTAAACCTCTCCTCTTCACTTTGGCCGATTTAACTGAAATTTAATAGATGTCGTCCGGAACGTTCCGTAGAAACTCAACATAGAATTTCAGATCGATTACTTATAGCTGGGAAAGTAAAAATTTCATGTCTCACTTCATTTTCAGTGAAATTGGCCTCAACTCAAAAATATCTGCCGATGTAATGAATGTACCCATACATTTAGTATGAGGATTCAGAAGATTTAAAGGGAAAGCGTTAAACTAATTGATTAATTCGTGGTGGGGAAGTACATTGATCTATCACAATATACTTGGTAACCGTCATTGCATTATACATCGGTCATAGAAAGCTGCCTTTTCCCATTTTCCATGATTTCTCTCCCCTATGTCTTTCCCGGAGTGTTCCCTGTTCTCAATGCCTCCTCTGCCTACTGTACCTTGTAATAATAGTATAATAACAGTTACTGACTGCGACTGCTACTGATTGGCTAGAGAGGGGAGCTTGCAACTCAAACATATTTCTTGCAGTATGCCTCTGTACCTTGTAATACTAGTATAATAACAGTTACTGACTGCTACTGCTACTGATTGGCTAGAGAGGGGAGCTTGCAACTCAAACATATTTCTTGCAGTATGCCTCTGTACCTTGTAATAATAGTATAATAACAGTTACTGACTGCGACTGCTACTGATTGGCTAGAGAGGGGAGCTTGCAACTCAAACATATTTCTTGCAGTATGCCTCTGTACCTTGTAATACTAGTATAATAACAGTTACTGACTGCTACTGCTACTGATTGGCTAGAGAGGGGAGCTTGCAACTCAAACATATTTCTTGCAGTATGCCTCTGTACCTTGTAATAATAGTATAATAACAGTTACTGACTGCGACTGCTACTGATTGGCTAGAGAGGGGAGCTTGCAACTCAAACATATTTCTTGCAGTATGCCTCTGTACCTTGTAATACTAGTATAATAACAGTTACTGACTGCTACTGCTACTGATTGGCTAGAGAGGGGAGCTTGCAACTCAAACATATTTCTTGCAGTATGCCTCTGTACCTTGTAATAATAGTATAATAACAGTTACTGACTGCGACTGCTACTGATTGGCTAGAGAGGGGAGCTTGCAACTCAAACATATTTCTTGCAGTATGCCTCTGTACCTTGTAATACTAGTATAATAACAGTTACTGACTGCTACTGCTACTGATTGGCTAGAGAGGGGAGCTTGCAACTCAAACATATTTCTTGCAGTATGCCTCTGTACCTTGTAATAATAGTATAATAACAGTTACTGACTGCGACTGCTACTGATTGGCTAGAGAGGGGAGCTTGCAACTCAAACATATTTCTTGCAGTATGCCTCTGTACCTTGTAATACTAGTATAATAACAGTTACTGACTGCTACTGCTACTGATTGGCTAGAGAGGGGAGCTTGCAACTCAAACATATTTCTTGCAGTATGCCTCTGTACCTTGTAATAATAGTATAATAACAGTTACTGACTGCGACTGCTACTGATTGGCTAGAGAGGGGAGCTTGCAACTCAAACATATTTCTTGCAGTATGCCTCTGTACCTTGTAATACTAGTATAATAACAGTTACTGACTGCTACTGCTACTGATTGGCTAGAGAGGGGAGCTTGCAACTCAAACATATTTCTTGCAGTATGCCTCTGTACCAGACAGTCGGCGTTAATTGTCTACGTACACGGGGGCCTGAATGCCATCTATGATGTATGGACTGGTACCGCTCCTTGGGTTGATTTAGCGCTACAACCATAGGCTCATTTCAGGTGGCAACGCTAGTGAATCACCGGCAAATCGACTTCCCCAGCACCAATTAATTAAGTTTTTGCTCTCCCTCCAAAACCAATCAACCGTTTGTGTAGAAATCAACAAGGGTTTTTGAATTCTCATACTAAATTTTGTTTCGATACATTCATTACATCGGCAGTTATTAGGGTTTTTGAGATTAGATCCTGTCCGGTTGCATAACTTCGCCTATACCTCGTATGGCTGGAGAAGTAATAATTAGAGACATTTGATCTGGAGAAAATTTGAGGTGGTAATGGATAACTACCCTAAATCCAAGGATTAAGATTAAATTTAAATATAAAGCTTGAAGAATAAGAATAATTTTCTTAAAAAAAGAGAATTTTTGCGTTGAGTTTTTCACCGGAGGTTCAAGTTCATTCTGCTGTTTGCAAAAACTGAGCTATCAGGCATATCTGTATAAAAAACTCTGTTAATGTTTTAATAATTATCAGTAACTTCACATTTTTTTTTTTTTTTTTTTTTTTTTTTTTTGTTTGGCTTTATGTACGGTGCATATTAGCCATGTCAATGTGTTATATATAATTATTTAAGACATCCATGGCCCCGGGAGGGAGTTCTATCTACGAAATAAAACTCACTCCCGGACGGGATTCGAACCCGCAAACCATGGTGAGACCATGCGACCAAAGCCCTACGCTCTAGCCCGCACGGCCACCATGGCCCCCAACTTTTTTTCTATTATGCCGTAAGACTAATTGTAGTCCTATAAAGCCGGAGCGAGTATGTAGTCTATTGATCTATGAATATATGAGGCCACGAGTCTATGAATATATTAATACTTTAAGTAGATTTCAATTGAATTCAATGCATTTTTTCTAGCCTTTTTGTAGACAACAACAGCTGTGAATATTGTTATCGAAAAAAAGTCGAAGTTTTTACGTTAAAACGTAAGTTAAACGGCTCAAAAAAAGTTGTGTCCGATGGTAAAGCGAAAAGGGCTTCGCCCGGATTTTTACATTTGAAATCGAAAAATTCTATTTTGCGCGAGATTTTGTCTCTCAATTGATTTCAATGGGGATTTCGTTTTCCGGTGATTATTCCTTCGTGGTATGTTCGATTTCAAATTTTTTTTAGTAGTAAACCATCGTCACCGTGTCCACTACCATCGTGGCAAATTTCAATGTGATCGGTAAAGGGGTTTAGGAGGAGTACTTGTACAACGAAATAAATGAGTCGCCTAAGAAAGAGCTACGTAAACTCAGCTCAAATATGTATTTAAATTCTGGGGTTTAACAATTCATATACAGGTATGTACATTTCAACAATATTGTCTGTGTGTATCCAGAAATCCAGAAGGATCACATCTAGTGATTTTCAGCCAGATTGGCCAAAGGGTGGGGGGGGGGGGGGGGGGGGTCAAAGATGGTACGCACTCGACACACAAAAACCCTAAGAATTATGAATGAATCGACACAAAAGCCCCTTTATTATGATGTTTCAAGAGCCCATATCTAATCCATTATTACTTTTAATCCCATTTATTTCTATCTCTTTTCATACAATTTGAAGAAAAGATTAAAGTAAATTAGGTTTTTCTTCTGGGCTGGAAAATGAAAATTTTATATTTTATTACAAAATAAAAATTGTATTTTGAATTTTAACTAAAGTTTCATGGTTTTCCGTCAGAGGGTGACCTGAACACGCGGAACTATTCGTGCGGCGGTATCAAGACTGCAGAACATGTGGTCCTCGAATGTCCGCTGTACGACCAAGCTAGGGTGGAGTTGATTCATGGGACAAGATCCGTATTTGGGACTGGATCTACGGCAGATTTGTGGGCTCCTGGCGGGAGCAGAAACAGGCAATGCAAGATGGGCTGGGGACGATCGGCGCAATAGTTCCTGCCGATGGCCAATCCCAGTCCCTCAGTAACCCCTTGATCCCCGAGATTTTCTAACGTTGACTGGGTGATGTTGCTGCAATGCAAGCGCAACCTCATTTAAAACCTAATAATAGGTCAGTACCTAACTAGATCGATTAGTTCTGGAGGGAGAGCGAAAACTTAATTTATTAATTCGTGCTGAAGAAGTAAGTTACTGACGGAAAATTATGAAACTGGTTAAAAATCAACATCAAATTTCAGTATGATTATTTATAGCTGAGGAATTAAAAATGTATTTTAAATTTTCATTTTCCAACCCAGAAAAATTGAATTTACTTTTAACCTTTTCTCTAAATTGTATGAAAAGAGGTAGAAATAAATTTTGCATGACACTCTGTTGGTATGATATGATTTATTCATGATCAATGCATCCAACTGGAAGAAAAACAACCCGGGTTGGCTTGCCTTCAGTTGTCGAGACAACTCAGCCACTTCCCCAGGTCACTTTACTCCTCTGTTATTTTTTAATTAAATTTTTTTTTTATTTCTACCTATCACTTTTGATTTATTCATTCTACGCAACAGGTAGTCTTCAAACAAAAATAAAAAATAAGAAAGTGAAAAAAAAAATATCAAACTGCGATGACTTTTTGTGAAAATATTACTTTAGCTAAAAGAAAAAGTATTGAGGAAGTTATGGAATGGATCCAAAAATGAAAAATGTCGTCGGTGAATCACCGGAAATGTACTTCCCCAAAACGAATTAATCAATTAATTTTTCGCTCCATTTTCAAAAGCAGTCGAACTCCTCCCCTGAACGCTACTTTCCCTTCCGCCGATATCGCTGAAATTTGACAGGTTTTGGAACTAAATTTGTACACCCAGGAACCTAAGCATCCAATGCTCTTATCGCCTTTCCTGTTAGCTCAACTGTAGTTTTAAATTTTTACCTACCTAGGTTTATTTACTTAACGAGTGATGACATCGCTCAGGCTTGGGATCATCGCTTAACGTCCCATCCGAAGGACGGCCTCCACATAAAATAAACTAAGGGCCTCGGCCGGGTTTCGATTCCGCAATCTTGAGCTCAGTAAGCAAGCACGCATACCCCTGAGCTACCAGCGCTGACTAAGCACATGCGATGTCAACATGTCTCCATATTCAAAGATCAAATCCAAAATATCAAACGACAAAAAATTTAATACAAAAATATCCGACGACAAAATAACAAACGACAAAATTCCTAACTATAATATAAACAAACGTAGAATAATTTTTATAACGGGCAAATTTATATTGAATAAATAGAATAAGGAATATTACAATACATTATTATAATTTAATGTTAGCACGATCCTAGGGTACAGTTGCATAGTAAAATGCAACACTGTAAATAAAATTTTAACCCAATAACTAAAAATGTATTGCTTAATCAGTTATTCGAATAACGCGGTTAATAAGGCGCAGTAGGAAAATTCAGAACACTCGGTAAAAAATTTGAATGCCCAGTAAAAAAAATTAAAGACTAAGATTTATAAAGCGTAGTAAAAAATTGCAGTTTACAGAGTAAATCCAGTTGATGTATCCGAAGAAATAAAATGTTGACCCTCCCGTCGGTCCTTTTAACGAAACAGTCCAGATTCTCAAAATACACTTTGGATGTAGAAATAAATGCTTGTTCAAAGTCTATGATCAATGTCTTTGGCTTCAGAACAGGCTCCAACTCTTTTAATTTCTTAAGGACTTTTGTGTACAAACGAGATAATTTGTTAGGAGCTAAAACATATACGAGGGGCAAAACTTTACCATTGGGGACGCCATGAATTGAATATAATTGTAAAGAGAAAAAAGAGGGCGCCGGTAGCTCAGTGGTATGCGTGCTTGACTTCTGAGCTCAAGGTCGTGGGTTCGTAGCCCGACCGAGGCCCTTAGTTTATTTTATCTGGGAGGTAAAATAAACTTAAGCATGCCATCCTTCGGATAGGACGTTAAGCGATGGTCCCGAGCCTGTACGATGTCAGGTACTCGTTAAAGACCCCTGTCCTAGGTGAATAAAAAATTTAGGGTAGGCAAAATTTAGGACTCCCGCAGTAGAGTCGGGCTCATGTCCACCAGAGTGACGAAAGAGGGCTCAAGAGGGGTAGTAGGCGATATGACCTCGTAGTTAAAGCCCGGGCATGAGTGATAAAACCTAACATATTTTAGATTAGATATTTAGACATGATACCAAATGTATGACGGTCACAATACAGTTAACAGCAGGGATAAGAGCATTGGATATCTTCTAACTACATCTATAGAGTCCGTTCCTGGATTGCTCTTTGACTTCGTTTTGTATACATCTCTCCCCTCACTTCAACCGAGGGTTGAATCCCTTCAGTTTTCTAGTTGAAAGTTCCAACGAGGTTCCCATTTAGTAAATTAAATCAGAGAAGGGCTCAAGCTAGAATGGTTGGTGGTCTAGTTTGATGTGTTGCCAAATAATTGATAAACGAACCTCTGTTTGAGATTAACTATTGAACTTACTCCAGCCTCCAGGAACTCTTCATTATGCAGGAAGATGCAAGATCTGCAAGGAATACCACTTCTTCTAGTATCTTTATGGCTTCAGCTTCTCAAATCTCTCTCCCTTCTTGTCTAAATATTATATCCTTTTTGTGAATTATATCTCTGGCAATAGATTTCCCCAGCACGAATGAATTCAATATTTTATCTTCATCTTAAACCAACCGATTTGATTGGAAATCAATAGGTGTCAGACACACACACATACAGGGTGTAGAAACTTAGTCGATTACAGATAAGTCGAGCTGGGGAAGTACATTGACGATGATTAACTGACTGAGTAGTGCGTCGGTTTGAAATCAGGGCGAAGGAGGGGTAATGTAAAAATGTTGTAGGTATAAGAAAGTCATGTTATGGTCACTGTTGCATCTAATGGTGAACTGTTGCATCTAAGCTATACACCTATCAATCAATATACAGTAGAGCGTCAAAAATCCGGAGCGTCGCAAATCCGGATCGGCTCGGCGGTGAGAGCAGGTGGGATGTGGGAGGGAGTGGGGTTTTTTTACCTTTTTTACCCAGTAAGTTTCTATTAATTACTGTAGATTCTTGTTTTTTTTTTTCTAAAAACTATTGTAGAGTTACTAATCTAAATTACATATTGTACATGTTCTTATTCAATATACTTTATTAAAATATTTTACGTTTTTACGCACGCTCTGTTCGAGCTACCGGCGCTCTTTGAAAGCAACCAAGGGCCCCGGCTAGGTTTCGAAGCCGGCATTTTTAGCTCAGTAAGCTAGTACGCTCTGTTCGAGCTACCGGCGCCCTTTGAAAGCAACCAAGGGCCTCGGCTAGGTTTCGAAGCCGGCATTTTTAGCTCAGTAAGCTAGTACGCTCTGTTCGAGCTACCGGCGCCCTTTGATAGCAACTAAGGGCCTCGGCTAGGTTTCGAAGCCGGCATTTTAGCTCAGTAAGCAAGTACGCTCTGTTCGAGCTACCGGCGCCCTTTGAAAGCAACCAAGGGCCTCGGCTAGGTTTCGAAGCCGGCATTTTAGCTCAGTAAGCTAGTACGCTCTGTTCGAGCTACCGGCGCCCTTTGAAAGCAACCAAGGGCCTCGGCTAGGTTTCGAAGCCGGCATTTTTAGCTCAGTAAGCTAGTACGCTCTGTTCGAGCTACCGGCGCCCTTTGAAAGCAACCAAGGGCCTCGGCTAGGTTTCGAAGCCGGCATTTTTAGCTCAGTAAGCTAGTACGCTCTGTTCGAGCTACCGGCGCCCTTTGATAGCAACGAAGGGCCTCGGCTAGGTTTCGAAGCCGGCATTTTAGCTCAGTAAGCAAGTACGCTCTGTTCGAGCTACCGGCGCCCTTTGAAAGCAACCAAGGGCCTCGGCTAGGTTTCGAAGCCGGCATTTTAGCTCAGTAAGCTAGTACGCTCTGTTCGAGCTACCGGCGCCCTTTGAAAGCAACCAAGGGCCTCGGCTAGGTTTCGAAGCCGGCATTTTTAGCTCAGTAAGCTAGTACGCTCTGATCGAGCTACCGGCGCCCTTTGAAAGCAACCAAGGGCCTCGGCTAGGTTTCGAAGCCGGCATTTTTAGCTCAGTAAGCTAGTACGCTCTGTTCGAGCTACCGGCGCCCTTTGATAGCAACGAAGGGCCTCGGCTAGGTTTCGAAGCCGGAATTTTAGCTCAGTAAGCAAGTACGCTCTGTTCGAGCTACCGGCGCCCTTTGAAAGCAACCAAGGGCCTCGGCTAGGTTTCGAAGCCGGCATTTTAGCTCAGTAAGCTAGTACGCTCTGTTCGAGCTACCGGCGCCCTTTGAAAGCAACGAAGGGCCCCGGCTAGGTTTCGAAGCCGGCATTTTTAGCTCAGTAAGCTAGTACGCTCTGTTCGAGCTACAGGCGCCCTTTGAAAGTAACTTACGTAAAGCAAAGTAGATGTTTTACTGTAAATGCGGCCTATAGTCGTGTGCTGTACTGTACGGTGTGCAGAAAGGATCGTTACTACGTGCCCTGCGTTACTACATTTCTATTACTAAACTCGTTATTATTAGACTTCACTTCCTCTTCTACCTCTGCCATTTCTCTTAACCTCCTTTCTCTTTTCTGGGATAGAGACGTCATTTCGTCCAAATCGCTAGCTTTATCGTCGTCACAAAAAGAACGAAATTCCCTGTATAAACTGCTGGAGCTATAAACTTCACATTTAACCTTAATGAGGGCGCCAGTAGCTCAGTGGTATGCGTGCTTGACTTCTGAGCTCAAGGTTGTGGGTTCGTAGCCCGACCGAGGCCCTTGTTTATTTTATCTGGGAGGTAAAATAAACTTAAGCACGCCGTCCTTCGGATGGGACGTTAAGCGATGGTCCCGAGACTGTACGATGTCAGGTACTCGTTAAAGACCCCTACCCTAGATGAATAAAAAAATTTAGGGTAGGCAAAATTTAGGACTCCCACAGTAGAGTCGGGCTCATGTCCACCAGAGTGACGAAAGAGCGCTCTGGTAGTAGGCGATATGACCTCGTAGTTAAAGCCCGGGCATGAGTCATAAAACCTAACCTAACCTTTAACCTTAATAAATAACTTAATTGTTAAGCCCAGAAAATATACTCCCTCTCCACGAACTAATCAACTAAGTTTCTGCTCTCTTAGGGGGGGGGGGGGGGGTCTCTATTTTGACCGATTTGACTGAAAATCAATACTTGTCGTTCTCACTGGATTCCGGATATACATATGAATTTTTGAATCGATATATTAACAGAGCAGTCGGAGTATTGGAGATTGGAGGGGGGGGGGGGAGGGGTAGTCGTGGGTTTTTTTTAAATTAGTTGGCCAGCCTGGATCCTCGCTTGCGTACCATCTCAATTTAGTATAAAAGTCTCTATTTTCACCGATTTGACTGAAAATCAATACTTGTCGTTCTCACTGGATTTCGAATATACATTTGAATTTTTTTATCGATATATTAATTGAGGGTAGTCGTGTGATTTTATAGTCAATTTACCGGCCTGGATCCTCTCTTGCGGACAGTCTCAATTTAATACAAATGTTTCTATTTAAACGCATGAGCAATGGGGGGAACCGTCTAGGTACATTGAGTATCAAATCTACGGGGTCAATAAATAAAGTACATATGATACTAAACTGGGTATTAGGTGAATAGAATAGATTAATCTAGGCGATGTTGACATTATCAATTTTATTATTAGCCAATGATTGGTCTCTGATCTAATTGGCAACTCAACAATAGATGACTAACATTAAACCAATCTTGGATTCCTCTCCTCTGTTAATTAATTACAATTTATTATTCACAATTAAATTAACTGTAATGCACCAAAGGACCTGATGCACTTGGAGGAGTGAAGTGCATTACCAATCCAAGTCCAATTTGGGTTTACAATAGGAATCCCATTGAAGTCCTCAAGGTGTGGGCGAGAATTCCATCCGCATTAATGACTTCCGCTTCACCCAGCGCGGATGGCGAAGGATCCCTGGTGTTCGGGTTACCTCAAGTTAGTTTGTTATTACGACGATGCCCGGGCTTTAACTATAAGAACTCTACTTTGGGAGTCCTAAACTACACTTATTACTCGAAAAGATTTTTGATTAGATCATAAACATAAGATGTATCTTAGGTTAGTTTGTTATTACGACTCATGCCCGGGCTTTAACTACAAGAACTCTACTATGGGAGTCCTAAACTACAATTATTACTCGAAAAAATTTTGATTAGGTCATAAACATAAGCTGTATTTTAGGTTAGGTTAGGTTTTATGACTCATGCCCGGGGTTTAACTACGAGGTCATATCACCTACTACCAGAGCGCTCCTTCGTCCCTCTGGTGGACATGAACCTCACCCTAAATTTTTATTCACTTAGGATAGGGGTCTTTAACGAGTACCTGACAACGTACAGGCTCGGGACCATCGCTTAAAGTTCCATCCGAAGGACTTAAGTTTATTTTACCTCCCAGATAAAATAAACTAAGGCCCTCGGTCGGGTTTCGAACCCACGACGATCTTAAGCTCACAAGGCAAGCTCGCATACCACTGAGCTACCTATATCTGTATTTTATAAAATGAAGTTGAGTCCCGGGGGAAAGTGGTCTCAATTCTCGTTCGATTTCAGCCCAAAATCTAATGAGACCTAAGTTAGAACATGTGACCCCATCATATCTTACATCATCTGAGGGCGCCGGTAGATCAGTGGTATGCGTGCTTGCCTTCTGAGCTCAACGTCGTGGGTTCGAAACCCGGCCGAGGCCCTCATCTGGGAAGTAAAATAAACTTAAGCACGCCGTCCTTCGAATGGGACGTTAAGCGATGGCCCCGAGCCTGTACAATGTCAGGTACTCGTTAAAGACCCCTGCCCTAGGTGAATAAAAATTTAGGGTAGGCAAAATTTAGGACTCCCACATTAGAGTCGGGCTCATGTCTACCAGAGTGACGAAAGAGCCCTCTGGTAGTACGCGATATGACCACGTAGTTAAAGCCTGGGCATGAGTCATCATAACTAACTAGACATCGTCACGAAAATATTCAAAACGTATTCAGGGGACCTTGAAACGTGAAAATCAGTTGAAACCTCGATCTCGGATTTTCGCACGATTACAATACTTCCTTATACTTATAGGTAGTATAAGAAAGTAAAAAAAAAAATTATTAAAAAGTTTTTCTCTTATATATAATGATATATTCTTTTATCTTATGTTCAATGTCATAAACTAGGAAGGAATGGAATTAGAGAAAGGAATAATTTATGGAAAGGAAACTTGTAGCGTTGAGAAAGGAAGGGAGTGAGGAAGGGAGAGAAAGGAAGGTTTGAGAATTAAGAAGATCAAATATTCACCAAGGGCTTGGCCCTTAATTTAGCCCAAGGTGGCTGCCAGTCTAGGACAGTTTAACCCCTTGCCCCTTAGAGAGGAGAAAAAGTTTAATTTTTAACCGAGCCCCCCCCCCCCCCCCCCCCCTTATAAATGACTCATCACGTGGAAAAAATTTCATGCTTTTCAACGCGCCCTCTTTCCCATCGCTTTATTAAAGAGATTTTAAGTTGTTTGGGTGGGGGAAAAAATCCACACCGGCAATGTACTTCTCCAGAAATAATTAATCAATAAAATGTTCTCTCATCAATTATGTTTTCATGTTAAGCCTCCCCTCAATGACCCTCTTCCCTTTGTTTGATATGGATGAAAATCAATAGGTCCTTAGACGGTTCTGGATTCATGTACAAAATTTTGCGTCGGTACATTCATTTTATTAGAGGTTATCGAGTTCACAGACTTTTTTTTTTCTCATAATTAGAATCTAGAGGTCGAAAAATATGAAATTCCGTCGAAAACACCTCTTCGAATTTTCTTCCAATAAAATTAACTTCTCCTATACTTCGTGTAGGTTATCCTCCACAGGGGAGGGGAGGAGGATTAACTAAAAATCTCTAATAACGTAACTAACGATATTAATGATTTTCATGTGTGACTCCCTAAAGTCCCTAAGCAAGATATCTGTCCATTTTCAGCTAAATTAATCGAAATTTGGAATTGATGAAAAATAACTCCAGCTCAACCACCAATTTTATTTTTTAAATTTAAATTGATTTTGTTAAAGTTACAAGCAAAAATATGAAAAAAAAAAAAAAAATGAAAATGAATATGAAATTAATATTTCCGTCCATTCATTGAGCATTTGGCGATGATTAAAACAAAGAAAAATGATAAGAAAAAATATTAAGTTATCTGACATCGTACAGGCTCGGGACCATCACATAAGGTCCCATCCGAAGGAAGGCGTGCTTAAGTTTATTTTACTTCCCAGAAAAAATAAACTAAGGGCCTCGGTCGGGTTTCGAACCCACGATTTTGAGCTCAGAAGACAAGCACGCATACCACTGAGCTACCGGCCCCCTCTAAATAAAAGTATATTATCCACAAAAATTAGAAATTATTAATTGAATTTGCAGTGTGTTGCCCCGGTACTAATGTTGCTGTGGAGAGTGTATTTTCCCTTGCAACTGATTGCTGGAGCAGTGACAAATCACAATTATCTGCAGAAACACTAGCTGCCCTTTTAACGGTAAAGTTCAACATGCAGGACGCAAGTTGTTCTGACATAAGTGCGCTCTTAGAAGAAAATTCAGAACTACCGAAAAAAATTCATTCAAAAGGAAAATATGATTTCAATAAATAAAATGATTGTGGTTAATAAAAGAAGAGTTTAGGTGTTAAGTGTTGAACTTAAATATATGATAATTAAATAATAATTAATTATAAATCAAATAAACAATAATAATTAAAAATCGTGTCTACATTATATAATAAAAAAAACTAAACATTAAAACAAACAAAAGTCAAAAGAAAAATCTTAAAAACTAAATTCTTGAAACTATTTCAATCTTTTTTGTTTTATATTTTAGCCATTTTCAAAAATTAAGTTATATATTTCTGAGCATATATCCTGTACATATAAACAAATAAAAGTACCTTCTTTTTGGATCAATTTCACTGTCAATTTACTTGTTCCACATACTCAGCCGTCTCCATTCCCAGGCCTCGACTCTCTCTACACACACTAATAAAACAGCTGATGGCCGTATTTTGTTTTTTTTACTTATTTGTTTTGAAAGAAATTTGTTTTTTATATAAAAATAAAAGAGGGCGCCGGTAGCTCAGTGGTATGCGTGCTTGCCTTCTGAGCTCAAGATCGTGGGTTCGAAACCCGACCCGAGGCCTCTTAGTTTATTTTATTTGGGAGGTAAAATAAACTTAAACACGCCGTCCTTCGGATGGGACGTTAAGCGATGGTCCCGAGCCTGTACGATGTCAGGTACTCGTTAAAGAACCCTACCCTAGGTGAATAAAAATTTAGGGTAGGCAAAATTTAGGACTCCCACAGTAGAGTCGGGCTCATGTCCACCAGAGTGACGAAAGAGCGCTCTGGTAGTAGGCGATATGACCTCGTAGTTAAAGCCCGGGCATGAGTCATAAAACCTAACCTAACCTATATAAAAATAAATATAATTAATTTTTTAATGTTTATAATTTAAACATTTTATTGTGTTTATTATTTTTATACATCACAAGATATATAAAATAATTAAATTTTTATTAATTTTTATATTTTTTTTTTTATTATGTAGCCGAATCGTCGCGACTTAATGTTTTTTTTTTTTTCACAACACCTACCATTATATCCAATGAAATTCCATCCGTACGAAACTAGTTTGTCTATCAACATCCGGCAGGAAATGTGGCCAGGAATATGAGACTCTGGTTCATATTCTAAAACAGTGTAAAACTCTAATTTATTCAATTATTTTTAACAAGTTCAGAAGAAGACTATTAGTCTCTTAACAAGTAATAACAACAAATTTTAATTTAGTCCTTATGTTTATTAGCTGTTTATATTTCTTGTTGTTAATTTAATTTTCAGTTAATGTGAAATAATGTTTGACACTTTTTTTTCATTAACCACGAGTTGTGTTCAATTTTGTTCTTAGTCTATGAAAATTTACTGGACTTGGAGTAAATTGAACATGAATTAGTGAGCAAATTAAACGTTTATGGTAAGATGGTTAGTTTTTAATTGATTAAACCTTATTTATTACATTTTTAATTATATTGTTTTTAAAACCTGTTGATGAGGGCCACCTGGGAAGTCGACTAGCAACAATTAATACAATCTGTGAGAAGTCAGACAATATTTTATTTTGCAACCTATGAAAAGAAAAATTAATTTTTTTTTATTAATTAAATTTAGTCGTCAGGAAAGATGAGTGGTATCAAAATTTCCACCCTTCGTTATAACCACCCCATTTTCCCAGGTATCTGGTATTCTACCATATTTGTTGTTTGTCAGTGTTGAGGGTGCCCACCTTCAACACAGCCTCCCCCACCTTGCCATTACTAACACAGTCCCGTCCTGACAATCTGTTCCCTTCCCTCCCATTTAATCTAACAATTGGGCAGACCTGCTTTCGACGACCCAGCTATAGATTTAAACTTACCTCCACGGAAACTTCTCTCAAAACCGACTCTCATCTGGGATTAATCTTTTGGAAGAAAAAAAATATATATATAAATAAATAAAATTATATTTTGTGGAAATGCCTGCCGTTGAGAAAATTTTTAAGTTGCCTGGAATAATGTTTGTCTAATGAATGTCTCAGGAATTTTTTTTACTTCCCGGGTCACGAATTTGATGATGACGAGCGAGAGTGAAAACTTAGTACCTATATTATACTTTCCCACATATGCAGTATAGGGAAAGTTATGTAATCGGTCAGAAATATTGATTTTTCGCCAGGATTTCATGTTTTCCAAAAAAATTTCCTGTTTGTCTGTTTAATATAATATACAAGTAAACACGATAACTCCCGATATATTGACACGAGGAGGGCGCCGGTAGCTCAGAAGTAGCGTACTTACTCCATGAGCTCAAGATTGCGAGTACGAAACCCGGCCCTTAGGTTTTTACCTGAAGAGTGAAAAAACCTTGAGCATGCCGTCCGAATGAGACGTTAAGCAGTGGTCCCGAGCCTGTATGATGTCAGGTACTCGTTAAAGGTCTTTAAGGGGGTCCCTGACCTAGGTAAATACAAATTTAGCGTTAGAAAATTTAGAGTTCATATTTACAATCGCTTTAGCGGTAGAGAGCTCACAACTTTTGAATCACATACACGCACAGATAGACATCGTCATCTGAGGGAGCCGGTAGCTCAGTGATATGCGTGCTTGTCTTCTGAGCTCAAGATCGTGGGTTCGAAACCCGGCCGAGGCCTTTAGTTTATTTTATCTGGGAGATAAAATAAACTTAAGCACGCCGTCCTTCGGAAGGGACGTTAAGCGATGGTCTCGAGCCTGTACGATGTCAGGTAAATCGGCCAAAGTATTGTACAATTCGGGCTTCATCTAAAGAACCCTAATAAATCATCATTTACATACAATCACTGGATAAAAGGGTGCAGTGAGGCCAAGAATTGTGCGAGTATTGTGCGTGAACGCGCGTGCCTGCCCCCTAGTTGCTTGTTATTTATTGCACGCGCGATAAGGGTTTCAATTTTGGTTCTTTGACCGCTCCCACCCCTCCTTTTTTTGTCTCATATGCTGTACTTTATGAGGGGTGGGACTAACAAGGCCAGTAATGAGCAGTCTCTTGGCCAGTTAGGGGAGACCCTGCGAAGCCAGCATATTGCCCTGCTGTTCGGGGACTTGGCTTGTTAAAGCCCGGGCTACAAGTTGCCCTTGTCCCTACTACATATTTCATGGTCATACAGAGAGGATGTTGCCCTGCCCCCCTCTCTAACGTTTGCCCTCAGGATCCCGGGATTGTCCTGAGAAGGGAACTGGACTGTAATAACCGCTCCAGACCTCCGCTCTCCCTTATCCCGTAGGATAGCCTAGCGTACTTCTTATTCTTCAGGGCTTACCCTTCATCTTATCCTCTCTCACCCTTATATCCGACAACATCATACAATACAAATCTTATCCCTTCCACTTGTAAAAACGTTTCTATATTTCCTACATCTCCGTCTAAGCCCTTCTTCCTTGTCTTCCCCCACTAACTACCAAATTGACCGTAATGCAGGGTTTAAAGGGAGAGCGATATCTTACCTTATTCGAGCTGGGAAACTTTTTACATCTCCATTTTAGTATAGGGAAAGTTATGTAATCGATTAGAAATACCAAAATAGTGAAAAATACAACAGTTTTCCAGTTCTGTATATATTCTAGCAAATATGACCAATCATTCTTCATAGTATCTCCTGGACCTTAGAAATCCTATATATACCAGAGGTGTGAGAGTACAATGACCTGTTAAATGAAATTAAATGAAAATAAATTTTATTCTGGGACCAAGGTCCCCTGCATAGAGTCAAAAATAAAACTATGAAATTTGTAAAATATAAATAAAATAAAATAAGTTAATAATAATTGACGGAGCATAATACAATGATGGTTAACTATAAAAGGGAAAGAAGGATGCCAGACTAGGATTGAAATAAAATTAATTTTAGTAATTAGAGGCTAAATCGAAACGGTGAGACGAGAAAAAAGAGGAAAAATAATAATAATAAAAAATATATGATAAAATATACTATAATAGATAATAAAATATATAATAGATAAAAATATATAGATATGTAAAATAGGTATAATATTATTATAATTGAATTTAAGAAATATGGTAAAATAAATAAAAAAATAAAAAATGGGGTAAGTAAATAACTTCAAAAATTAGAGATTATTGATGTTGACGAATGGAAAAATAGAGAGATGAATAGCTAATAAATAAATATAATAATAATAATAATAAATAGCCAAAGGGGAGAGAATTGTTTAGCGAATACAATACATAAAATAAGAGGAATTGGAATAGTGAGGATTTAAAAGAGGCCACGGAAGAAGAGTGACTGATTGGGGGAGACAGGGAGTTCCAAAGAGTGGAGACCTGGGGTTGTGGAAGGCCGAGGAGCAATGGGAGGGGATGAAGAGGTCTGAAGGACGGGATCTAGTGTGTCTCTGGTGGACAGAGGACTGGAATTGGAACAGAGGATGTGAAGGAAGCCACGGAAGAGGAGTGACGGATTGGAGGAGGAAGGGAGTTCCAAAGAAAGGAGGCCTGGGGTTGTGGAAGGCCGAGGAGCATTGGGAGGGGATGAAGAGGTCTGAAGGACGGGATCTGGTGTATCTCTGGTGGACGGAGGACTGGAATTGGAACAGAGGATGTGACGGAAGCCACGGAAGAGGAGTGACGGATTGGAGGAGGAAGGGAGTTCCAAAGAAAGGAGGCCTGGGGTTGTGGAAGGCCGAGGAGCAATGGGAGGGAATGAAGAGGTCTGAAGGACGGGATCTAGTGTGCCTATGGTGAACGAAAGACTGGAATTGAAACATTTGGTAGAGGTAGTAGGGTTATTTGGATTTAAGCATTAGGAAGAGGAAGGAGTCTAGGAGGTAGCTTCGGCGGTAGGAGAGTTTGAGCCATTTCAACTCGTATCAGAACGAAATATGAGCGTCTCTAGGGACATCGAAAACAAATCTGACGTGAGTTTTCAGGTTTGTTATCGAGTCACTTGCTCAGATGTTAGTAAGTTAGGATGTAATTAGTTACTTTAAGTGTTTATTTGATCCATTTTCTGGTATTTAGTTTTGAATTGACTTTTTGAAATGTAAAAAACTTTTTTCTCTTTTGGATTATAGTCATTTTAGTTAGTTATATAGTTATAGTTATATAGACAGTTGTATGTTTTCTCTTCACATGTTGAGTTTGACAAGGTTTCTTTTGCTCCAGCCGGGTCTTTATTGGAAAATAGAGCCTGAGTTTCTCACGTGGAATCAGGGGAGATAGATATCCTCGGGGCCTCGGGTTCAGACCAAAAAAACATTTTAAATACGAGAAGCTATGACTTTCTGTATGAGGCTACAGTTTTGAGGTGGCTAGGCAAGAGGTAGAGGGTAGCTAAGACAGAAAGGGAATCCGCACTGGCTGGTTCCAGTGATTCAACATTTCCCATTGTTTAATCGTCTGCAAACGCTACCGACGATTCTATTGAAAAAATGTCGTCCTCTTCAGAACGCAATTATATACAAAATGACTACCGGCTTTTCATTTAAAATCTTCTTGATCTTGTGTATTTTCCAGAGTAAAAAAAAACTAAAAAAGTGGGTAGCCAGGAAATGGATTCTACGATTATAGAACTTTTCCCCTTTCGCGTGAAGACACAAGAAGACACAGAAGTTGGAAGATTGTGACAATATAAATAGACGGAAATAAAACGGAAAATAGAGGCTATAAAATAGAGGGGGGGGAAACCCAATAAGTTATGGGATTTGAGAAGGGTGGGATTGTGATGGGATACATGAAGGAGAGGGCCTGTGGCTAAAGCCCTATATCCCGGTGGGCTGATTGGGGCTCGGGACTCAGTTGACCGGAATATTGCTTCTTAGTAATCCTCTTACTAATCCTCCATGCACTAGTCTGCAGGATTTGATTTCGGTCAATCAATTCGCTACATACGCTGAACTAATAACCATTATTGAAACCTCCAAATAGTTGGGACTGGAAATCTTGTAAAGGGGCAATATCCTTCTATGCCAGACTCTGGATCTTAATACAGTAGACTCTCCCTTATCCGGCGTTCTGTTAACCGGCACGCTCCTTTATCCGGCGCTCGCAAAATAATATAAAATTTGTTAAACTAAAATTAACATTCAATTATTATGGGCCCTCTACACTATGGCCCAGCCATTGGCCCAGTATGTGGAGCCAAGGTCCAGGCCAGCGCCGCCATTACGCCAATATTGGCCTACCTTGGCCCATAGTGTAGAGGGGCTATTAGGTTATCAATTATATGAGCCACGTGTATTTACGAGCACATAATTTTGGAACTCAGGAACCTTTTTGTATTTTTATCGTACATACATATGTACATTGTATTTATAATGAAGGGAACGCTAATACAATATTTTATTACTTCACTAAAATCCTATAAATAAATTATATATAATAAATACATAGTTGAAAATCAAACATTTATAAAAAATGTTCCTAAATAGAAAAACAAAGGTACCGTCCCGTCCGTGGCACAACAATATCGTCTTATCGGGAAATAAACACTTAACTAGTAAAGTATGTATGTATTTGTCAATTTAATAAATGTTATCAACAAAATACATACCTGTTTTATTCCTTAGCTCACCTAAAACACTTTTTTTTATGCTTTAAATGATATATTTTTTCTCATTAATTGGTGATTTCCGTTATCCGGCGTTTTCTGTTATCGGGCGTCACATCGCTCCCGGCAACGCCGGATAAGGGAGAGACTACATATTAATTGGACAGACTGAATAAATTTTGTGTTAATTCATTTGTTGTTACATTAACAGTTATTAAATTTTATGAATCGAGCCCCACTCCATATGTTAGTTAGTTATTATGACTCATGCCCGGGCTTTAACTACAAGGTCATATGGCCTACTACCAGAGCGCTCTATCGTCACTCTGGTGGACATGAGTCCGACTCTACTATGTGAGTCCTCAAATTTGCTTACCCTAAATTTTTACTCACTTAGGGTAAGGGTCTTTAACAAGTACCTAACATCGGCTCGGGACCATCGCTTAACGTCCCATCCGAAGGACGGCTTGCTTAAATTTATTTTTCCTCCCAAATAAAATAAACTAAGGGCATCCAGCCGGGTTTCGTCTGCACGCATGCCACTGAGCTATCGGCGCCCTGGAAATCTTTTCTGTCGATATATTTATTCTACAGGGAGTTATATTATTATTATTATTTAACGAGTAACTGACATCGTACAGGCTCGGGACCATCGCTTAACGTCCCATCTAAAATACGGGAGCACCACATCTTATGACTGACCGATTATGTTGATCGACAGCTCGTCCTTATTGGGTCTCCTGGATTCATTACTATTTTTTTGCAATAGTTTTGCAATTTCTCCTGGGCATTCCCTAGGTTTTGCAGCCCTCCCAAGTGAACAGACCTCGAAATGTCCCTGATTGAAATCTGTATCAATCTGGTTTCCGTACGACCTGTTGCTCACAATCAACAGCAATCGATAGGTGAGAAAATGAAATAAGTTGGACGGATAGGAGAGTTTCAAGTGAATGAAACAAGAGGTCGTAATCCCATTAAAACTATTGTATCATCTCCAGTGGTAGGTACATCTATAATATAAATAAATTTACTATTGATTTTACTATTTTTACTCCCCCAGAACAGATTAATCAATTAATTTTTCGCTCACCCTCCAAATATCATAATGTATTGGGTTTGTGTGTCAGTGTGTGTGACTATGAACACGATAACTCCCGTTAGAATAAATGTATGAACAAAAAATATTATATATGTATCCAGAACCCTCTAACGACGACACCTATTATTTTTCAGCCAGATCGAACATAGGGAAGGGAGATTCATTTACTCTCAGGAAAAAGTAGACCTACATAATATGTAAGTTCTATGTATGAAGAAAGTACTAAAAATTGGATGGCTCAGTGCCGAATTATGAATGACACGTTACTTACTTTTCGAAAAAAGTTCACCCAAATCTTATTGACTGAATCAGTTTTGCTTGTTCAGCCATTTTCAAAACTTCATTTATACATTAGGTATCTCATATTTCAAGCCATGTCAACAATTACGACCTTGCGCAGAAATCTCAAAATGCTTTATCCGCTATTATTTATTATTTTATTAATTTTGTCACCAATAGTAAGTGCATTTTCTATAGTAAGTGCATTTTCTATAGTAATTGCATTTTTATAGTAAGTGCATTTTCTATAGTAATTGCATTTTTATAGTAAGTGCATTTTCTATAGTAAGTGCATTTTCTATAGTAAGTGCATTTTTATAGTAAGTGCATTTTCTATAGTAATTGCATTTTTATAGTAAGTGCATTTTCTATAGTAATTGCATTTTTTATAGTAAGTGCATTTTTATAGTAAGTGCATTTTCTATAGTAATTGCATTTTCTATATTAACTGCATTTTTATAGTAAGTGCATTTTCTATAGTAATTGCATTTTTATAGTAAGTGCATTTTCTATAGTAATTGCATTTTTTATAGCAAGTGCATTTTTATAGTAAGTGCATTTTCTATAGTAATTGCATTTTCTATAGTAAGTGCATTTTTATAGTAAGTGCATTTTCTATAGTAAGTGCATTTTTATAGTAAGTGCATTTTCTATAGTAAGTGCATTTTCTAGCCATACATCAATGTTTCAATCAGAACCAAAACAAAAATGTTTACATTTGTTACGTGTTTGACATGGACTTAAGTCAATATCGTTTGGTGCATATAATTTGTAAGCCATTTTGATGTACATGTATATCGTATCCCATTACCTATTTATGCTTTAATGGATATAAATGTTATTATTGGAAATAGCCTGTTCGTGGAGGAACTGTTCCGTACAGAGCGCCCATTGATCCAGGTAATCAAGTGGAAACTGGGCCTAACCACCCGAATATATCTGATCGCCGGATCATGGGCCACTTCCGCAGTTTGATGACTCGGCCATATGTAGGCCTCTACTGGCCTCATAATACAACATCCCGGTAACTCCATGCGCCAATCAGTTAATATTTATTTTTGATATCTGATGAGCTCAATGTCGCGGTCTTTAGGTTATTTACCTGCGCTGCCAGGTTCTTTGTAAAGACCCCTATCCTAGGTTAATAAAGATAGGTAAAATTTAGGACCCATTCTGGTTCACGCCTAGCAGAGTAACGAAAGAGCGCTCTGGTAGTAGGCGATATGATCTCGTAGTTAAAGCCCGGGCATGAGTCATAATAACTAACTTCCCCAGCTATACCAAGTCCAAAAAATCATAAAAAAAAAAAACGTCGTCGGTGAATCAATCATTGAAGGGAATAGGGGGTGAGACTTAAAACTGAAATAACTCCCGGTAGCTCAGTGGTATGCGTGCTTGTCTTCTGAGCTCAAGAACGTGGGTTCGAAACCCGACCTACTTAGTTTATTTTATCTGGGAGGTAAAATAAACTTAAGCACGCCGTCCTTCGAATGGGACGTTAAGCGATGGTCCCGAGCCTGTACAGTACGTCAACAGGCCAATGTTAACTGTACAAGGCGTAAATAATTCACAGGTCTACTACTAAAGCTGTACTTTAGCCTCTCCACTGTACGGGTGGGATGTGCCATTGATGAGCACGTTTTGGGTTGATAACCGGCCCTGCTCAAAAATAGAACAGTAGTAAGACAACGTCTTCATTTCTATAAGAAATCTCCTCCCACAATATCTTACCATCACAGAGGGCGCCGGTAGCTCAGTGGTACGCGTGCTTGCCTTCTGAGCTCAAGATCGTGAGTTCTGAACCCGACCGAGGCCCTTAGTTTATTTTATCTGGGAGATAAAATAAACTTAAGCACGCCGTCCTTCGGGATGGTTCCGAGCCTGTACGATATCAGGTACTCTTTAAAGACCCCTAGGTGAATAAAAAATTTAGGGAAGGCAAAATTTAGGACTCCCACAGTAGAGTCGGGCTCATGTCCACCAGAGTGGCGAAAGAGCGCTCTGGTAGTAGGCGATATGACCTTGTAGTTAAAGCCCGAGCATGAGTCATAAAACCTAACCTAACCTATATGCGACCTGAATTCCATCAGAACAACACCTATCGATTTCCAGCCAAATCGGCCAATAGATGTGAATTCAAAGCCCCATATGGACGACACTTATTAACTTTCAGCGGAATCGGGAGAAGGGAAGGGGGGGATCAGAGGGGCTCAACTCAAAAAACATCAATAACTGCCGATGTAATGAATGTATTGACGCACAATGTTTAATGAGGATTTAGGAGCCCATATGCAACTGTTGAATAGTAGTGCAAACGGTCAATTGATTTTGGAGCCGGAACGAAAAGCTAATTGATTAATTCCTTGTGGACATTGATGATTTTTCTTCATTTTTGATACCAGGGTGTCCGATGAACAGCATCAGGTTTCTGACGGATTACATACATCCGGGAGGTAATACGTTCTCCTGGAGCCTATGATGGAGTCTCCCAAGCAGACATTCTCGGTCCTTTGTTCCTCTCTCTCTTCTAGACACCTCCTGGTTCGATGTAGCGTACTGGTGAAGTGAAGGAACCCTGCTCCCATTGATCCAGGTAATCAGCTGGAAACTGGGCCTAACCATCCGAATATATCTTTCGTCGAGATCGTGTTGGCCCCATTTCCGCTATTTAGACCACCTCCATACACGACCAGACAGACATCCTTGGTCCTGTTCCCGAATGCAGAGATGAGACCCTGACCTCTGGCGGGAGTTGGTCGACAATCTTCAGTAATACTCCTATTATCGACACTTGATCGTTAAATTACGTACACGAACTTCCTTTTAGGATTTTGACATTTTTTTTTTTTTTTTTTTCTGACAATCCGAATATAATATATACAAAACTAAAAATACTAACAAATTGCCCAATAAACAAGGCGATGTAACAGTACTTTATTTCAGTGTAGCCAACAGTGCAGGCATGATGTGATAAGTGAGCACAAAATCACATTCTGGGGAGGTAGGTATCAAAACCAATTGAGCACCAAAAGCGGTATCATAAGATTTCAACTGTTGGGGGAAATGATTCTTTAAAACGAATGAACTTCGGCAACTGCCACACAGTGTGAAATTTATGAGTTTTGATTTTCAAAAGTCAAGCCCCCGCTCAATTTTTGATCAATTTGGATGAAACTAGGTGCAAAATATTTGTGAAAGCTGGCTTTTTATCAGGTAACTGTAGGTTTCACAATCAAGGTATTATATGCCAATTGACAGCTGTCAAAACCCCGCGAACATTTTTAAAAATTTTAATTTTTTTTGTCCAAGTTTTTGTATAACTTAAATGAATGTTTTTTGGGTCGCTGATTACGAATTCAATATTTATTTTAGCCAAAAGTGGTCCTAATGTTGTCATTTTGGTCTAAATTCAATATATTGGCTATTTTTGCCACTGGCATATAATACCTTGATTGTGAAACCCGCATTTGCCTGATAAATAGCCAGCTTTCACAAATATTTTGCATCTAGTTTCATCCAAATTGATCAAAAATTGAGCGGGGGCTCGAATTTTGAAAATCAAAACTCATAAATTTCACACTGTGCGCCAGAACTCGCTCCGTTTTACAGACTTCTACATATTATAGCAGTCAAGTACAGTCCCACCTGCGACAGATGTGGAGAAGACGAGACGGCAGGTTCTCTGGGTAGATGCGCGGCATATCCTCGAACGAGACATTTCCGGTAGAGATAATACGATCATATATGATAATTCTAGAAGATTAGATCACGGGAGTGTTCTTAGATTTATTAAGGACACTCAGTGATTATGTCATTGGTACCTTCAGACCAGTGGCGGCCATGCGGACTAGAGCGTAGGGCTTTGGTCGCATGGTACCATTAAGGTTGCGGGTTCGAATACCATCCGGAAGAGAGTTTTATTTCATACTAGCAGTAATACCCGGCGTTGCCCGGGGAACTTTGACTTTTCTCCCAATATCTCCTATAAGGCTATTCAGTTCCTCGACAGTACATTCATGATGTTATAATTTTCAATTATTCATACGGAATAAGGCTTATAGTCCGTCAACTGTAGTAACGCTAGCTTTGGAGCTAAAACTAATTTATTCAAAAAGATTCCTCATTAATCATTGCAGTGGTTTTTGAGTTACAAATATTGCGTGGGTGGATGCTGGGATGGACCAGATATTGAGGTACTAATACGCCTATAACCTTCCACAGACGATGACGAACAAATTTAAAAAAACAATTAATCAAATCCACCAAGCCGTTCGTGAGTTATAGCGGTACAACGCACAGACATTTTCAGCTTTATACATATGATGTAGAACTCACGGGGGTTGTTGAGTCACGTAAATAACCAATAACAACTTTTTTTTTTTTGGCCTTATTGAACTTGCACTTTAGCCATTATTAAGTAATATGTTATAAGTCATCAGTGTGTCTTATAAGTCAGTAGTGTGTGTTCCTGTTTGTGTCTATACGTATGTATGTATGTATGTGTATGCATAAAGTAACGTTGTTTGTCTTAATGTAGCTGTATAATTCCAAGTATAAGTCGTGTTCGTTATGTGACAGTATTGTTTGTAAGTTAGCCGGTAGTGGACAGTCAGTCTGTGTTATTGCTCTCCACAGTTGATCCCTACCGTTAGTGTACTTGTTGCACGCCAAGATGCTGTGGTTGGCATCCGCAACCGATTCCAACGTTATTAATGCTTAAAACAAACTTATTTTTTGAAATATTGTCTTATTATCTTTTTTGGAATAGACAATATTTCAAAAAATAAGTTTGTTTTATTCATTTATTACAAGTTTCCACAATATGTCCGCGTTCCTCAACTTAGAAGTTATTAATGCTACTATGCATAGTACATAAGACCAAAAAAAAAATCACCAGCTATGTACTTCCCCAACATGAATTCATCAATTAAATTTTCGCTCTCCCTCCAAAGCCAATTGATTTGGATTAAAACTCAACATTTGACTGACACAGTTGCTTCTGAATCCTCATATTTAATTTTGTGTTGATATAATCGAGCCCTATTGTATATATTGAGTCGAGCCCTTCTTCTCTGCCCCCCCCCCCCCCACCCCCTCCCCTTTGACCAATATCGCGAAAAATGTATAGGTGTCCTCCCCCATGATCCCCTTATTTCCTTTGACCCATTTCGCTCAAAATCAATAGGTGTCCATCTTAGAAGTTTCTGTATACACAGACACAATTTTTTTATTTTTTATTTTTGGAATCAAGAGGTTGGAAAACAATAAATTCCGTTCAAAATCCGCATCGAATTTTTGACAGATTATATAATTTTCCCTATACTTCGTATATCTGGTAAAATAATAATAAAAATAAAATAATAAAGAGTAAAAAAAAAAGGGGTTTTCCCCCTTTCTATCGGCCATTTAAAGGGTACACAATTTCATGGTAATTAAATTCCCCACCCGTCCTTTTTACTGGATGGCCTCTCCCCTCGTAGAGTCCCTTTTGATTCTGTAGAAGCCCTTTGGAAGAGGTCGATCGATTCAATACCCCCGCCCTTCCGGCTTTGATAGGATCTCTTTATTAATTAGTTCGCGGTAACTGGCATTACTGGATTACACGTCATCTTTATAAAACATTGTCTGTTATATGTCGATCTTATATCGATCTTTTATGTCTTTGTCATTCTGAAAATCCATTAAACATACTGTCACAGACAATGTTGAATTCAGACATATTTTCCAGGGGGGCGGAGCATTTCTATGGTTGATAATAACAATAGAAAGTAGCCATTTGTTTAAATAAGTATACACAGTTTCCCACGTGAAAAAATCTCTGATAGTTCGTTTGGGCATTTTACAACACAACTAATTCTTTAACCCAAATGACTAATATAATTTGAAAATAACATTTGTTATTGTTAGAAGGTTAGAACGGGTCATGTCATCAGTTCTCAGTTCAATTCGGCTTACATTTATTGACACTAGGAGCTCTTCTTCGCCTCTAGTTTTTAATTATAGATAACAAACAATAAATCGTTGTTCATACCAATTATTGAAAAAATTGTACCTATTTTTAAAATGTTATTTGAATAAAAAGCCACATTTTCCAGGGGGTCCAACCAAATTACAGGGGGGTCACAGACGTCCAACTTCTAACTAGAGTCAGAATAGAATATTCACAGTAGATAGACCCAGCAAGTCTAAATGAAAACTTGACTAACCCAAAATCTGAGGAGAAACATACACGACTGTCTTTATAACTAATAAAAGTCTCCTTAGTCCTAAAGAAACAACATTAGTTACATTTCACACTCGCTTACTAGACTCATTCAATGGCTCAGGTATATATAGAATTTCTAAAGTCTAGAAGATTCTATGAATTCTCTGCGATGAACAAAAAGTATACACATAGTAAAAGTTGGAATACTGTAAGTACTGTTTTTTTATATTATTAAATTATATACGTCCAAAGAAGAGTGGCCACAAAGGAAAGATGTATGTAATTTTTGGAAATAATACTAGAATTTTTGCATATAAATGATTTTTATTTTCCAAATTTATTTTTTAAATTTTTATTATAGGTTATGAGTAGCAAACCCAATATTTTGTTCTCGATTATATTATATTCATTTTCCCTGTCAACCAAAAAAAAATATCTTTGGATTAGATAATGAAACATTTTTAAAAAAATTGCTGGCATCTCAGAATTACATTTTAGAAAAATCAAATGAAGTAATTACAAATTGAAATGATTTTACATAAGTGCAAAAATAATAATTTTTTTTATTGAGTCCCTTTTCGAAATGTGATAATTACTTATTATTTATTACCTATTATTATTTTTTTTATTATCACCTCTCATTGAAAACAAAATGGAGGTTGTTTTGAGCCATTTCAGGAGAGTGAGTGATACACTACATGTTTATAAGCGCACAGCTGAGGCTATTTTAGGAACTGTAAAACTACTTAATTATAAATGGGCACATATTAATCCCTTATTAGGGATAGGGAGAAGGGTGGGTGGTATTATTGATACAGGACCATTCTAGATCAACAATTAATACATAGCAGACCTCCTGACCAACATAAATAATTCTGTTCATAACAATATATAATTTACATCATTAAATAATTAGATGGTGCGCGGGTAGCACACAATGGACCGCCTCTGCAACATTCTATGAATTCTCATTGGTCTGGCATTGCCTCGAAGTTCTACAAGTGATCATCTGAAACAATTTTTTTTGATAATATTTTTTTTTTTTATAATATTTTTACAATATTATTAAAATAACTTAGAAAAGTCGTCGGAGAATCAGAGGATATATACATCCCCAGCACGAATTAATTATGTTTCCGCTCTCCCTCCAAAGCCAATGAATCGTTTTGGGCTAAAACTCATTATTTGACTAACACTGTGGCTTCTGAATCAATATACTAAATTTTGTGTCGACCTCCTTCTCTGATTCATTTTGATCGATTTTATTAATAAGTGGCACCATTCTTGAAGGGTTTTAAATTTAAATATAAAATTTTCCATATCGATGTATTCATTTCCTCGGCTGTTTTGGGACTGGATCTACGGCAACAAGACCAGGACGTATGTGAATGTCCAGAAATGGAGACTGGAAAAATGGCAGCAACGTTGCACAGTGTGAAATTTATGAGTTTTGATTTTCAAAATTCGAGCTCCCGCTCAATTTTTGATCAATTTGGATGAAACTAGATGCAAAATATTTGTGAAAGCTGGCTTTTTATCAGGTAACTGTGGGTTTCACAATCAAGGTATTATATGCCAATTGACAGCTGCCAAAACCCCGCGAAAATTTTTTTTGTCTAATTTTTTATTAACGGATTTTTACAACTTAAGTGAATGTTTTTTGGGTCGCTGATTACGAATTCAATATTTATTTTAGCCAAAAGTGGTCATAATGTTGTCATTTTGGCCTAAAGTGGTCCAAATTCAATATAATTATAAGCTATTTTTGCCACTGGTATATAATACCTTGATTGTGAAACCCGCAATTATCTGATAAAAAGCCAGCTTTCACAAATATTTTGCACCTAGTTTCATCCAAATTGATCAAAAATTGAGCGGAAGCTCGAATTTTGAAAATCAAAACTTATAAATTTCACACTGTGCGTTGGTCTCGAAGTTCGAATAGCTGAACGACATACGCATTATACGATTAGAAGAAGAGGAAGATAAACACAATCTGTTCTTGCGGCGGCATCGAGAACGCAGAACAGTCCTCGAATGTCCTCTGTACGGCTGCGGCACCTGGGACGGAGACTGGCTGTCCGTTGTACACCCGGGCGGAAGAAGTAAGACGGGCTGAGGAAGACCCGATGACCGCAGTTTGTTCCGCCGATGGCGGGTCCCAGTCCCTCAGTAACACCTTCATCTCGATCTCGCTCTTCTGCAAGCTGATATTGCTCTATTGCAAGGCGCAACTTCAATGTTTTGCCGTACCTTCCAAACTATCACACATCCAACTTCACCAACGAATCCTATAAATGCGTGATCATATGAGGGTTCTCGTATCGTTTGCGCAGGTCATTTGAAGGAAATAACGTGAGAGTAGTGAGTGGTTTTTGGGTTCCCGTGGGATAAGGTGTTGGAATGAACTTCTTACCACTCTCCTGGATTAAGGCAGTGAAATGGTTTACGGCTTCGTCTGGTTCTTCCAAGGATTTAAGGGATATGTTCTCTGTTGATGACTCTCCCCAAGTATCAACAGAACCTCGGTAGGGAGCCGGGAAAGGTTCTGAAATGGACTAAGGAAAGGAGATGGTTATTTTCAAATTGCGAGTTTTGGTTTAACGTCCTCCAATTAGGACCGAAAGGAAATTGCAAGTATGCCGGAGTCCAAGAAATGGGACTAGCACTTTCGAACCGACACTTTTTCAAGACCAACAAAACATTTCTAAAACTTTTTTTTTTTTAATTTGATCAATACAGAACATTCCTATAACAGGGTTAGGTTAGGTTTTATGACTCATGTCCGGGCTTTAACTACGAGGTCATATAGCCTACTACCAGAGCGCTCATTCGTCACTCTGGTGGACATGAGCCCGACTCTACTGTGGGAGTCCTAAATTTTGCCTACCCTAAATTTTTATTCACCTTTAACGAGTACCCACCTAGGGCAGGGGTGTTTAACAAGTACCTGACATCGTACAGGCTCGGGACCATCGCTTAACGTCCCATCCGAAGGACGGCGTGCTTAAGTTTATTTTAACTCCCAGATAAAATAAACTAAGGGCCTCGGTCGGGTTTCGAACCCACGTTGTTTAGCTCAGAAGTCAAGCACGCATACCACTGAGCTACCGGCGCCCTCTACACCCCCTATTTTAGATCTCTATCGATTTCTAGAACTATTTATTTTGAAGTCGTCGGTTCATCATCAGAAGATTCAATGAATCAGAGGTCTAAAAATCCCATGCCTTTTTTTTGTTTTTTTCTTTTTTGTTTACAAATAGCTATTTTAACTGTATACAAATAAATACAACAAGCAAATGTGCTAATAAAGAGATAATGGTTAGAAGTTTATAAGGTCTGTTCATTTCTTGTCTTTTCAGTCTCGTGTGAGGATTCCAAGTTAGTCGTTTGTCGAGTATGAGGCCTAGATAGCGGACTTCGTTTTTTTAAGGGATAGGATTTTTGTTACGGTACAATGAAGGGCAGGTATATTTTCGACGAAGGGTGAGAAAATCCCATGAAATTTAACATCAAATTTCTTAGCGAATACATAACTTCCCCTGTATTGTGTATCGCTGTGGAGGTAATACTGATAAATATGCGTTCTTGTGGTTGTAGAATATCTGATTTTTCTACTCAAGGAGCAGAGTAGGCTAAATGTCCAGCACTGAGCTGGAACTGGCCTTTTTTTTCTACTTGTTACGAATACTTACCAAGATATTATTATAGGTATAAACAGATTTGTCCTCCTCTATAAAAATACAAATTTTGACTCTAATATGATCATATTAATAAGAAATTTCATGTTTAATTTTGTATATATTTTTTTTTTCCAGGTAAGTTCACGTTCTCTTCTTTCTAATAAAGTGGATTTCAAGCAATTTTTCGTATGTATGCTTAATATATATATATTATAATGGACACTTTATATAGATTTAGTATATATAATTTACACTCAGTGTATAGAATGAACAGAAACCAACCTCCCAGTATTATAGTTTCTTTAAGGAACCCTTCAGAGTGTATCAAAGTAATATTCTGTTTAGTGTATCTATAGAGAGTACAGAAACAATCTCCCAGTATTATAGTTCCTTTAAGGAACCCTTCAGTGTGTATCAAAGTAATATTACGTTTAGTGTATCTATAGAGAGTACATAAACAATCTCCCAGTATTATAGTTCCTTTAAGGAACCCTTCAGTGTGTATCAAAGTAATATTACGTTTAGTGTATAGAGAGTACAGAAAACAACCTCCCCAGTATTATAGTTCCTTTAAGGAACCTTTCAGTGTGTATCAAAGTAATATTACGTTTAGTGTATAGAGAGTACAGAAAACAACCTCCCCAGTATTATAGTTCCTTTAAGGAACCTTTCAGTGTGTATCAAAGTAATATTACGTTTAGTGTATAGAGAGTACAGAAAACAACCTCCCCAGTATTATAGTTCCTTTAAGGAACCTTTCAGTGTGTATCAAAGTAATATTACGTTTAGTGTATAGAGAGTACAGAAAACAACCTCCCCAGTATTATAGTTCCTTTAAGGAACCTTTCAGTGTGTATCAAAGTAATATTACGTTTAGTGTATAGAGAGTACAGAAAACAACCTCCCCAGTATTATAGTTCCTTTAAGGAACCTTTCAGTGTGTATCAAAGTAATATTACGTTTAGTGTATAGAGAGTACAGAAAACAACCTCCCCAGTATTATAGTTCCTTTAAGGAACCCTTCAGTGTGTATCAAAGTAATATTACGTTTAGTGTATAGAGAGTACAGAAAACAACCTCCCCAGTATTATAGTTCCTTTAAGGAACCTTTCAGTGTGTATCAAAGTAATATTACGTTTAGTGTATAGAGAGTACAGAAAACAACCTCCCCAGTATTATAGTTCCTTTAAGGAACCTTTCAGTGTGTATCAAAGTAATATTACGTTTAGTGTATAGAGAGTACAGAAAACAACCTCCCCAGTATTATAGTTCCTTTAAGGAACCCTTCAGAGTGTATCAAAGTAATATTACGTTTAGTGTATAGAGAGTACAGAAAACAACCTCCCCAGTATTATAGTTCCTTTAAGGAACCTTTCAGTGTGTATCAAAGTAATATTACGTTTAGTGTATAGAGAGTACAGAAAACAACCTCCCCAGTATTATAGTTCCTTTAAGGAACCCTTCAGAGTGTATCAAAGTAATATTACGTTTAGTGTATAGAGAGTACAGAAAACAACCTCCCCAGTATTATAGTTCCTTTAAGGAACCCTTCAGAGTGTATCAAAGTAATATTACGTTTAGTGTATAGAGAGTACAGAAAACAACCTCCCCAGTATTATAGTTCCTTTAAGGAACCCTTCAGTGTGTATCAAAGTAATATTACGTTTAGTGTATAGAGAGTACAGAAAACAACCTCCCCAGTATTATAGTTCCTTTAAGGAACCTTTCAGTGTGTATCAAAGTAATATTACGTTTAGTGTATAGAGAGTACAGAAAACAACCTCCCCAGTATTATAGTTCCTTTAAGGAACCCTTCAGAGTGTATCAAAGTAATATTACGTTTAGTGTATAGAGAGTACAGAAAACAACCTCCCCAGTATTATAGTTCCTTTAAGGAACCCTTCAGAGTGTATCAAAGTAATATTACGTTTAGTGTATAGAGAGTACAGAAAACAACCTCCCCAGTATTATAGTTCCTTTAAGGAACCTTTCAGTGTGTATCAAAGTAATATTACGTTTAGTGTATAGAGAGTACAGAAAACAACCTCCCCAGTATTATAGTTCCTTTAAGGAACCCTTCAGTGTGTATCAAAGTAATATTACGTTTAGTGTATAGAGAGTTTGAGTAAAGAAACTCTCCCGAGGAACCCCCCCCCCCCCCCCCCCCCCCAAAAAAAAGTTTATTCGACGGGACATTCCCAACGGTAGGAGCAAGTCAATGTGTTCGGAAAAGTTTGTCGGGGTAAATATCCCAAGAGACTGACAGACTCAAGTCATCTAGGTGAGACTATTGGGACAGTGGGACAGAGGGCATATATATTGTCCATTTGTGGGAAAGTCCTTACACAAGAATCGTTTATAGTTTGCCACAATGTCTTGGAGATATTTGAATTGCTAAACACTGCTATTAGTCATACCATTATAATTGGCGACTTGGAAAAATAAATAAATACATAATATTTTAAAAATATCCACATTTTATTCAGAGAATATAATGGATGAATTATTGAATAGGTATAGAGACAATAAGGTCAATAATCTCCAAACAAGGTTATAGGGAGGCATTGAAAAAAGGATGGACTTGCATAATTGATGATCTGTAGACTTTTGTATATTTAATGTGCTTTTAGGGATATTTATTTATTTATACCTATGTGAAAAATCAATAATATTATATACCTTAGCACTTAACCTCTACACACAACATCGTGGGCTCTGACCTCACATTCACTATTGGAAAACTCTTTCAATGTCTTTCCTTCTGTTTAAAACAAGAAAGTGTAATGTCTTCCTTCTGTTTAAAGAGTCTAGTTTCAATAGCTTGCCTTCACTTTAACAGTTGTTTCTAATTGTTGATTCATTGTCGTCTTTATTTTAACGAGTTATTTCAATGTTTTGTCTTCCAATTAAAACGATATTCTTTTTTTTTTTAATGTCTCCCTTCTGTTTGTTGTAATTGTTGATTCATTGTCTTGGCTTCGTTTTAAAACGAGATATTTCAATGTCTAACTTTTGCATAAAATAAGTTATTTCAATTTAATTTATTTTGTTAGATACAAGCCCTTCATTGTTTTACCTTCTGTTTGAAATGTGTCGTTTCAATGTCATACTTTCTAATTGGAACAAGATGATTCATTGGCATGCCTTCTTAGTAAAAAAAAAAGTTATTTCAATGTTTTGCTTTCTATTTAATACAAGTTGTTTCAATGTCATACTTTCTAATTGGAACAAGATGATTCATTGGCATGCCTTCTTAGTAAAAAAAAAAGTTATTTCAATGTTTTGCTTTCTATTTAATACAAGTTGTTTCAATGTCATACTTTCTAATTGTAAGAAGATGATTCATTGGCATGCCTTCCTAGTAAAAAAAAAAGTTATTTCAATGTTTTGCTTTCTATTTAATACAAGTCGTTTCAATGTTTCTAATTGTAATTCTAATTGTAAGAAGATTATTAATTGTTTTGCTTTCTTTGAAAAGAAAACATTTCTCTTGTATTCATGCCTAGTGATTTATATCGATGTTCGCTATCAAAAAAGAGCTAAGGTCAAACAGAAAAAAAAAAAATTATAATTAATAAATAGATAAGTTGTTTCAATGTTTTAAATTTTATATGATAAGAACCTTTCACTGGTCTGCCTTCTGCTTAAAACGAGGAATAAATTGCAATTTTAGTGATGAAAAGATGGAGAAAAATTTCTTCTGGAGATTATCGGGAAAATTGTTATTTGTCACTGTGGGTTCACTTCCCAGAGGTAAGATGAAGCAATTTCGTTGGGGTCGCTATGTTATTACATTCCAATATTGAAGAGGAAATCAAGACATAATCTTGGGAGTGGACCCTCAATTTACTGGACCTGGCTTAGATCAATACCAAGACCTGGCTCCAGGGGTACGGAAGTTTAATTTGGAGGCTAGTTCCTTGAATTAACATCCCTTCCTAGCAAAATGTTATGTACAAATATAGGGGATGTTTA
This sequence comes from Aradus depressus, assembly GCA_963662175.1. Classification (NCBI taxonomy): domain Eukaryota; kingdom Metazoa; phylum Arthropoda; class Insecta; order Hemiptera; family Aradidae; genus Aradus; species Aradus depressus. The sequence goes on along the minus strand of OY759226.1, from coordinate 3,923,989 downwards.
TGTAATCGATGTTATATATTCGAAAGAATGAATATATATCGAGTCGAGAGGGTTGAGCTTCAACCCTTACCTGCCGGGGTCATTATATTCTTTATCTGGGAGGTGAAAAATCCTTGAGCATGCCGTCCTTCGGAATGGACATTAGCGATGGCCCCGAGCCTGTAATTGTTAAAAAGACTCCTATCCTAGGTGAATAAACCTGGATAGGCAACATTTAGTACTCCCACTGTAGAGGGCTCATGTCCACCAGCGCGACGGAAGGTCATATCGACCTTGTAGTTAAAGCCCGGGCATGTGTCACAATAACTAACTATCGAGTTGAAATTTTACATTTGTATCGAAAAAGCCATAAGAGGGGTTTGTACTTTTAAAAACCCTAATCGTAATAAAGTACCCCATAAGGACGAGACCTATTGATTTTCAGCGAAATTGGCCGAAGAGAAGGGGTGAAAAGACGGGGAGGTCTATATAACTGTCAGATTATAATCGTTTGGGCTAATAATTATTAGCCCAAACGGTCGACTGGTTTTGAAGGGCGAAAAGTTAATTGATTAATTCGTTCTGGGGAAGTACATTGTCAGTGATTCACCATAACTTTTTTTGCCTTATCTCCATATTTTGAGTCAATCACTGGCTTGTTGTAATAGTCTTTTGGGTTTTTATAGAATTAATATATTATATTCAAGAGGGCGCCGGTAGCTCAGTGGTGTGCGTGCTTGTCTTCTGAGCTCAAGGTCGTGGGTTCATAACCCGACCGAGGCCCTTAGTTTATTTTATCTGGGAGGTAAAATAAACTTACCCTAGGTGAATAAAAATTTAGGGTAGGCAAAATTTAGGACTCCCACAGTAGAGTCGGGCTCATGTCCACCAGAGTGACGAAAGAGCGCTCTGGTAGTAGGCGATATGACCTCGAAGTTAAAGCCCGGGCATGAGTCATAAAACCTAACCTTTAATATTCAAATTATGGTATCAAATTATTATTAATTTCTGTCGTCCAACTAATTTTTACTTTGCCAGCTATACGAAGTATAGGGAAACTTATGTATTGTTCGAAAATTCTATGCAAAGTTTTCTACGAAATTTCATGTTTTCTGACCTCTACAAAGGTACACAAATTTTAGGACTCCCACAGTAGAGTCGGGCTCATGTCCACCAGAGTGACGAAAGAGCGCTCTGGTAGTAGGCGATATGACCTCGTAGTTAAAGCCCGGGCATGACTCAAAACCTAACCCTAACAGTCGATTGGTTTTGGAGGGAAAGGGAAAACTTAAATTAATTCTCTCATGATTTTTTTTTTACTATACCTTCCCCTATACTTCGTATATAAAGAGAACCCTGGGATGGGGTAATGTTGGTATTTTTGCCCCCTCCCTCAACGCCCTTTTGACCTTAAAATGAAGAAGAAAAAAAAAACCCTAGCAGACTCTCCCCTTGATAAAAGAGACCGAATGGTAACAAGGGAGGATATCGGATTGCCAATTTTACCATTTGGGGCATGATAACAATGCTGCGATTCCAGGTTCGATTCTTTGGGGTTCGATAGCGCTCACATCATTATCTAGTGGCATAATTGGGATTATATTACTTCTACTTTGAAGCATATCTTAAAAGCTTCATTTTTTTAATAATGTAATAACGGTTAATGGGACCAATATTTATATCCAAGTCGTCTTTAATGTATTCTCGTGGCTACATAAATCGGCCGAATGGATGGGGGTGGGAAGAGTTGGTACTCTCAACGCGACAACCCTAATGACTGCCTGTGTAGTAGGGGTGTAAAACTATAAATGGCAATATCGATAGTAATATCGAAATATGTTTTTAAGCAGAAGTGACATCAAATCAGCTCATGTATATGCACACATGACATGTACCATATAGGTAATTTAAGGAAGACAAATAAACAAGATGTTGTACAGTCTAAGTACCTATATTTCTTTTACTAGCAAAAAATCTCAACAACAATACGAACTTCAACTGATCAGATCGGTTCGTTAACGCAATCAGCAACTAAACTACAAACTTCAATCGAACTGTCCATGTGCTGGGTCAAGGCGACTTCGAAACGACTCCACACATCGGACTTCTGTTTACGACTCATTTTTCAGTTCAAAACAACGTTATTATCAGTAGTATAACGCCGATAGTATCGAAACTATCGATAACGTCAACTACCGATAGTTTTACATCCATACTGTGTAGTGAATGTACCGACTCCAAATGTATGTACAAGTATTTAGAAATCCCTCAATAATAGAATACTTATTGATTTTTTAACTAAATCATTGATTAGTCAAGTACACGGTTGGTGATTCACTTTGTACTTCCCCAGCTATACGAAGTATAGAGGAAGTTATTTAATCGGTCAAAAATTCGATACCGATTTTTCAACGGAATTTCATTTTTTCCGACCTTCAGATTCCAAATATCATAAAAAAAATAATTCTGTATGTGTATTTGTGAACACGATAACTCCCGATAGAATGAATGTATCGACACGAAATTTTATATATGAATTCAGAGTCCTTTAACTACAACACCTAATATTGATTTTCAGTCTAATCGACCCAAGAGAAAGGAGGGATTAGACTTAACTCAAAAACCCCAATAACTTGTAATGAATTTATCGACACAAAATTTAGTATGAGGATTTAGGTTCCGAAATGTAAGTTAACTATAAAATATTAGCGCTAACGGTTGACTGGTTTTGGAGGTGGAGAGAAAATTTCTTTGATAAATTTGTTCTGGGGAAGTACATTGCCGGTGATTCACCGATAGTTTTTTTTTTGTGAGTAAAAAATGTTAAGTGACAATAGTTAAAATAAATAAGATTTGTTATTTGTCATTAAAGCCCGGCGAAGCAGGTTAAGAGGCAGCCATCTTTGCTTTTTGCCATATTTAAAGTTAAATGGGACAGAAATTTCCATGAAATTGAAGCAAATGTTTCTATAATGGGGGCTTAGTTTAATCTGTAGACCCAAGCCAAGGATTATAGGAACAGAAACTAGGAGACTGGATTATATAGGAAATCGATCAAAACGACCATTCCATTTTATCTGATGAGATTCAATTGAAATGAACTCAACGTGAATTTATATCTCCTGGTGATAAATGAATATCCACGAGTCCTGCCATTACAACTGTCTGTTACAACAATAGCAATTTTGTTAACAATAAAAAAAATAAGGTGAATCACTGACAATGTACTACCCCATAACGTCAGTTAATTTTTCACTCCCCCTACAAAACCAGATGACCGTTTGGGCTAATATTCAATAGGTGACTTACATAAGGACTCAATAAATCCTCATAATAAATTTTGTGTCGATAAATTTATTAAATCAGGAGTTTTTACAGTTTTTGAATCGACCCATCTCCCATTAACCCCTATCCTTCTAACGATTTTACCGAAAATTAACAGGTATTTTTCTCATGGAGTTTTGTCTTTTTAATTTTAGGAATATGGAGGTCGGAAATAGTAAATGTTATTTTAACATGGATTTTCCTAAATGTGAAGATTGTATAAATATAACAAAGGTAGCAAACTTAAATGTCACTTTTGAACTTAGTGCTGACTATATTTGTGTAATTACACAATATTAAAGTTGAACAAATTCTTTGTTTTTATTTAAGTTGTTAGTTATTATGACTCATGCCCGGGCTTTAACTACGAGATCATATCGCCTACTACCAGAACGCCCTTCTGTCACTCTGGTGGACATGAGCCCGACTCTGCTATGGGAGTCCTAAATGTTGCCTACCCTAAATTTTTTATTCGTCAACAGGACATTCATGATGTTATAATTTTCAATTATTCATATGGAATAATAATCCTTCAACGGCAGACACCCCAGCTAGTATCTGCTTTGCAGCGGCGGACAGAAGAAGAGAAAGCTACATGTGAAATTCCTTCAGTATTAATGCACCCACGCCCCTCAGGTTCAAAGAGTTAAGACGTCAGTTCTAATCTTGATACCCCCATGTTTGTTAGGCCCTGATGATGATATGAAATATATCGAAACGTTGGCATTTGAATAGTATTTTCTTCATTGACTGACCCTCAATACCCCCAGAATTTTTAATTACGTCAGATAACGTTTTTCAATTTTTTGCTCTTAGGAAAACTACATGTGAAATTTCGTGACAATCCGACCATTAGTTAATGAGCTACCACTATTTTTATATTTAGGCCTACCCCCCTCCCGTTCCAAATTTTGGGACGCCACATAGCCTATTATTCAATCGAGGTCAAAAGGATGCTACATGTGAAGTATCATTAAGATCCGTCCAGCCGTTTGGGCGTGATGCTGGAACAAACATACAAACACACAAACCCCGTTTCGTGTGATAGTAAGATATTGTGGGACGAGATTTCTCATAGAAATGAAGACGTTGTCTTTCTACTGTTCTATTTTTGAGCAGGGCAGGTTTTCATCCCAATAGCGTGATCATCGTTGGCACATCCCACCCGTACTGCGTAGAGGTTAAAGTACTACTAGCTTTAGTAGTAGACCTGTGAATTATTTACGCGTTGTACAGTTAACATTGGCCTGTTGACAAGCAAACCCCAAATAGTGGACATTTTAAGCCGTTTTAACTATTCCTATCATGTAGTGTGTCAAGCGGATATCTGTTATATCTAGACACGTAGAGTAATTTCTCGTGTTCATATATCTCCCGGTTTTGCCTCTAAATTCAGAATTCGAACCCGACTTTCGAGCTCGCTTTTTTGTCCCTCTGGTGCACATGAGGCCAATTGGGAGTCTTAATTTTGACCTAGCCTGGTTTAGTTATCCAATACTTGATATCGCACAGGTTCTATATCGTGGATTAACGTCCCATCCGAAGGACGGCGGTCTCAACGTTTATTTCTGCTTCCCAGAAACAAGAACACGTTACTGCGCTTTCGTTTCCTACTCAGCTTTACGAAGTATAGGGGAAGTTATGTAATCGGCCAATAATTTGAAGTGGAGTTTTCAACGAAATGTTATAGGTTAGGTTAGGTTTTATGACTCATGCCCGGGCTTTAACTACGAGGTCATATCGCCTACTACCAGACCTCTCTTTCGTCACTCTGGTGGACATGAGCCCGACTCTACTATGGAAGTCCTAAATTTTGCCTACCCTAAATTTTTATTCACCTTTAACGAGTACCTGACATCGTACAGGCTCGGGACCATCGCTCAACGTCCCATCCGAAGGACGGCTTGCTTAAGTTTATTTCACCTCCCAGATAAAATAAACTAAGTAGGTCGTGTTTCGAACCCACGTTCTTGAGCTCAGAAGACAAGCACGCATACCACTGAGCTACCGGCGCCCTCTCGAAATTTTATATGTTTTCCGACTTCCAGTTTCTAAAAATAAATTTTTATCTGTCTGTGTATGTGAACACGATAAAATGAATGTATACCAAATTTTCAACCAAATCGATTAAACGGAAGGGGGAATAAGGATGAGGCTTAACTGAAAAATCTAATCCGATAGAATGTATCGATACGAAATTTATATGTGTGACCAAAACCCCGTAAGGACGATACTTATTAATTTTCAGCGGAATCGGCAGAATAAAAGTTCAGGAGAGGGGGCTAAATGCAAAAATCCTAATAACTGCCGAAGTAATGAATTTATGGTCACAAAATTTCGTGTGAGGATTTAGGAGCCCCTTTGTAAGTCAACTGTTGAATATTAGCGCAAACGGTCGACTGGTTTTGGAGAGGGCGCGAAAAGTTAATTGATTAATTCGTTGTTGGAAAGTACATTGCCGGTGATTCACCGACGAATTTTCTTTTTCAAGAATTTTGGAATCAGGTAATCGGAAAACTTGAAATTTCTATGAAAACTCAAAATCGAATTTGTAAACTTGATTACATAACTTACCTTATATCTAAGGAAGTTAAATTTTATTGGAGCTGGGTTTAGGAGGTACCGTATTGCTCCTTCTGTCTTACGGTGGAGCACATAAGGGCATTAGGACCCTGGAAGGGGGGAAATTGATTCAGGAAGGTCGGGAAAGTAGGACTGAGAAATTCAAATGAGCGGGTAAGGCCGGGCTAAACGACGCATGATTGGCAAACCTTTTCGTTCAGTCTCAAGACAAAGCCTCCAAATAATATATTCTTTGAACTCAAGTCTGCTGACTTTCCTCGAAAACTGAAGCAAGTTTATTTTTTCCCCAGCTAATAAAAGTATAGTGGTAGTTATGTAACCGCTCAAATAATTTCAAGGTTTTCCACCTGCAGATTCCAAATATGAAAAAAAGAAATCTGTCTGTCTGTGTATATGTCTGTGAACACGATAACTCCCGATAGAATGAATGTATCGACACGAAATTTTATATGTGAATTCAAAACCCATGGAGAACATAACCTTATCGGCCGAAAGAAGAGGGGGGTTCAGGGAAAGGGGCTCAATTCAAATACCCTATAATTGCCGATGCAATGAACGTATCGATATGAAATTTCATTTTTAAGGTCAAAACCACATAAGGACAATACCTGCTAATAACAGCGAAATTGGGAGGTTCAGGGGAGGGGGCTTAACTTCAAAACCCCAATAAATGCCGATGTAAAGCAGGCTCTATACGCTTGATCAGAACAGCGCGTCAAGCGATGGTGTCAAGCGTGATTGATATACTAGGAACCCGTTTGACTGTTGAGTCAAGCCTTGACGGTGTTTGAATTACTCAAGCGGCTGGGCGGAGCGCTTGATAGTCTAGAGCAAGCTTGCGTCAGTCACCTGCTCGACAACAACGATGGATGGAGGGTCGTCCGCTCTCTTCCGAAGGTTCGGACGTAGTTGATAATAATGCCGATCGATGAGTTGCAGGAATCGCTTCACGCAGTGTCTCTATTTTGGGCCGTACCAACTCCAATAAATGATCAAAACTTTTTTGGTCCATTCTGATAAAGTTTTTAAAGTCTTCCGGCTCAGTTTCACCCGGAACTGACAGCCAGTAGAAACCCAAAATCGTGATTCGAAACCATGGTATCTACACAACACCGATTCACTACAGTCCAGGAGGAGCAGTTCACTAGTCGAAAACCCCGCTACAAATGAGTGTTGATGAAAACATTGATGTGATGCTTGATGCGTCTCAAGGCTGCTTGAAGCGCGTGTCAATCAGCTGGACGCGCTGTTTTGATCAAGCGGATTGATAGTGTAGGGCCTGCATAATAATTTATCGACACAAAATTTAGTATGAGGATTTAAGGGCCCCTATGTGAGTCAACTGTTGTATACTTGCTGTTTTGTAGGGAGAGCGAAAAATTAATTAATTAATATGTTGTGGGGAAGTACATTGCAGGAGATTCACCGACAACTTTTTTTTGTTGAGATATTTGGCCAAGACGAAAGAGCGCTCTGGTAGTAGGCGATATGACCTCGTAGTCAAAGCCCGGGCATGTGTCTTAATAAATAAACTATATCCTTCGCTCTGGTCAATGTTACATGGATCTACTAGGTACTTACAGTAACGAGTTAATAACAGTATATTTGTTCCTTTTTTTATCAAATATCCGGGAGGTTCGTTTCCATCAATTATCCGATGGAAAGTTGACAGTGAACAATATCCTGAGAGGGCAAGGAGGGTGAGAGGCAATAAGTTGGGGGGGTAGCAGGGGTCTTTGACCAATTAATACAGGGTCGTGTTGCCAGGACGACCAAGGGCCTTGGCAAACAGTCCCGCGACGGACTGTCCCTCTGTCATCTCTGGCAGAGAATACGGACAAAGGACCTGAGCACATTTGGCCTACTGGCCTACTCTACGCCCGGGCATGGGGCTCGAGGTGTTTTGGAAGCATTTTCAACGTATAGATCTGTAACTATTGTAATTGTGCTAAAATCGGATTTTCACGTTCCATCCTACAATTCATAAAAATTCCGTTTTTCCGATATTCAAAGCCTTATAACGCGCATATATCGACAGATTGGGAAAAATTTGCAAGAACAAAAAGTAGCTATGAACGTGAAATTTGGAATGAAGAAGTCACATATGCTAACTTAGATCTTTTGGGCGAAATTAGACGAAAATTGAGACCCTTTACCTCGTCGACTACATATACATATACATTTTACAAAATATCTCTTATAGTTATGACCTTATCAAAATGACTTTCAAATAAAAGTTGTAACAAAAACGCTGATACACACCTTATATGAAATACGATTTTTTGCAGGTCGTCCTGTTTTCGCGATACATGCTAAAAACAGTCCTGAAATGAAGTTTTGAAAAAAAATGTTTAGTTGTTTAGTTGATTTATCGGAAAACGGTTAGTCCTGTCGAAAAATTGGTTCCTATCAAAAATGTTCCTTATTAAATTTCCAATAATGCATCAGATTTAAGATGGATATATTATTTTATAATTTAAAATATATTATTATATCATTTTATAATTTAAAATATATTATTATATTATTTTATAATTTAAAATATATTATTATATTATTTTATAATTTAAAATATATTATTCATATTATGTGTGGTTCATTACTTTCTTATACCAGTTATGCTAGTATGAAATGATTTTAAGAAGGGAGAGGTGGAGAGAGATTGATCTGAAAGCGTGGTTGGTATAAGAAAGTCCTGTAATGGCCGCAACACATATTTTTTTAAAGCAACAAGTGTTTCTCCGTTCAATGGACCGTTCTCTGATTACTCTCAACTAGGTACCTAACTTCGTTCCCTTTCTTTTAAGACTTAGGATTCCCTCTCCTCGAACTTTGGAATCCTCCCGTGGGGAGTAATAAGTTGAAGGATGGGTCCTTAACCAAGTTAATCCTGGGGTCAGGCCGTGCCAATCTGGTCTAGTTGAGTCTTAGAATGGCATATTTCAAAGGTGCAAAGTGCCATATCTACTCAACTTCATCAACATATACGGCACATTAGCAGTCACTCACCTCCATCCACTTTGCAACTTCTAGATAAATATTCATATAGAGGAGGCCCCAATTCAAAGTCCCTCAGCTCTCCCAACATTACAACTTAATCCGTTAGTTACTTTGTACTAATTAAAATTTCGAATTTCCAGGAAATGCATTGATTTCGAAAGTGGATGATAACCTAAGAACTTTCGTAAACAGAGAGCAGGGGCGTTCAGTAAGACAAGTATTGATTATTAGCGTAAACGGTCAAATAGTTTTTGAGGGAAAGCGAAAAGTTAATCGATTAATTCGTTCTGGGGAAGTACAAAGATCGGTCAAAAATTTTAAACGGAATTTCTTGTTTTTCGACCTCCAGATTACAAATATGGAAAACAATACGTCTGTCTGACTGGGGATGTGTCCATGCACACGATAACTCCCTACAGAATGAATGTATTGATAAATTTTATATGTAAATCCAGAATCCTCCGACGACACCTATTAATTTTCAGCTATATCGGCGGAAGGCTGGGTTCAGGGGAGGGGGCTCAACTCAAAAAACATTGTTTGCCTATGTAATGAATTTATTGACACGAAACTTAGTAAGACAGGTTTAGAAGCCCCTATGTCCTCCCCGAAGACTGTGGCGGCGCTGGCCAAGAGACATGTTATTGAAATCTAGCAAAAATATTTAAGCAGTGGCGATGGTGACTAGCTTCACCTCTCATATTGTCCTCTCACTTTTCCTTCTTGGTCTGCCGCCACTGCTGGACAGTGATTGGCGGGGCGAGAGGGCGAGAGATCACTCAAACCCCTGCGGCGTCACCTGCCTCCATTAAGTTGGAGGAATGGGGATGACATAGAACCGAGGGTGTTTCCGAGGGGCTATGTTTATTTTATTTCATTTTTATTATTATTTAACTTTAATATTTTTGCTTTGTTTTGTATATATTATATTGTTTTGTACATAGACCATTATTTTGTTATCGATGTAAATAATTTTCCTATATAAATATTTTTTTTTTGTATATATATACTACATATTGAGGGCGCTGGTAGCTCAGTGCCTTTTGAGCTCATGATCGTGGGTTCAAAACCCGACCGAGGCCCTTAGTTTATTTTATCTGGGAGGTAAAATAAACTTAAGCACGCCATCCTTCGGATGGGACGTTAAGCGATGGTCCCGAGCCTGGCGATATGACCTCGTAGTTAAAGCCCGGGAATGAGTGGGACCGGACCTATATACTTATTTTTTTCATATTTTTCAAATTATTAATTCAATCACCAAATTTGCTTATGGTCCTCATACCGATTGTAAATATTCAAAATAAATAAAATTAAAGAAACAAAAAAAAAAAAAAAAAAAGAAGAAGCCCCTATGTAAGACAATTTTGATTATTAGCGCAAACGGTCGACTGGTTTCGACGGGGAGCGAAAACGTCTATTCACGAATTTTTATTTTTCTATTCTGTAATGTACATATCTGTTAAGAATAAGATCATCTTATCTTGTTTCGTTGATAAGATGTCCTTGATCTTAACCACCTTCAATTAAAACATTAAATTGCGCAGTACAGCCAAGGAAATTATTGTTGAATCAAATATAGACATGGGTTTCAGTCTCTGCGCTAGTAAAGTCATCGCCTCAAATTGTGAAGTTACAGAATTCAGGTTCATTTTATTACTCAAAATCTACGAAGTATAGGGAAAGTTATGTAATCGGTCGAAAATTCGATGTGGAGTTTTCAATGGAATTTCATGTATTCTGACTTCTAGATTTCAAAAATGAAATTATAAATGTCTGTGTATCTGTAAACACGAAACGGAACGGTGGGATTAGTAGTAGGGAGACTTAACATAAAATCTCTAATGACTGCAAATAGAATGAATGTATCGACACAAAATTTATTATGAGGATTTAGGAGCTTTTATGTAAGTCCACTGTTTTGGCGGGAAGCAAAATTAATTCATATACTTTTTTTTTAAGGCAGTTGGACTGAAGTATTTTTAACGACTTACGCTGGTTTAAGGGTCTTTGAGCTGTCGAAGAATTGAGCCCCCTTCCCAGGGAAGAATCATATAGTGACGAGCGAACAAGCCGACCATTTATACCCGACTGCGGAGCGCGAAAGGGACGGAATTATTTTTTCGAAATTTTGTGTGAATGTTATGTTCCCCCGAAGAGCCTAAATCCCTGGACCAATTTTGAGGATTGATTCTCCCAAGTGACATAGGCTATTTATTAGTTTTTATACCCGCGGTTGAACTACGCGGTCATATCGCCTACTACCGAAGGGCTCTTTCGTTACTAGTGCTAAATTCTTTAACTAGTACCTGACATCACATAGGCTTGGGACCATCGCTTAACGTCCCATCCGAAGGACGGGGTACCTAAGTTCATTTTACCTCCCAGATAAAATAAACTAAGGGCCTCGGTCGGGTTCCTTCTTGAGCTCAGAAGGCAAGCACGCATACCTCTGCGCTACCGGCGCCCTCTGTTATTTACTATGTGTTATTTTGTATGTTCTGTATAAATAAAAATTTATGTTAGATAAAACAAAAAAAAAAAACAGATAATAAACCTAATATGCACATCTGTAATGTATTGATTTTTTATGTGGGTTGTCCACATAATTTTTTATGTCATCTTCGCTTAACCTCATGAAGGACGGTGTGCTGAAGGATTTTAAGGGTCTTGATTGGGTTTTGGATACGTAATCTCGAGCTCAGTAGACTAGCATGCTACCTCGCATAGGCAATGTGTCATTATCGAAAAAAAAAAATTGGGTGATAAAATTAAGGGGCTTTAGGCTCTGCAAAATTTAAGATTCTCATAGTACAGCTAACAGGAAAGGGATAAGAACATTGGATGCTTAGGTCCCTAGGTGTGGGCACACCAGCCCTCTAAATATATCTAATTGATTAAAATAGTGATGAGAACAAAAACTTTGTTAATTCTATCTGGGGAAGTACATCTTTCACTGATTATTATTTCGGAAGTCCCCCCCCCCCCCCCCCCCACCGTACTAGTTATGCCCTGCCATTAACTACAGAAATTAACTCCACATTAAATGAACACAGATAAGAAAAAAATCTACTAAAAATATTTGAAATATCTCCAAGTTAAATAGAGGACACAAAAGAATAATGTCTAGTAGCTCTGAGCTTTTAGTTATTTAAATAAAGTTATTATTAAAGAGATAACTATTTCAACATTTGGGTAAGAGGCCGAGGTATTTTTGAGGTTATAAATTTGAAGATAAGGGGTCACTTGAGTCAGCAACCCTATTAACCCTTCTGAAGGGCTGCTCTTACCTCGACTCGGAGTTTTTTATTTCCATAATAAATTAAATTTATAGTGACTTTGGGAATATTTACAGGGTGGCAACCTGTCAAAAAGCACATAGCACATAGCTAAAAGCACATTGCACATAAAGTACTTTGAACTATGTGACAGATTGTATGTCACATGATGTGGACCCATGCCCGAGCATTAAAGCCAGGTGTATATGTTAAATTTTCACCAAAATTTCCCGTTTTCTTTCCCTGTGTTGATACATTGATGAAATTTACAGTTATTCGATTATCTGCGTTGACCCCTTCTATCGACCAGTCTTCATTTTTATCTTTTCTGTATTCACACAGAAAATTTCGTATCGATACATCATTACATAGGATCACATGCATTTTTTTTTACTTCCCCAGCTGTATATAGGGGAAGTTATGTAATCCGTCCGAAATTCAGTTTTGAGTTTTCATTTAAATTTCAAGTTTTGCGACCACATTATTACAAAAATGAGAAAAACTGTGAACACGTTAACTCCCATGAGAATGAATATTTTGACACGAAATTTTATATGTGTATCTAGAATTACGTATATTACATTATTTTTCAGCCAAATCGGCCGAAGAGAAGGAGGAAATTAGGGAAGGCTTAACACTACAACTCGAATAACCTGCCGCTGTAATGACGGCACAAAATGATGTGACGGCACAAAATGTAAATTCAAAACCCTACAAGGATGATTCAGTGAAGGGGTCTCAACTCAAAAACCCCCATAACTGCCGACGTAATGTATGTATCAACGTAAAATTTTATATTTAAATTCAAAATTCCATAAGCAACACACGTATCAATTTTTCGCGAAATCAGCTTAAGGGTAGGGGAACATGAGAGAGGTACTCAAAACGTTTGTTTTTTGTCTGGGCCTCCGCAACAATCTTCCGCCATTCTACTCTATCCTCGGCCTCCTGTCTCCATCTTCTCACACCCATCGTTCTGAGGTCGTCCTCCAGCCAACGTAAGCGGGGTCTACCTCTTCTTCTTTGTCCTCCCGGGTGTCCCTCCAGTATTTAAATGCCTCAGCCATCGCAGCCGCCCCTGCTTCACTAAGGCCACCAGGTCCGGGCTCTTGTACAGGGCCGTATATCTTCCTCAATACCTTCCTCTCCCAAGTATTGAGTAAGACGTCGTCCCTCCTAGTCAGGACCCAGGTTTCACTCGCATATACTCATACTCAAAAACCTTAATAATGCCGATGTAAGAAATTAACGACTCAAAATTTAGTATGACGATTCAGGAGCTCCTACATAAATCAACTATTAATTTTTAGCCTAAATGGTCGAATGTTTTTAGAGGGAGAGCGATAACTTAATTGATTAACTCGATCTGGGGAAATACATTGCCGGTGACTCAACGACAATTTTTTTATCATTTTTGCAATCAGGTATTAGAAGAAATGAATTACATAATAATTATTACGAATAATAATAATAATCATTTTCTTGGAACAGTTTTGTGATCTAGCGTTTCCGCCGCCCCCAAAATCTATTCTTACTCTACCCCCTCCTAGAGCCGGCCCTGTCCATAAATATTATATGCTATACCTGACTATTTAATTATATTATATTATTATAGTTAGTTATTATTACTCATGCCCGGGCTTTAACTATGAGGTCATATCGCCTACTAGCAGAGCGCTTTTTTGTCACTCTGGTGGACATGAGCCCGACTCTACTGCGGGAGTCCTAAATTTTTATTCACTTAGGGCAGGGGTCTTTAACGAGTAACTGACATTGTACAGGCTCGGGACCGTCGCTTAACGTCCCATCTGAAGGACGGCGTGCTTAAGATTATTTTACCTCCGAGATAAAATAAACTAAGGGCCTCGGCCGGGTCGGCATGGCCTAAGGGCCATTAATTATACATTTTGAGGATTATTTCATTGACTACTCTCTAGCGGGATAACACACTACTATTTTGTTCATGCGCGACATCTATGAGTTTTCCATTTAACTAACTAAAACAATTTTTTTTTTTTTTTTGTATTTATTTATTTAAAGCCACAACTATGCAAAAAAAAATGCACAACCAGCGGCTGGGCTGACAGGTAGGTACTATACAAAAATAATAAAAATAAAATAAAATAATAAAAATAAATATGACATGAGAGGCTTGAGAGAGGAAAAACACCCAGCGGTGAACCCTCATGACATCACTTCATACCAGGAGATCTCTATGCCAAACTCTCTTTAATCTTCTTGGGGGATTGTGGGGTAAAGTACTTAGGATTTTGCGAACTTCCGGATTGGTATGTAAGTAAATTTTGGTGTAGAAACGTTGGTATAAATGTTTAATGCTAGTGTCTATGGGTGTGATGTTCAAGTCGCGGTGTAAAGTCTTGTTGCTAACGTATGGTGGGCATTGCGTAATCAGTCGGAGAGTCTTGGATTGAAATATCTGTATTCTTTTGATGTTTGAAGTCTTGGCTGTACCATATATTTGTAAGCCATAGGTCCAGAGAGGTCGGAGAAGATAAGTATAACAATTTAATTTTTGTCGAGTAGATAATTTAGAACGCCTATTCAAAATACTGTACAATAGTCTAAGTCGCCGGTCTAGTGTGAGTCGTGTCGTCCGAGTGTGAGGGTTCCAAGTCAGCCTTCTATCTAGGGTTAATCCTAAATATTTTACGGAAGAGGTATGGGGTAATGGCTGGTTTTCAAGGAATACTGGGGGACAGTCACCACGGCGGAGAGCGAATGTTATGTGTTGACATTTTGTGGTGTTAAATTTAATTTTCCAAGATTTACTCCAAACTTCAATTTTGTTGAGGTGTTGCTGTAGTATGAGTGAAGTGGTGTGAGGATCTGTGTGAGAGGCTAAAATGGCGGTGTCATCTGCGTATGTGGCTGTTAATGTGAGAGGGTCGGTGGGTAAGTCGAAGGTGTACATGGAGTATAATAGGGGGGCTAATATTGAGCCCTGAGGCACGCCGGCCAGTATGGGGTGGCAGGAGGAAATAGCTGAGCCCTGACGGACGGCGAAATACCTATCCGTTAAGTATGACTGGAGAATAAGATAATATGTATGGGGTAGGAGGGGTTTAAGTTTATATAGAAGTCCCGCGTGCCAGACCCGATCGAAAGCCTGAGATATATCCAGGAATGCCCCGGCTGCATAGAGTTTTCGCTCTAATGCAGACGCTGTGTAGTCGACAACTCTGTGCAGTTGGTGGGTGGTGGAGTGAAAAGAACGAAACCCAAACTGGTGATCGGGAAGATGAAGTGAAAGGATAGAAATGAGGCGTTTATAGAAAAGTTTTTCAAAGATCTTGGAAAGAAAAGAGAGAAGACTGATAGGTCGAAAGGAAGAAGGGTCATGCTCAGGTTTGTTTGGTTTTGGGATCATGGTGATAACAGAGTACTTCCACTGAATGGGAAAGTATGTTGTACGAAGTATGGAATTGTACAGAGTTGTCAGAAATACAACAGCTTTCCGAGGCAGCCGCTGGAGAATCTCCGCTGTTATCAGGTCATAGCCCCGCTGTTATCAGGTCATCAAAAATTCTTTGTTATTTTACCTTGATTTTGATTATAACATATTATTGAAGGAATATTCTATTTTTTCAAAATATTTTTACGTTAAGTTAGACATTTTTAAGGAGATTTCTAATAAAGTTGTATTCTTTAGTTGCAGCTCTTTTTTTTCTCCTATTTTATTTAATAAATTATTCTGTTTTGAACCCACGATTTTGCGCAACATATATTATTATTATTATATTTGTAAAAAATTATTATATCAGTTATCTAGACCGTGCACTGTTAACAGAGCTACGAAGCACAGAGGGTTAATGAAAATTAACTTCCAATTTTAGAGATGCAACTCCACATTACTGCATCGCAGAATAGCATTGTTCCTAATAGAAGGAGTTTCTTTGTATTTTTGTTATTTTTATTTGCTTAGCTAAATATATATATATATATATATAATTTTATTTTTATTATTTTATAATTTATTATAACTGTTTTATAGTTAGTTATTGTGACTCATTCCCTGGCTTTAACTAAGAAATCATTGCCTACTACATACATATACCTGAATACTCAAAACTTAGAATAACATTTTTGACTGATTTCGCTATTCTTTGTATAACTGAGGGAGGGGAAGTAAAAAATTTACAAATAATTTTTTAGGTGGTGACATTCTCACTTACTTTTTTTTCTCTTTCATCGTCGTAAAATTTGCATTTAAATTGAGGGTCCGCGAACAATAAAAGTAGAGAGCTTATTGGAGGTCCTGTTTAAACAGAGTTTAGCTAGAACGTGAGTAGAATGAAATTGCCAGTTCTGGGACGGCTCCAACCCCGGTGTAACTGGATTAACTGAAGGAGAGAGAGGATGAGTGTACAAAACATTATCGTTCACATGTCATCCCATTAGTGACACTCCATGCTAATTCTTCTTCTTCTTTTTTTTTTTTTTTTTTTATACTTTCTCTAGCTATATTAAGTATAAATGAAGTAATGTAATCTGGAAATTAGGTTCCAAAAATGAAATAAAAAATCTTCGGTAATTCACCCTCGTTGGGAAAAGTTAATTAAAATAAATTTATTTTACATTCTTTGGGGCGCTACAACTTCGATCGTATTGGCCCTATCTCAGATCTAAGGTGATGCTGACGATCGGAAATTTAATAAGAAATATTTTTGGTGGGAACTACATTCTCGATCGGATTAACCGTATCCCGTAAATCAAACAAACATCTAAGAAAATGTGCTTCGATGTGCTGCATTTTATGGCAGTTTTTGGTATGTATATCACAAAACAGTCGATATCCGAAAAATCTCATTGCTCATAAAATATGCCATTTGGTTTTTTCTACAACTTTTATTTGTAATATTTTTGAAGTAAAACTTCATTACGCGCACTGGGCAACTTGGGGACTAAGCTGGTAAATGGGGGCCATGGTGGCCGTGCTGGCTAGAGCGTAGGGCTTTGGTCGCATGGTCTCACCATGGTTTGCGGGTTCGAATCCCGTCCGGGAGTCAGTTTTATTTCTTAGATAGAACTCTCTCCCGGAGCCATGGATGTCGTAAATAACTAGATATAATACATTGGCTAATATGCACCTTACATAAAGCAAAAAAAGAAAAAAAAAGCTGGTAAATGAGTTACGAAATTGTGTGACGCACAAATGAGAGAGGGGAGAGTTTGAAAGAGAGAGAAAGTTGAAGCAGAGCCTTCCACCCCCACCAACACCACACTACATCAAACCATGTTGTTCTTTTTATAACAGTTTATTAATTAGGTCACACTGAACAGTATTCATTGGATATATAGTTTTTTTAAATACTAAATTAATTCATGTTTATGAGTAGTATGAATTTCTGGCAATACTGGTCGTGGCAGTGATGGTTACAGTTGTGTCCTTTATTTTATAGTATTTTGTGGAGGATTTGTGCTACTTTTCAATATGAAACCTGAATGTAGTTCAGGTATGTTTAAAAATATAATGTTAAATTAGAATTATACTGCTTTTGTTTTAACATTTTTGCTAACCAGGAATCACATCCAGTTCTGGAGAGGGGTCCCAAAGGAAAGACATTCAAAACTCTTTATAGTGGAACCCTGAGAGAAAAGGAGCCGAGAACTCCTGAATATGAGCAGAATGGATCTAAGAGCTATGACAGGGCTGATTACAGGACACTGTCATATGAACAAACACCTACACAATATGGTCATCGCAGGAAGCCCTCTGTACAGGAAATGTGGCGAGGAAAATAAGACTCCGGTCCATATTCTAAGCCGGTGCGAGGCACTAGAAGGCAGAAGATTTTATTGCTTCGGGTCTACCATAAGGGAACCGAAGCAGTTAATGGAAGGAACCTGTAGAAGAATCCTGGACTTTATGAAAGATACAGGGCTGCTGTAGGGACCAACACACACAGGGCACACAATAGGCCTACTCTGGCCGCAGTGACACAATCAGCCCTCGGAAAAAAAAAAAAAAAAAAAAAAAAAAGACGTCGTTTCTCAGAACAGATTTCTCTTAACATAAGCCTATTGTCTCCACTTTGGAATCATGATAGTGATTTCTGATTTTCCTAACAACCAGAATAATGTTGGTTTAACAAATGAATAAAAATAAAATAAGCCAAAAAAATGAAAACTTATTCATACCTAAAATGTTGAGTTAATCGAGAAATCCCATACAACATAAAAATAATATTTATGGATCAAAAAATAAAAAAAATTATAAAATCACTATATTTTTTTTTGATTTGGTCATAAATATATGTGATATTTTGAAAAATGTACTTAGGGCCCAAAGTTCCAATCACATATTACGACTGGTTTATCTCGGAGATAAGCTGACATGGACCAAAAAAAAAATTTTATCTTGCAGTTTGATGAGAAATTTTTTCATACATATACAGAAAAAAAAAATCAGATAGAATTCCATATGTGGCCCATAACTCGTAATAAATACCCCATTACATTTGGTTGGTTTTTATCAGTTGGTTTTTCTCCCTTATGGTAGAGTGATTCGAGTGGGGACCCCTTAAAGAGGCTGAGGGGGGTCCCTGTCTCCATCCCCATGTAATCTATGCCTATAAATTGGGATGAGGGAAGGGGGGGGGGGGGGGGACTTATATGTATAAAAATGGGGGCCTAGGGCCGGACTTGAGTTATATGGGCGATGGGCCCACCGCGCCGCTCCGGCCATGTATGGAAATGGGCCCGTGAGGTTAGTGGCTAGGGGTCCCCATATGCTTCCTGTAACGGCTCATATTGGGGTAGAGATCTCTACAAATAACACTAGCTTTGCCTTTCTCAGAATATATCGGATACAATCTTTAAAAGGAATATATAATACATTTTTTTTTATTTCCACAGCTATACGAACTTTAGGGGAAATTATGCAATTCGTCAAAAATTCGATGTGGTCTTTTCAATGGAATTTCATGTTTTCCAAGTACCAGATTTTTTATTGTTTTTTTTTTTTTGTCTTATGTACGACGCATATTAGCCATGACTCTTATAACTAGTTATTTACGACATCCATTGCCCCGAGAGGGAGTTTTATCTACGAAATAACTCACTCACGGACAGGATTCGAACCCGCAAACCATGGTGAGCCATGCTCTAGCCCGCACGGCCACCATGGCTCCCAGCTCCAGATAGAAAAAATCTGTGTACATGTTAACTCCCGATAGAATGAATGTTTAGACACGAAATTTTATATGTGAATTCAAAACCACATAAGGATGTTAAATTTCCGCAGAAGAGAAGGGGGGGACGAAAGCCTCAATAACTGCCGACGTAATGATTTGACATGAAATTTCATATTTGAAGTCAAAATCCAATGAGGACATAATCAAATGTTTTGATTCTGATTGATTTTCAACCAAATTGACCGAAAGAAGGGGTGATGAGAGGGGAGGCTTTTCACAAAAACTCTAATAACTGCCGATAAATTGAATATATCAAGGGGAGAGGGGACCCTGAAAAATATCGATATAATGAATTTATCGACACAAAATTTTGTATGAGGATTTAGGAGTCCTTATGTAAGTCAATTATTAATATCAGCTCAAACGGACAACTGGTCTTGGAGGGGGAGAGAAAAGTTAATTGATTAATCAGTTCTGGGGAAGTAAACTGCCGCTGATTCACCGACAACTTTTACTTTTTTTTACATATTATAGGAAAGCTAAAAAATCAGTAGCTTTTCTTGCGTTTAAAATAACAAAATTAATAACATTGAGGATATAAGTTGAGTAATCAGAGAAAAAGGGCTCGGCTTAAATAAACGAATAACTACCGATGTAATGAATATATCGATACAAAAACACTGTCTATGTAATGAATATATCGATAGAAAAACACTGACGATGTATTATTATGTTTATCATTATTTTTCTCTTTTTATTTTTTGAATTTTGGCTCGGCAGTCACCACACTAGCCATCAATGTGTTATTTTACTTATATTTACGACATCCATGGCCCCGGGAGGGAGTTCTATCTACGAAATAAAACTCACTCCCGGACGGGATTCGAACCCACAAACCATGGTGAGACCATGCGACCAAAGCCCTACGCTCTAGCCCGCACGGCCACCATATGAGGATTCGGAATTCATTCTGTAAGTCAAATATTGAGTTTTAACCCAAACGGTCGATTGACTTTGGAGGGAGAGCGAAAACTTCGCTCGAGTGATTCACCGACATTTTCTAAAAATGTAAACCCCTCTCTTCCTCTGATCACCGCCCTTCCCTTTGGCTGATACGGCTGAAATTCAGTTGGTGTCGTCCTTATTGGGATTTTTGGATTACCATAATTCCGGTAAAAATGTGAACTTGGACTAGCGAGGGGCAGTAAAGTGGGTGATGGCTGCTGCGTCACTCAGTGGCCCTAACCGCCTACCCTTTGACACTGTCCCCCACTTATTAAGGGACCAAATTTTTCCCAATTTTCAATGTTGACTTTCATGAAAGCGAACAATAGGTAGCCTTTGTCTTTCATCCCGTCTCTCTTTTATATTAGAGAGGGGGGGAAAAAAAGTGGGTAAAATAATGAAAAAGGGAAGAAAAAAAGTTGTCTTCTCATTAGGAGGGGGAAAAAAATAAGTAAAAAAAGTTTCTTTTTAGTATAGTCTTTTACTAGCTGGTTACCCGGCGTTGTATGGGAGTATTTGTGAGCGTTTTATTATTTCATTTGAAGCTGATTACGTGCGATGCCCGTTAAGCAAATTAATAATTATTAAACTTTTCATGGCCTATATTCTCAGGTGTTTCGGCCTCACCCAAGTGCCCTCCACTCCACCGAACATTTAAGGATAGTACAGACATGCGAGCAACGAACCGAGCAACGAGCCGAGCAGTGCAGTTCAGTTTTCAACGAACACACTCCAAGCCGAACAGAGACGAGCCGAGCATTTGGATGCTCCACAACCATACTAACGAACATAACCTGCACAAGTTAACCTGCAGATAACAAATTTACGTTTATTTGTATATCATTTTATTACTATTCAAAATCTTCAATCAGAAAATGCTCGAGGTAGGTAGCTACTTACGTAATTAATTTACATATTTGTAGTACAATTAATACGGATACGTATTTATTATGATTATGACTCCCATTTACTTCTTAATTGCATTACTGACATGGAAAAATGTTTGGATAATTCCTCCCAAGCATCCAATCTCTTTATTTTATTAAAATGTAATTTGTGTTTTAAATCCCATATGACTGGGTACTGTCTCATAGCCTGAGCAAACTGAATTTGAAGCTCTTGAGACCAGTCTTCAGAAGCCATAATAAAATATAATTTATTGAATAATAATTAAATATATATTTAATTAAAAAAAAAAAAGAACGTGCACTTCCAAAAACCTAAATATTTGAGAAGGTTGTACTATTGGTTATAAACAACAACAGTACTCGGGTTAAGTCGGAACGGTTCGGCTTGGTACCAGTCTACACACACCGCAGCCCGAGCCGAACATTCCTTTGATGGTTCGTCAAAAAACCGACAACAGGTGGAGCAGACCCCGAGCCTACCTTGTTCGTCTAGCGCCTGCGCACTTCATGCCCAGGCATGCGCACAGACTAATGTTCGGCTCGTTGCTCGCGTGTCTATACGCCTCTTAAGTAACCACCACTATGTACTGGTGATGTGCCACTGATGATGATGCAATTGTCATGAAAATCGGTTCCTTATAAAAACTTGTTTCTTGTATACATTTCATAATCAATTTGTTTATTGAGTTTATTCATGTTTATTATTTTTTATTTTTAAATAATTAAAATAACGTATTTTGTTCGTTTTGTGTTTAAAAGTAGATTTCGTAATTTTTAGTGTTCCTTACGGAACATTTATAGTGAATGTGATTCACCGACGACTTTTCTCCACTATATTGACACATATCACAAAAATGTTGACCAAAACCACTAATAGTGAAATTGTGAAATTTTGGTCACTGCTAACATTATGGAAATTCGAGGGAATTTTAATTTGACACCCTCCATTGTGATACAGTACACAGTTGTATGATTAATGACATGGTCCATGGGCAACATTGTAAGTGGACATAGAACAATAATATTGAAATGGGCCAACATTGTGGTAATTAGAGCGGGTGGTGGGCCAACTAATCCCCTGCTAATGAATAGGGCCAATATTATTGGTAGGAAGTTGGCCCAAAATGGTGAGGCCCAACTCAGCCTCTATCTAAGTTGACCACTAAATCTCTCCACCGTTCTCGCAATATCCGCAAACCAAACTTTACTGTCGAGTTCACACAACCGGCTTCCATAATCGAAAATTGGCAGAAGCCTTATCCATTCTGAAGATGTCAAAGTATCCTGTGTATTTAGCAGAAAAGTCCGGCCTCACCTTTGTGATATTGTCAAAGCTCAGCTTGAAGGATTCTGGCTATAACAGTACGCCTTCTACGAGCTTGGATTACTAAAAATCTGTCTTGAGCTACTGATGTTAGCCGCCCACCCCCTCCCCCATGCCTGTATCGCACACTAACAGTATCCAGGAATCTTGTCCTAGCTCAGTATCACACTTGCACTCACATTATCATATTGCTTTCAATGCAATTTCACACTGCTAAGATACGAGTACAAAGGTAGAGTTTTTCTAATTTTTCTTTGAATAATGGCTTCGATAAAATTACTAAAAACGAGGTATGCTATCGTATTTATGTGTTCCACTTCGAGTGTTGAGCAGTATAGTATGTGAGTCAAGGACAGTCCCACAAGCGATGTTTTCTTTTTTCTTTCTTTGACAATATTTCCATGTCCCGAAATATTTTTAATGAAAAAAAAGAAAAATAAGACACCTCTGGATAAATTTCGGAAAAAATCAACATTTTATTATTCCAGAAGAAGTTTAAGAAATAAAGTACAAAAGTTACCTAATAGGGAACTGAAGAAATGGTCAAATAATACCATTTTTCTTTTCTCAAAAAACAGACATTATTAAAAATATCGGTTCCTCAAGAAATCCCGTGTCTTGAGAATTTTGAATAAGAGACAACGGAGCAAGCGGAGCGTTTTGTGCGATCGGAATTGGAAAAGTTCGCTCGAATGCGTTTCCTTACAAAAGAGTACAATGGGTTAATCTCTAGACCTCGGGGGGTTTGTCTCGGCTTCTTCTCCAAAGATTTTCTTTTATTGTACATTTTTGTTATTTATTTTTTTTTTTTTTACTTTCTCAGCTGTACGTTGTATAGGGGAAGTTATATGATCGGACAGAAAATCGATATTGTATATATTCAATGGGGTTTCATGTTTTATGAGTTAGTAATCCAAAAATAATAAGAAAAAAGTCGTCGGTGAATCACCGGCAATGTACTTCCCCAGCACGCCCTATTATTGGAACTAATCGATCTTTTTGGCCAAAAATGAAGTTCACTTACATAGGACTCCCCTACTATCGATATGGTGTCGATACATTCTTTCTATCGGGAGTTATCGTGTTCATAGTCACACCAACAGTCCGTAATCATGGAATTCCGGTGAAAACTCAATATCGAATATCTTACCCATTACGTAACAGGCTCGGGACCATAGTTTAAAATCTCATCCGAAGGACGACGTGCTCAAGAGGACGTTGAATAATCTGTAAAAATTCCACTTATTTTATTCCTTATGGGGGTGATTGCCTGTGAACATATTTTGTAACACATTGATTTTCAGCCAAATCGACAAAAAGGGAAGGGGAGAGGGGTGATTTTCAGCCAAATCGACAAAAAGGGAAGGGGAGAGGGGGTGTTATATTTCCTTACACTGACTGACTCCAATATGCAAAGCATGTACCTCTTTTAGTATTTTTCTTCTCTAAGATCAAAAGAACTGGGATACAGAAGAGAGAGAGAGATATGAATGAAAAGATGAAAGTGATAATATCGTGAAGAGAACCGAAGTGAGACGTTTTGTGAAAATGAAAGGAAGAGAGAGCGGAAGATAAGAAGAAGATGTGACAATGAAGAGAAGAAGACAAAGGATGTGTGTGTGTGTGTGTGTGTGTGAGGATGTAATGAAGATGTGGACCCATTACTCATCTTCATCTTCAGTCGATATCTTCTGCCAAACAAACAGGTCCCCCCACCCCACCCCTTCACTTCCCCTCCCTCACCCACCTTCGGCATTTCTCTTCCCCATCTCCAGGACAGTTATATGAGAATTTCAGAGTAAAAGCGGTGTAAGTCCATAATGGGTCTCTAATTCTATGATGGTTCTAAAGCTTGGTCCATGTATGAACGTTTTATAACAAGAAAAGTTCCTAGAACCTTTTAATAAGTAGAAGACATTAAGCGATGATCCCGAGCCTGTACGTTGTCAGGTACTCGTTGAAGACCCCTGCCCTAGGTGAATAAAAATTTTGGGTAGGCAAAATTTAGGACTCCCAAAGTTGAGTCGGGCTCACGTCCACCAGAGTGACGAAAGAGCGCTCTGGTAGTAGGCGATATGACCTCGTAGTTAAAGCCCGGGCATGAGTCATAAAACCTAACCTATACTTAAATAACTCTTAAGTAGTGGGCCAATGTCTTCCACAAACCGCTTTGGGGGCAGTGGCGGATAGAGGGGGGGGGGGAAGCAGAATTACCCCCCCCCCCCCCCCCTGATGAACCTCCTGGATCCGCCCTTGCTAGGAGGATTGCACTGCAGTAAACTGAGAGGTTTATATTATATAGATCAGTGGAAGAACTAGCATAGGAAGTCATACCAATGAGATTGTACAGAGATGGAGGTGTAGAACTAAAGGGCTAGTCTGATTGAATTTATGAAGGGCTAGGAGTGGCACGTCATGTTCCAAGGGGTGTTAAAGTAATTCGAAAAGGGCTGAGGTTGGCAAGAAGAGTGGGACCCTTCAAACGAGGACTGGCCTTCTTTCAAAATGTAGTTGACTCAACACCAGCCCCAACCAGTAAACACACATTGAAAAAATCAATTATACACCTTTCAACCCCTGAGGGATGACACTTATTGGTTTTCAGCCAAATCCGCCGAAGAGGAGGAAGAATCGGGTAAAGCACATTTATGTTACTTGAAATATTATTTCTATAAAGTATTAAATATAAACAAAGTAAAATATTCCAACATTGAGTTACGTTTGGTTTATTATTTTTTTTTTTTTGTTTTTTATTTATAAAGATGCAACTGTTGCTAGGGTGCAACAACCAGCATCTATGTTGGTAGGTATCGGGTGCCGGTAGCTCAGTGGTATGCGTGCTTGACTTCTGAGCTCAAGGTTGTGGGTTCGTAGCCCGACCGAGGCCCTTAGTTTATTTTATCTGGGAGGTAAAATAAACTTAAGCACGCCGTCCTTCGGATGGGACGTTAAGCGATGGTCCCGAGCCTGTACGATGTCAGGTACTCGTTAAAGACCCCTACCCTAGATGAATAAAAATTTAGGACTCCCACAGTAGAGTCGGGCTCATGTCCACCAGAGTGACGAAAGAGCGCTCTGGTAGTAGGCGATATGACCTCGTAGTTAAAGCCCGGGCATGAGTCATAAAACCTAACCTAACCTTGGTAGGTATGGATATGTTGACGTGAATGGCATGTGAGAGGAAGGCCACCCAGTGGTAGGTCCTCGGGACGAAAATTTATATTAATTATAAGGACAAGAGAAAAAATGAAATAAAAAAAATAAAAAGGAATTGAAAGACAACTTTGATGGAATGGGTAAGAGAGATGATAAAAGTAAAGGAAAATAATGTAAAAAAATAAAAAAAATATTAAGAACGAATAGGAATTAAGGTGGCAGTAAGTCGCGGTTCCATCTCCTCTTCAACCTTCGTGGGGGGTTTTGTAAGTGTTGTGAAGATAAAGTACGTATTGCTGGGTTTGTATGTGTGTAAGGTTTTCTAAAAAAACGTATGTAAGTAGTTTGTATTGTCGGGTACTGTGTGTATCATAAGATCGTTATGAAGTGTTCTGCTGTTTATGTATGGGGGGAACTGTGTTATCAGTCTGAGGGTTTTTGACTGAAACGCCTGAATTCGTTTGATGTTGGATGTTTTTGCTGAACCGTATATCTGTAGTCCGTATGTCCATAATGGTCTAAGTAAGTTCCGTTTTTGTGTCATGTCTAAGTTTGATCGTCTATTTGGAGAGAGGAGGAGTATTTTGAGTTGAGTAGAGTATTTTGAGTCGACGGTTCATATGGTAAAAATATTTATTTATTTATTTACATATTCACAACGACAGAACATTTGTCACTTATGATTGTGATGTTGGGCGGTGGCAAGTGTGTCGCTGTACTGCTGAGATACGTGACCGAAGAGGAGTCCAGGCTAGTCCTGGAGCAGGTCCCTCTGCCTTGCCCGCTTGAGACGTCTTGGCGGATTTGTGGGGAGAGGATAATTGCAGAACAAGTGGATTAGCGAGATGATGGAGTTTGTCGTGAAAATTTTGATATCGTGTCCCTGATAACAGAGGGTAAAACCTCCGAAGTACTGACTGGCTGGGGGGGAGGAGATGGCTAAGAGACTGGTGTGTGAGGGCAACGCTGCAGAGGAGCATGCAGATAAGATAGGATTAATGAAGATGAATACCTCAAAGGCTGGACTGTGTGGCCATGTCGGGGTGAACACTTTACAAGAGTCCGGGATTGAAGGTTGAGAAATGGAGCCACCAGAAGGGCGCAGATCGGAAGAGAAAGAGGACATGGAGAATGAAGAGTGATGGTTGTAAACAATAACAACAAACTGATAATTTTCTATACTATTGATAAGAAGGCTCTGTTTTGGTTGAGCCAGGAGCGCTGCCCTTATGGAGAAACTACAAACTGACAGCTTCTCTAGTCCAGTTTCCCGTCAGGTCTATATTGTAGTATACCTAATTTTTTTACTAAAACAATATTATCTTATTATAATCAAAATAAATAATGTCTTCCATATTTACAAAGGCCGAACGAAGTGTTGCTACCGAGGTAACATACTACCAATTCATAAAGTGAATCGTTATCTGGGGCGCCTAAGTCATTTCTCCTATCTAAAACCAATATCAATCTTTTTTTCATAATATTATCTGATATATATTTTTTGCTCCCGGCGGTGACAAGATCGACGTCTTTGTCCTCCTCCACACAAATGTATCTTATATATATCTTAGAGTAATGTTTGTTATGGTCTCATCCATCACTTCCCACTTAACAAGATGAACTCTGAGGGCCCCCCTTGTAATAATAATAATAGATTTTTTTTAGTTAAATCATAACAATGTAATAGGATAAAAAATCATAAAAATGTGAATAATAGAATATTAAAAATATTTATATCTATTAAACCATAACAAGAAGCCATAGTCACAAAAGAATATAAATAATAATAATTAATAATAATAATATTAATATTTATTTCAGTTAAATACAGCCATAACAAGCTAAATAGAATAAATAAAAAATATTTAAATTATAATATCAGTAAAAATATTTATTTCAGTTAAACCATAACAAGCTAAATAGAATAAATTATAATAATGTAAATAATAAAAATATTTATTTCAGTTAAACCATAACAAGCTAAATAGGAATAAATCATAAAAATGTAAATAATAACAATAAAAATGCAGAGCGGGGACCCGCCTTGGATGTGGAGCCCTGTGAACACAAACATGGAACTACACAAACACAAGAAAACAGATACACCGGCACAATACTTTATACAGAAACACAATGACATATGCAGGAGACACATGGACTACACCAGGATCTACACAGACGCATCCAAGATGGAGGAGGGTGTGGGATGTGCAGTAGTCACCCCAGATTCGAACTGGACGTTCAAAATCAATCCAGAATGCAGCATTTTCACAGGAGAACTTTTCACGTTACTGCAAGCTTTTATATTCACATCCCAATCACAAAATTCCAAATTTCTTATTTTCACAGATTCTCTTAGCTCGATTCTGGCGATTCAAAATCCTTGGTCGGTTGACAAAAGCATTCAAGAAATTCACTCATGGCATTCAAAATTAATTAAAAAACAAAAAAAATTAAAACTAATTTGGATCCCGTCCCATGTTGGCATTTCTGGGAACGAAAAAGCAGACATTGCTGCAAAAGACGCTGCACTCTCCTCCTTACTGCCGCAACAAACAGTTAACACAGCACAAGACCTTTCAACCTACTTCAAAAACAAAATTGAACAACACTGGAACAATCAATGGACTCAGACGACTGACAACAAACTCAGAAAAATAAAAGACGAAAACAAGCCATGGAAACCTCCAAGCAACATGAACAGACGAGACACGGTAGTCATCACAAGACTAAGACTTGGACATACGAAACTGACACATTCCTACTTACTTCTTGGACTTGAACACCCGACATGCTCCTGCAACCAAGACTATACAGAGCTCACAGTACAACATATACTGACTAACTGCACAAACTACACCGCATTAAGAAAGAAATACAAACTACCGACTGACATGAAAAAACTACTTCAAACACCCACCGACGAATACAACGGACTCATCCAGTTCCTTCAAGACACAAACTTCTACGAAGACATATAGAAGCAATAGTCGTCGCTAATGGCCCTGCAGTCGATGCGACGTTAAATAAAAACTAAGGAAAAAAAAAAAAAAAAAAAAAAAAACAATAAAAATATTTATTTCAGTTAAACCATAACAAGCTAAATAGGAATAAATCATAAAAATGTAAATAATAACAATAAAAATATTTATTTCAGTTAAACCATAACAAGCTAAATAAAATAAATTATAATAATGTAAATGATAAAAATATTTATTTCAGTTAAACCATAACAAGCTAAATAGGAATACCTATATCATAAAAATGTAAATAATAATAATAAAAATGTTAATTTCTGTTAAACAATATAATAACAAGGTAATAGGATGTCCTTATAAAGACGACACCTATTAATATTCAGCCAAATGGGACAAAAATAGGGGAGGAATGGGGGTGACAAAACAAAAGTCCAATACTGCCATTGTAATTTGTATATATTTACACGAAATATCATGTGTAAATAACACTCCATTGAAGACAACAACTGTTAATATTCAGCAGAATCGACCGAATGGAAGGGGGGAGGGGGGGGGGGGATTAGAGGGATGTCATTTCAACAATTTCAGGAACAGCCGATGTATTGACACAAAATTTAGTATAAGGATACTGAAGCCACTATGTAACTACGAATTACTAAATAAAATTTGACCAAGTTTTTGTTTATCTTAATTTTTTAGTGTTTATTGCTTAATTTGATGATGCTGATTATGAATATACAAGTAGTTTTTCTTAATTATCAATATTTTGGCTGTGATAATAAATTTTTCAATTTTTTTAAAAGCTACTAATATTACATGTTTATTTAATATAACTAGAGTCCTATAGAAGAAATCTAACTCACAGTACCTCAAGAATCTTCGTGACATTTTACGTTAAAAGACAACAACCAACTTTACTTATAACCTCAAAACTGCATCTACACTCACAAACAACAGGAAGGCATTTTGTGAAAAACTTCGATGTTATATCGATGTATATATAGGTTAGGTTAGGTTTTATGACTCATGTCCGGGCTTTAACTAGGAGGTCATATCGCCTACTACCAGAGCGCTCTTTCGTCACTCTGGTGGACATGAGCGCGACTCTACTGTGGGAGTCCTAAATTTTGCCTACCCTAAATTTTTATTCATCTAGGGTAGGGGTCTTTAACGAGTACCTGACATCGTACAGGCTCGGGACCATCGCTTAACGTCCCATCCGAAGGACGGCGTGCTTAAGTTTATTTTACCTCCCAGATAAAATAAACTAAGGGCCTCGGTCGGGCTACGAACCCACGACCTTGAGCTCAGAAGTCAAGCACGCATACCACTGAGCTACCGGCGCCCTCTCGATGTATATATATATTGTTGGTTTGTTACAGAAGTCGATATATTGAAGTCTTTCAGCTTTATATTAATAAGAGCCATCTGCTGGTGATTAGTTTGAACAACTACGATTGCTAGAAAAAGCGGTAAATTTGAAATTATTAAAAAACCGTTAAAATATCGAAAAGCATGGAAATCTGTAAAAAATAAATGTCATATTCGCGTTCAGCACATTACTTTCATATACTAAACACAAAGAAATAAACATCAATAATTTTTTGTTACGTAGTATTATTAGCGAAAATGGTCAATTAGTTTTAGAAGGAGAGCGGAAACTTATTTGATTAATTCGTGCTGGGGAAGTACATTGGTGATGCACCGTCGACTTTTTTCTTTTGTTTACATTCTTGGGGTCCCCCTCCTATGCTTCCCTCCCCCCATAAGATCCTTTATACTACTATTCAGACTTTGAAAATCAGGTCTTATTAAACCTGAAGGTCAGAAATCCTTTCAGTGAACTTTGCACAAAGTTTAGACTACTTTGGAGTGTCGTAATAAGTTTCTAAAGCCGTATCAGGTCACTCAGTGCTTCCTTCATAAATGTTCAACCAATATATATTTTATATTATAAATATATATATGGGTAATTTCAATACAATAATTCTTTATTTCATAAGACGTTTCGACTTCTTGTCATTTTCTAAAATCTTCTAAAAATACAAATTATTTTAAATAGTAACACCATTATAATTGTAATTCTCATAACTATTTTTTCATATAATATTACAAAGACCGATAAGGACTCACCTAATCAACCCTAATCATTCAATCTGTTTTTAGGTGAGTCCTTATCGGTCTTTGTAATATTATATGAAAAAATAGTTATGAGAATTACAATTATAATGGTGTTATTATTTAAAATAATTTGTATTTTTAGAATTGAAAATGACAAGAAGTCGAAAGAAACGTCTTATGAAATAACGAATTATTGTTTTAAAATAAATATACTTCAATTGCTTCAAATTACCATATTGAAAGATCATAAAAAGTAAGGTATAATAAATTCAAATTGATATATGGGTAATTCCATTACTTTTGTACAATTTCAAAAAAGCCGGGTTCTCGGAATAGCGCCAAATTTTAGGACATGAAAGTATGTACCAAAAAAATAGGATTCCCATAGTTTTAGCCCTATAGATCTATTTTCGTCCTCCTGCGGCCCTTAAAAGGGGCCAAAAAAGGGCTAAAAATAGCCTATTCTTCAACAATCGTTTTCTCAGCGTTGAAAACAGGTATAGACATGCAACTGGCGGCAAATGATTCGTTATTCTATGTATATTTATCTCAAAATGTCGCACATGGAGTTATCTTGTTAATACCTCGATCTAGACCGCTTATAATGTGTACACATTTTCATGAAATCTGGTATGTCTTCAAAGTGGCGCCGAATAGCGAAATCACGACCTAATTAGATCCACGAGGGCTCAATTTTTTTGTTTTTTAATACTATTTCAGGAATTTCAAGGAATTTTTTGATAGATCCAGAAGATTTGGAGATATAGCACTGCAAAGTTGGCCATTTTTACCGAAAAACTCCATAATTGACATTTTTAACCGGGCGTAACTTTTTTCTATCATAATGGAATTACCCATATACAGGGCTGCCCAGATAGGCGGGCCACAAGTGAAATAACTCCTAAACGGTTAGAGTTATCAAAATTATGCATAGGACTAAAGTTGTAGCACTCGCTGAGAGCTATAGTATGGCGTCCTCGAAAAGACAAACCAGGGCTACCCTTTTAATGGCTCAAACAGCCCTTCGAAGGGCGGGGTTCCCTTTTGACCCTTAAGTTTCATTACATTTTATTAAAGTACTAAAAAAACAAGGAAGAACTGTGCAAACAGATTTTTGATACGTCAAGTAGTTCTCGGAAAAATAACGTTTAAAGTTGCACGTTTTTCTTATTCTGAAGTTAGTTGGAATTTAATAACTTCAGAATAAGATGAACCTGCAACTTTAAACCTTTCTTTTCCGAGAACTACTTGACGTATCAAAAATCTGTTTGCACAGTTCTTCCTTGTTTCTTTATTACTTTAATAAAATGTAATGAAATGTAAGGGTCAAAAGGTAACCCCGCCCTTCGAAGGGCTGTTTGAGCCTTTAAAAGGATTATTTATGTCTTTTCGAGGACGCCATACTATAGCTCTCGGTGGGTGCTACAACTTTAGTCCTATGCACAATTTTGATATCTCTAACCGTTTAGGAGTTATTTCACTTGTGGCCCGCTTATCTGGGCCACCCTGTATATATATTTATTTATAAATATATTAATAATATAGCTCAGAGGTAGACGGTAGAGCCTACTGAGCTCAAGATCGCTGGTTCGAAGTCGATGCCTTCAAGTTTTTAGCCTTGAGCACGCCGTCTTTGGATGGGAAGGTTAAGCGATGACCCCGAGCCTGTGCCATGTCAGCTACTCGTTAAAGACCCCTCTACCTACCCTAGGAGAATCTACGTAGACTAAATTTGGGATTCCGCCAGTAGAGTCGCTCTGGCAATAGGCAATATGACCTCATAATTAATTATAACAACTGACTATATTACTATACAAAGTAATCTGTCAGAAATTCGAAGCGGAGTTTTTAGCGGAATTTCATGTTTTCTCTGACTCCAAAATGTCTACTTTTCTGACTGTGAACACGATATCTCCCGATAGAATGAATGTATCGGCATAAAATTTTCATATGTATTCCCAGAACCCTCTCAGGACGACACCTATTGTACATTAAATAAAGACCCCTTACCAACCTATTGATTGTCAGCCAAATCGACCAATGGGAACAGTAGGATCTCATTTCAAAAATCTCAATAACTGACGATATAATAAACGTATCGACAAAAGTTTTACTATGAGGATTCAGAAGCAAAAGTCAAAAATGATTCAGAAAGCATTTAACAAGTGAAAAAATATATGGTCACAAAATAACAAATGGTGTAAGTGTCTATAAATAAGTTGTGACCTCTATAAACTAACGTGGTTGCTAGACCACGGTTTTTGCAAATTTTTGAGCAAATCCAAGGTTAAGTTTGTGTTTCAGTGAATTGTTTCAACGGTCGAATATAGAATTTAATGTTTAGAAACCTTGTTTAAAACGTTTTCATATTTTACTGCGTTTTAGGTTACGTTTGATTTTTTTTCTTATTCGGCTGTTTTTTTTTAAACAAATTCTTTAATTTAAATTATTTAAAAAAAAAAATCTGCATATATATTGACCATCGCTTAGCGTCCATTCCGAACAACGACATGCTCACTTTTTTTTTATTTATCTCACTCAATTTTGAACTCAGTGAGCACGGTTTCCTCTGATCTACCGACACCCTCTGAAATTTTATATGAGAAGAAATCCCTTTTTCAGCCAAATCGGCCAAAGAGAAGAAGGTTTCAGAGGGAGAGCGGACACTTATTTGAATAGAGATAGCTTGGACGGGGGTAGTACATTAGACTCCTGACTCCCGTTACTCTCCACACTTCTATATCGACTAGCGTCCACTCCCTACTCCTGGGGGAACCCGAGTTAATTTCCCATATGGATACCAATTTACCTAATCTTCCATATTTTTTTTTTTTGGTGCCCAAAAAAGTTGCTATAGTCCTCTAATTCAATTTGGGATTTAACTGATATATAGTGTCCTCAGCGTCATTTTTGGAGTAACTGAAACCCTTTGGGACCAAATATGAAAAGATCCAAATTTGAATTTATAATCGTTTCCAGAATCCTCGAGGGAAACATCATGAAATTTGTTTGTTAAATTGATCATCATTTGAGGTAAGCCATCTAACATGAAGCGTTATCCTTCCAATCCAAAGTTCGTAAGAACAATTGTCGATGCTCCTTTTTATGTTTTTAATCTACGACCCTAAAATTCCTTTTGTCAACGACCTCAAGTCCCGTTTCCTAAACTTCCATTCTAAACTTAACACTTTTTCCTAATCTCTGTCATCCAATTCTTATCCTAATAACCCTCCCCGAAGGCTCAGGCGGTCCTGGCCGAGAGACCTTTTAGGGAGTACCGACGCTGGCCAGCTATAGGAAGTATAGAGGTTGTTATCAAGTACGCAAAATATTTAATGCCGAGTTTTTCAACGGAATTTCATGTTTTCCGACCTGTGTACGATAACTCCCGGTAGAATGAATGTATCGACACGAAATTTTCTATATGTATCCTCAGAAACCTCTAAGGACGACACTTTTTGATTTTCAGCTAAATCGGCCAAAGGGAAGACTGGGATTAGGGGGGAGGCCTAACCCAAAAACTCTAATAACTGCCGTTGTCATGAATGTTTTAACACGAAATTTTGTATTTAAATTCTTAATATCGCTAAATTGTTTTTGCCCAAACGGTCATTTGGTTTTGGAGGGAGAGCGAAAACGTTTTGTTTAATTATTGCTGGGGAAGTACATAGCCGGTTATTCACCGACAACCTTTTTTTTGTATTATTACCATTATACACATTTATAATGGTAATAGTACAAAAAAAAAGGTTCCTCAACTTAGAAGTTGAAAACAATAATACATATTATGTATTATTGTTTTCAACTTCTAAGTTGAGGAACGCGGACATATTGTGGAATTTGTAAAAATTAATAAAACAAAGTTATTTTTGAAATATTGTCTATTCCACCAAAGATATTTACACAACTACCGGTTTCGGCCTCACACCATCGTCAGGTCTAGTTATGAACTAGACCTGATATAACTAGTTATGAACTAGAACTGATAACTAGACCTGACGAGACCTTTTCGAGGCCGAAACCGGTAGTTTTATAAATATATTTAGTGGAATAGCCAATATTTCAAAAAATAAGTTTGTTTTATTTATTTATTATTGTTTTGTTAACCCCCAACGCAAAAGGAGGGGTGTTATAAGTTTGAGCCTTTGACTGCCTGTGTGTCTGTCTGTGGCATCGTAGCTCCAAGACGGCTGAACCGATTTCAAAGCGGTTTTTTTCTTTTCAAAAGCTGGTATTTGGGAGATGGTTCTCAGGCATGTTTGGTGAAAATCGGGTAGGCCATCTCCAAGATCTTCAGGTTTCATCAGAATCTGTGCAGGGATCTCGGTCTCTATTACAGCTAGAGACTTTACTCGGAGTTTGAGCTCAAATGTTTATGAGGCCAAGCCTCCCTCTAACCCTTCATACCCCTCCCCCCCCCCCAAAAAAAAAAAAAAAGCTCTCCCCACCAAGGTTTCAGTAAAAAAAAATGAACAAAAATGTTTTTTATTGTGTCGGGGGTTTTTTAAATTTTAATTTTTTAATTATTATTATGTTTTTATTGTATTTTATTTTTCTTACTTTCTCAGCTATACGAAGTATAGGGGAAGTTATGTAATCGTGTTTCTTATATTGTACATTTTGCCATTTATTATTTCACATTATCCTATTGTGAACATGCTCAAATACAGCTACCTCCACGAGATGCAAGACGTTGTTTAAGGAAGATTGTTATGCAGAACTGGCAACAAGCATACGTTGAAGAATCTACATCAAAAGGAAGGGAGCACTATTCTGTACAAAAGACGGTAGAACTAAAACCATGGTTCCAGGACCATGGGCTTGCGTCGTCTGGAGGTAGTTCAGTTGAGCAGGCTTCGGACGAACCATGGGCGTGTCAACAGGAACCTACACGTCATCAAGGTGACTAATAGTTCTCAGTGCGACCGGTGCGGCAGCACAGAGGATATGGACCTCGTGATACTGAAGTGTCTGAAGTAGGAGGAGACTAGACGAAAGTATGCAGACCTCAACCGGACGACACCCTGCAAGTTCGGCTGAAGAACCCCGTCAAAGATAAATATAAAAAACTAACAGACTTTCTTAAAGACATTGAAATAGTAATTTAATTTATTTACAATCTGTAAACATTTTTTTTTTTTTTTTGCTTTTTTTTTCTTATTTTTTTTTTTTTCTTTCTTTATAATTCATCACTTTACTTATAATTGTATTGCTGTTATGTTGTTGTTTTCACATGACAGTATAGTTCGTTATTGAGCTGTTGTCAATAAAAAAAATAAAAAAAAAATTATCCTATTATCCACAATTACCAAGAAATTTACTTACGATTTGTACCGATTTGTAAATATGCATAAAAAAAATTGATCATAAGCCCCCCAAGTTTTGAAAATTTAATTACCTATTGACTTATTGAATGTCATACTTGATCATTAAAGAACATTTATTTTGGAGTTGATTAATATTTTAATTGCTATTGACTTTTTCGTATTTCATTAAAACCTTTGAAGATGAATAAATATCAACAAAAGGGCAAATTAATTGAATCGTTATGAGATAAATATTTGTTTTAGTTTTATTTTTTTATTTTTCAACCCTTAAATAACAGAAATAATGGTCGGTGAATTACTGACAATGTTCTTCACCAGCTCAAATTAATCATCTATGTTTTCGCTGTTACTATACAAGCAATTTGACTGAAAATAATTAAATGGATAATTAGTTATTATGCCTCATGCCCGGGCTTTAACTACGAGGTCATATCGCCTACTATCAGAGCGCTCTTTCGTCACTCTGGTGTACATGAGCCCGACTCTACTGTGGGAGTCCTAAATTTTGCCTACCTTAAATTTTTATTCACCTAAGGGCAAGAGGTCTTCAACGAGTACCTGACATCGTACAGGCTCGAGGCCATCGCTTAACGTTCAATCTGAAGGACGGCGTGCTTAAGATTATTTTACCATTCAGATAAAATAAACTAAAGGCCTCGGTTGGGTTTCGAACCCGCGATCTTGAGCTCAGAAGGCAAGCATGCATACCACTGAGCTAACGGCGCCCCTCTGAACCAATATATAATATTTGGTGTCGATATATTCATTAGATCGAACGGGTTTTAAAATTCAAACTTCCATCCCCTCTACTCCCCTTTATTGAAATTTATTCTATAAGTATCGTGAAACGGCGTAGCTAGGGGGGGGGGGGGGGGGGGGGAACACGCCTCCCCCCCAGAATGCCCGGTACCCCCCAGAAAAGTGCACAACTCCACCACAGACAAACATTACAGTATACATTGGAAGGATATAGAATGGTTCAGTTCCCAGTCAAAAGTTATTCGGATTCAAATTACGCTTTCTTAAAGTTTGGACTCCAACGAATGTTGCCAATCGGCGAAGTATGAGAGTTTAGCGAATGCATCGTCGGTAGTGTCACAAAAAAGTGCGCGGCAACCTTAAAATCTCTTCAGAAAACTCCGGACGGAACTGAACTAAACTGATGAAAATTTTCATTTTTGATTTTTTTTGTTGATTATTTTGTTATAACATACTAATATTTTGTGTCTGGTACCTGATCGTTAATTATTAAGTTTAATTAAACTTAAACTAAAAATATAGTTGTAAAATGTAATCTTATTGTTTTATTATCTCGGCTGCCCCCCCCCCCCCCCTCCAGGCCACCAGAGAATAATGCTAGCTACGCCAATGTCATAAAATGATGTGACAGACGTGAAATGTTTGGGTTCATGGACTGAAAAGCTGAAATTCTGGCGAAAACTTAGTTTAGAATTTTTGACCGATTATATAGCCTTAGGCGAGAGGACCGGTAACTCAGTGGTTGTGTGCTTGTTTATTGAGCTCAAGATCCCGGGTTCGAAACCCTTGGGTTTTTTATCTGGGAGGTGAAAAAACCTTAAACACGCCTTCCTTTGCTTATCCTAGGTAAATAAACCAGGATAGACAACATTTGGGACTCCCACAGTAGAATTAGACTCATGTCCAACGGAACGACGAAAGAGCGCTCTGGTAGTAGGCGATTTAATCTCGTAGTTAAAGCCCAGGCGTGAATCACAATAATTAACTGCAGCCGTAGGGAAGAGGTCGAAGGGCTGAACTCAAATACCCTAAGAACTTCTGTATCGACACGATGTTGAGGGATGTTCTTGAGGAAATATTTGACCAACGTTTTGGAAACTATTTATTCTCTTCTTCAGGTCCTTAAAGTGTTTATAGTGGATGTGTGTAGTGAAGGTGGTATGTGTGGTTCATGTGTAAGTCTGCTATTGATTTGAGGGAGTGCGGAAACTTAATTGATTAATTCGTGAAGGGGAATGGCAATAAGACACTGGGCCTTTTGTATCTGACATGTCGTAGTGGCATACTGTACCAAGAACGGCTCCATATAGTAGACAATATGGTGGAGGTTTACTCAATTCAATTGGATTGATGTGACTGTATGAGTGAGGTAAGTTGACGGATGTGAGTGTCATATGACTAAAGGGCTGAGTCAGATGATTGCTATGTGATTGTGTCATCTGAGTCTAGTCGTGAGCCCAGGTGCTGAGCGGCACAAGACCCACCCCCTGATGAAGACATTCAACAGCCGCAGATGAAACTTTAATACACCCCTAGGAGGGGGGTTTGCCAATCTGCAGACTTGGTTGGAACAGCTGGTTCTGGCAAATTGAAGGAGCACGATGTGTAACTCACAAGAGACATTGTCAACCGTGCTTTATCAGGACTCTCTGGCTGAAAGACCGAACAACGAAACTCGTATAATGTGTCGGAAGGATGTTTTATCAGGACACTCTGGCTGAAAGACCGAACAACGAAACTCGTATAATGTGTCGGAAGGATGTTTTATCAGGACACTCTGGCTGAAAGACCGAACAACGAAACTCATATAACGTGTCGGAAGGATGTTTTATCAGGACACTCTAGCTGAAAGACCGAACAACGAAACTCTTATAATGTGTCGGAAGGATGCTTTATCAGGACTCTTGCCTGAAAGACCGCACAACCAAACTCATATAACGAGTAGGAAGGATGTTTTATCAGGACTCTCTGGTTGAAAGACCGAACAACGAAACTCATATAATGTGTCGGAAGGATGCTTTATTATAACTTTTCAATCAGACACTCAGACATCATCGCGAAAATAATCAACATTCATATTGAAACGTTAAAATCCGGTGAAACCTCGATCTCAGATTTTCGCGCGATTACATTACTTCCTTATACTATAGGTGTAATAAGAAAGTAAAAAAAAAAATGGTACTTAAAGTAAAAGTTGACTTCAAAGTCTTCAGCTACTCATAAATCTTGCCAAGAAGAAGTTCTAGGAAATGAGATCAAAGTCTTGTTGTTTTCTTGTCTTTTGTTACGGAGACGAACAGGTCTTAGGAGACGATGTTAATATTCTCAGCTGTATACCACCTTGAGAGAACATTCCTCTGAAAGAGATAATTTGGAGACATAGCTCAGTTGTACCTCTTCAGAAATACGAGAATCTCATATTAAATTCTTAAGTATTTGAAATGCGATATTTTTGTGAGGATTAACAAAGAAATTAGCTTATCTACTCACTTAGATAATAAAATGTACAAAACATTGTTAGGTGTCGTTCTTATGGAATTTTGAATTTATTTATAAAATTTCGTGTCAATACGTTCATTACATCGGAAGTTATTAGAAGTTTATTGTAAATTTCATTTTTAGAATATTGGAGATTGTTTCTATAGAGCAAATTAATGTCTATTACTATATTCTAAATTTTATTAATTTAGATAGAGTACAAAAAAATAATAAAGATATTGAAAAATGAATTAAAGATGAGATTTTCATATTAAGTTTTTGTTAAATACTTGTTATTTACAGTTTAAGTACAAAATGGTTTGACCTAATGTTTATTACTTTGGTTTTATTTAAAGTCATTATAATATTTATTATAATATTTCTCTTGGCTGTATGTATACAAGTAAATGTGCCCATTTATTATAATATTTAGAAATTTATTAAGCAGTAATATTCTTACTTTTTTTATTATATCGGTTGTATATTCAAATTATACCCCAACTCGCTACAATAAGCCTTAATTGGCTTCAATGTAATAATAAATAAATAAAAAAAAAAATTTCATTTTTAGGTCATCAGGGGGTCAAAAAAC
The DNA here is from genome assembly GCA_963662175.1 of Aradus depressus. Classification (NCBI taxonomy): domain Eukaryota; kingdom Metazoa; phylum Arthropoda; class Insecta; order Hemiptera; family Aradidae; genus Aradus; species Aradus depressus. Next base: position 3,884,026 of record OY759226.1, on the reverse strand, counting down.
CTGAAATTCGTATAACTGTTGAAATGGTCATCTGTAAAGCACGAATTCAAGTTCTTTTTTGTTTCCCCTTAGAGCTTTTTCAACCCCCCTTCTCTTTGGCCGATTTCACGAAAAATTAATATGTGTAGTCCGCATAGCCGGATTTATCACGGGGCCAGCGGGATCAATATTTTTTACTTTCGAACCAAAAAAAAAAAAATAAATAAAGTTCTGAAAACCCTAAAAGTACAAAAAATAGTTTTGAAAGAAAATTTTGCAAAATAATGTACAATCTACTTTTTGCAATGTAGAAATAGCTCTGATGGATGGTGGGAATGATGGTAACAAACTGCAGCGGGGAAAGATATTTTTCGAAAATGAAGCTCATTAAAAACAGATTGCGAACGAGTTCAGAAAGTAATATTCTTCGTAATTTGAATTTTGATGAGCTTATAACCATTTAGGCGCTACTGTTCTAAACAGCTGAACTTACAATTAGACAAGATCACTACGAAGAAAAGTAAAACATCGATGTTTTGGAAACTTCTTTCAACGCTTATTTTTGCGTTTAGTTGATCGCAAGTAATTCTAACTTAATGAGATTTTTTTTTTTTTTTTTCTATAATTTACAAAGAGGTATATTTAAAAATGTATGAAGAATATATACAACAAGTAATTGAAAAAATGGCAATCTCAAAATGTCAAGAAGAGAAATCATGCAGTGGTGACGCTCCCTAGTCACTGAGTCGCACTCACTGTCACTGTCTGACCTGAGAAGGTCTCTAGACCATTCGCATTTAAGGCACCATTAATGTGGCTACTATAGAATAATAGTTATATAGGAGGAGAATAATTTTTTGTCTCTGAATTTAGCTAACTCGATGACAAGATGCAATAAGGTGCATTGGCTACTGTATGAAAAATTTTGGATTGCAAGGATTGAATGCGCTGAAGATTGAAAGCTTTGGCAGAAGCCCACAGTCCATAAGTCCACTTCGTCTTGTGTATTGCGTTATATATTAGTCATTTCGTTTTCAGTTAATTTTGATATTTTGTCTACTAGTCTTAATAACATTTTATATCGTCTGTTCATTTCTTGTCTTTTTTACGTTTTTTAAGGCAAAAAATTGCTATACTCTGGCTTGTGTAGTAAATGTCAGACTCATGGACCTTTCAGACCAATATGTAAGATGGTTTTATTATGAGAATGTCAAATTTTTTATGAGCTCAAGAAAATGCCATGTGTGTGTATATATTGCAAGTTAATGCCACCGTAATCTCTTTTCCAGCTCTTAAAGATTACGAGACTTTCAAGGCTTTCGTAGTACTATCCCCAACTCAGCGAAGTATATGGGGAGTTGGTCAGAAATTCGATATTGAGTTTTCATAGGAATTTTATGTTTTCCGACTTCCTGATATCTTAACACAAAAACTCTTAGTAACATAAATAAAAACAAAAATATTGTTTAACTTTCATATTTCACAAAAATTTAGGGCGCCGCACAGTGTGAAATTTATGAGTTTTGATTTTAAAAATTCGAGCCCCCGCTCAATTTTTGATTGATTTGGATGAAACTAGATGCAAAATGTTTGTGAAAGCTGGCTTTTTATCAGATAACTGCGGGTTTTACAATCAAGGTATTATATGCCAGTGGCAAAAATAGCCAATATATTGAATTTGGACCACTTTAGGCCAAAATGACAACATTAGGAGCACTTTTGGCTAAAATAAAAATTGAATTCGTAATCAGCGACCCAAAAAACATTAATTTAAGTTGTAAAAATCTGTTAACAAAAACTTAAACAAAAAAAATTAAAATTTTTTAAATTTCACGGGGTTTTGGCAGCTGTCAATTGGCATATAATACCTTGATTGTGAAACCCGCAATTACCTGATAAAAAGCCAGCTTTCACAAATATTTTGCACATAGTTTCATCGAAATTTAGCGGGGGCTCGAATTTTGAAAATCAAAACTCATAAATTTACACTGTGCGCCGGTAGCTCAGTGGTATTCTTGCTTACTGTGATCGTGGGTTCGAACCGCGGCCGAAGCCCTTAGGTTTTATGATCTGGGAGGTGAAAAAACATTGAGCACGCTGTCCTTCGGATGGGATGTTAAACAATTGCCCCGAGCCTGTACTATGTCAGCTACTCGTTAAAGATCCCTATCCTAAATGAATAAACCTAAGTAGGCAACATTTAGTATTCCCACAGTAGAGTCGGATTCCTGTCCGCCAGAGCAAGTAGTAGGCGATATGACTTCATACTTAAATCTCGGGCATGAGTCATAATAACTACCTAACGTTATATCATCACCAGCAAAAATGTCAAAAGTGACATTTAAATATGCTAGGTTGTTCATATTTAGACAATCCTGACCTGACATTAACCTAAGGCTGTGACACCCTGTCCTCTAGGGAAGTCCAAAGAGGAGGGGGTGAAGACCTGCCTTTATATAACATTTACAAATGTTTGAGTTGTCAAGAATATAATTTATAAAAATCACCGGCAATGTACTTCCCCAGCACGAATTAATCAATTATTTTTTCGCGCTCCCTCCAAAGCCAGTCGACCGTTTGGCCTAAAACTCAATATACGAGTATTGTGGCTTCCGAATCCTCATACTAAATTTTGTATCGATATATTAATATTAAATTGGCAGTTTTGGAGTATTTGAGTCGAGTCCCTTTTCTCTGTCTTGTCTCCCTTGCCCTTCGACTGATTTCGCGGAAAATTAATATGTGTCATCCTTTTGAGGTCTTGAATTGAAAAAAAAAAAAACCTACAGCCTCATAACTTTCGAACTGTTTTCTCGTGGACACTTGAAATGTCTATCAGTGTATACTAACATTCAAATAATTATACAATTAAACAAAAATATATTTTATTTGGTATTACTTTTGCATTACTTCCATAACTAATTTCCAGGAAATCTCTGGAAAATAAACGTCATTTTTTGTAAGGGTTCCTTTCTCGATATACTTTTAAAAAAAAATTGAGAAGAGATCTAAACCATCTGAAGTTGAGGTAAGCTATTTAATCTGGAAAAAAAATAGAGGTCTTGATATTGAAAGAAGCTGATTCAATTTAGAGTATTGAAATCCCTGGAACGATGTCTTGGAATCCCGACGGCTCAGATAGCTTCCAGAGCCAATTTAGGGTCAAATCCTGGATTTCCAAGTTCTTTATCTCAAAAAAGCCTCTTTTGACCTATCTCTCCAGTCCTTAATATTTCAAATCTTTAGTCGATTCCTTTTTCCATTAAATTCGTACCATTTATTTTATATCTTGGGTCGGTCTTTCTACTATTCTTCCTCAACGTGCTAGCTCATCTTTTTCCAGTCAAAAACCTATAAAACAAGACGAATTATAGAAGTTATAGGTTATAGAAGTTCCGTCATGAAATACAGACTTTGAAAATAGGAAAATGAGTACAGGTAAGTATAATGCTGGGTCAGAAAAATTCTATTTGGAGTTTTCTTCGGAATTTCATGTTTTCTCACCTGTGGTAAATAAAGAAATTGTTAATGTAAAATTAAAATAATTGAATAACAATTAAATAAATAATGAAATAATAATTAAATAAACAATTTATTTATTTATATATTTACAACGGCATAATAACATTTGCCATTAGCAATTGTGATAAATAGAGCAGTGTCAGGTGCGTGGCTGTACTGCTGAGGTACGTGACCGAAGAGGAGTCCAGGCTAGTCCTGGAGCAGGGTCCCTCTGCCATATCCGCTTGAGGCGTCGTGGTGGATTTGTGGGGAGAGTGTTTGTAGATAATTCTTGTATAAGTGGATTGGCGTGATGATGGAGTTTGTCGTGAAAATTTTGATATCGTGTCTTGATAACAGAAGGTACAAATGGGATGTTGAGGTCATTATGTTATGTGAGGTTGGAAACGTAAAATGGTGCATTGGCAATGTGGCGTAGTATGATGGATTGTATTGACTGAAGGCGTTGTATGTTTGATTTTTTGGCTGATTCCCATATCTCGATGCCGTAAGTCCAGATGGGTTTTAGTATAGTGTTGTAAATGTGAAGTTTGTTTTCAAGCGATAATGTCGATCGTCGTCCGATGATTGATTTCAGTCGTCCAAATCGTCTTTTGAGGTCTGTGCGTTTCAGTCTGATATGAGTTGTCCAAGTTAAACGTCTGTCTAAATGAAGTCCTAGAAATCGTACAGTGTCGGATGCAGGAATGGGCTGGTTGTTAATATAAACTGGTGGACAAGTGTTGTGTCTGAGGGTAAATGTGGTTTGCAGAGATTTGTCTCTATTAATTTTTATTCTCCATTTGTTGGCCCAATCTGTTAGCTGGTGTAAATGTTCCTGTAAGTGTGAGCTTGCTTGTGTTGGGTCTGAGTGTGTTGAGAGAATGGCTGTGTCGTCTGCGTACGTAGCGAGTAGTGTGTTTTCGTGTTGTGGAATGTGTGATGTGTAGAGAGAGAAGAGTAGGGGACTGAGGGAACTTCCTTGGGGGACTCCAGCTTTGATCTCCAAAAAATGCGATGAAGAAGATCCCTCAGACACCCTAAAGTTTCTGTTCTCTAAGAATGACTTAAGTATTAAATAATATGTGTGAGGAAGGTGAGTTTTAAGTGTGTATAGCAAGCCTGGGTGCCAGACACGATCAAACGCTTTTTCAATGTCCAGAAATACGCCTGTGCAAAACTCTTTTCTTTCAAAGCTGGTGGCGATGTAATCGACCAAACGATGGCACTGGTGTATTGTCGAATGTTTTTGTCGAATAAATAAACAATAAAACAATAAATTACCGCATTTCCTGTAGAAATTTTATAACTGGTCTTCTATTTAATTTTGATTTCTACAGTAATTTCCGAATAGGGCCCTAAAAAAGTTCAAGACGTGCAATTTTTAAAAAAGTGCACTTAATTTTTATATAAAAATTTCAATTAACAAACTTTTTATTTGGATTTCTAAAGAGAAGCCATCTTACTTCTAAATTTTACAAAAATATTAAATCCAATCAATTTAAATTTTTCCAAATTACATTTTTACTCATTTGTTTTAAAAAAAAAATTGCTTTTTATAGAAAAATAAATATAATTAATTTTTTAATATTAATAATTTAATCATTTTAATGTGTGTATTTTTTTTATACACACCCTTGAAAATATGAAGATGGCTGATGTAGTGAGAAGTGACTATTTCACAGGTTGTCTGACCTCTCACAGATTTTATTTATATTTGCTAGCCGGCTTTTGAGGTTGCCCTTATCATCAGGCAGTCTGATAAAATAATTTTGAAATTAACATAATTAAAATGTTTTAATAAATAAAATTTAAATAAACTTGCATAAAAAATTAACAACATTAACAATTTAAAATTTCATGGATTGGGACAGATATGTTATTTCTGTTCCCCATCTGAGTGACAACTGCTCCAGTAATTATTATTAATAGTAATTAGTACGATAATATTAATTTCAAAATTATTTTATCAGACTGCCTGATGATAAGGGCAACCTCGAAAGAGGGCTAGCCAATATAAATAAAATCTGTGAGAGGTCAGACTATATTTTATTTTACAACCTGTGAAGTAAAAAAATGTCTATGTCTGAATGAATGTATCGACAGGAACTTTTATATGTGTAGCATAATAACTGATATTTCATAGGTAAATTCAAAGTCAGATAAGAACGACACCTATTAATTTTCAACGGAATCAGTCGAAGGGGAAGGGAGGATTACATGGGGCTCAATTCAAAAATCCCAAAAACTGGCGATGTATCGATATGACATTTTATATTTAAATTTAAAACTCCATAAGGATATCACCTATTATTTTTCTGCGAAATCGGTCGAAGGGAGGAATTGAGAACTAAGAATTTGATGTGAAGATTCAGAAGCCACTATGTAATGGGATTGGTCCGATGGTCGGAGCAGTCACAAAAATCACTGAGGAATCGCATGACCGCCATTATTTGAAGGTGAACTGAGGGCGCCACGGTCGTGGGATACCATAAAAAAAAAGTCTGTCTGGAAAAAATAGACAGAAAAAAGCAAAATAGTAACATCCCAGAGAAGCTTAAACACATCCACCACGTAAATCAAATCCTGAGTTATAGCCCAAACGATTGATTTTGGAGAGAGAGCGGAAACTTAATTGATGAAGGTAAATATTTTGCGTTAGTTCACCGACATCTGTTCGTTCGCTGTGCAACAAATTTGGCGGGAAGTGTATGACTATGTGCTCATTTCTCTCCCACTAGCGTCAGTTAGTTCAACCTCCCTACAAACAGACTGTATATAAGATAGGTTACAGGAAGCCGAGTCCGATTTGTGGAGGCTAACATTTGGTTTAAGGATATCTCGCGAGAGGGAACCCTGATCCCTCGGGAAATACACACAGACCTATAGGATTTATAGGAGTATTGACATAAAAGGCTCCTATACAGCCCTCAATTTATAGGACAAACCCTTCCGACAAATCCCTCTATATATTTTCTAGTTTTCTTTTCTTTTCTTTTTTTTTCTTTTTTCTCTCCTTAGAATTTGTGTCTTTACGGTACATATTCTTTACCTTAATATTCTACTGAGATATAATCTATTCTCTGAATTATTGTATAGAGAGAGTAAAAAAAATATATATATATATCTACTAAAAATACTTCTAAAAAATGTCAGTGAATCACCAGCAAAGTACTTGCCCAGCGCGAACTCCTAATTTCCCGTTCTGTCTCTGAAAGCAATTTACTAAATTTCGTTGATAATAATAATAATAATATTTATTTCAGTTAAATCATAACATAGTAATAGGATACGTCATAAGAATGTATACATTAAGATAGCTTTTAAATTAGATACAAAAACAGATATTAACTCTTACGAGTCTGACTCAAGTCGGAGGAGAAACGGCCCTCCGGCCGCCATTTATTGCATACACTGCCTAAACCGTTGAAGATATACCGAAATGATGTATGGAGGAAATATTGGCAATAAAAAGTTCAACACAAAGTCCGGTAGAGCATGTACCTATCTGTATCAGATAGCCTTCAATATAAATTTTTATCTGTATAACCCCAATCAGCAGATTGCGGGGGTGGGGGGGCCGAAACATAAAATAGCTCATTAACGGTTGACTTTTCGAGGTTAATGTATATAACCAAACGTTGTATAAAACGCAACAGCGTCATCAATGGTACATTCCACCCATACAGCGTAGAGGGTAAAGGAGTACTGGCCTCTTGTACAGGTGGGGTGTACCACTGAAGATGACACTGCCGTGTTGAAAACTAGTGAGATGACGTGTTTTGTTTCTATGATATATAAGTCGTCAACTATTCTCTGCGTATATAGTTGATGTGACAATTTTCCCCGTTTTCCAGAGTCTCAGTTCCAAGGAGTTGCCAACTTGTAATCCCTTTATGTAGATTGTGGTCACGGAGAAGCGATTAGCCAAGTCCAAGTCCTAAGTCCTAATCCTTGGACTTTCTAATCCCCGAACAAGACTCCTTACTGTTAAGTACTTGTTCTCTGAAAGCTGAAGACAACTGGGCTTGTTCCGTCCACTTTCCCAGACTGCTAAACTGTCAATTACATCTCTCAACGTTTTAAGATAATCGTTTCGTAAAAAAAAAATAATAGTACTTTTTTTAACGTACCTAATTATTAGGTTTATAAAAATAAAATAAAAAATAAATAATAAAAATACATAAATGAATATACCAAGGGAATAAAATAAATTATTACACAAATAATAATAACTCATATTGTTTACAATATTATTCTTACTTTGTTTTTTCAACATTTTTTTTCGTTTTTATTTTTCACTAGTTTATTTTCATTGTTTTAATCGTTGCCTTTCATTAACATTTAATATTTAATATTTCTTTAATTAATTCTTAACGCTATGTTAAATTGGTTAGTTAAAGTTTAAATTGAAGCGTTAAGAAACTAACCCCTTCTAATAATAAAAATAAAATAGAAGAATTCCGATTTCGCGGAAACTTATTAGGGTAGGTCGGTTGGTTATTGTGACTCATGCCCAGACTTTAACTTCCGGCGCGCCGGTGAATCTTATACTTTTTTTCCACCAAAAATTCCTGAATATTGATAGGTGTCGTCCTTATGGGGTTAAGGCTAAATGGGACGCCTGGTGTGCGAGAGACAGAAGATGGTCAGCATAAACAGAATTGAAGGCTCGATTTTTTTTTTTTTTTTTTTTTTTTTTTTTTTTTTTTTTTTTTTTTTTTTTTTTTTTTTTTTTTTATGCTGCCCTTATTCAAAATTCTGAATAAAAAATGTTACGTATTATATTTGCCGAAAAAACGAGGTTAAGCGCAGATAACATAAAAAATTATGTGTTCAACCCACATAAAAAAATCGGATGAATAGTTTCTTACCGAATTCATTGTATTTATACAGAACATACAAAATAACACATAGTAAATAACAGAGGGCGCCGGTAGCGCAGTGGTATGCGTGCTTGCCTTCTGAGCTCAAGGTGCTAATTATCTTTGGTTTTCCCTTCCCTTTTTTTAGTTTTTGTTCTTCTATGTGTTCTTCGAGTGTGTTGAACTCTGAATTTGAGGCTACACACAGACTCACAAGTTAGTTTCCACTCTCCCTCCAAACCTTTAGTAACTTCACTTGTTGTCCTCTACGGTTTTTGCTATTTTGAGGGTCTTTCGATTTCTCAATTTGACTTTATGGGGTGGGGTTCAAATGTATGTTTCCGCTCTCTGCAATGACTGTATTGACACGAAATTTCACATGTATATTCAAAGTTTACATGTAATTATATATATTCAAAGTCTTATTAGGAGTTAAATCGGTCGAATTGAAGGGAGGGGGGGATTAGAGAAATGATGCTCGACGTAAATACCCTAACAACTGCCAATGTAATGAATGTATCGACACAAAATTTAGTATGTGGATTCAGAAGCCATTGTGTATATCAAATATTTAGTTTTAGCCCAAACGGTCGATTTGTTTTGGAGGGAGAGCGAAAACTTAATTGATTAATTCGTGGTGGGGAAGTACATAGGCGGTAACCAACTTTTTTGATACATCGTAGCTTTAGGTAATGTAAGCAATGTTACTGCCGAGCAACGCCGGTTCAACATGCTACCATCTATTAATAATGAAAGCTCAGCTATATGTATAATAATGAGAGGTTATGCCCTCTGTAAAGCTAATTCCTCACTGAGTCGACTGCTGTAAGTGAACTGAAGGGGTAGTTATGGGTAGGTAAGGGCTGTAGGCTTCCAACTAGCAAGATAGATGAAAGGGAAGATATTGAACACGGCAAGCCCTTCATTTGTCGGGTAGTTAGCTGGTAGGGCCACTTCGAGCCCTGATTTATATAGGTCTGAGGGCACAGTTCTCTAAACATTGTTAGATTTAGTCTCTACGCTAGTAGCTCGATCTATATCTAGTCTTCTGAAAAATCGCTTGTGATGTGAATCTCCGACAGTGCACTTCCAGTCGACCGTTTGCATTGATTTACATAGATGCTACTAAATCCTCAAATTAATTTTTTTCCTATAAATTTATTACATCGATAGTTATTAAGGTTTATGAATTGAGCCCCCTTCCCTTTCGGCCGATTTCGCTGAAAAGTATCAGTTGTTGTCCTCATGAGGTTGTGACTTTAAATATGAAATTTCATGTCGATACTTTGATTAAATCGGCAGTAATTGGACTTGTTGAGCCTCTCTTCTGTCAATTTCGCTGAAAATCACTGAATGTCATCTTTATGGGGTTATGAATTCATTCCCCCTTTTCTCGATTTGGCTGAAAAACAATAGGTGTCGTCAAAACAATAGGGGGGGGGGGGGGGGGGGCACGTGCCCCCCCTGGCCATAGCAAAAACCAAGAAAATTTAAGCAAACTAAAAAACATGTTAGATTAAAAATTCCGTCTTATTGGTCTCTGCATGCTAAGCGTACACAGAAACTTCTTGTGTTCAAGGAAAACGTTCGAGAACCCTTCAAAGTAGAAGTTCTTTCACGATTTTCAGAGGATTGTGCGACAATTGTGCTTTACTTAAATGTACATGTACAAAACAAGTCATATTACATTTATTTAAATATACATGAATTCGATCATTTCATTTCCTCGCTCAAAATCTTCATTTATGTTATACTCTATACTCTTAAAGCTGATTTTAAATACGCAGTAAAAATGCAAAGCGCAGAAGCAGTAAATGCACGTTTTTGACTGTGATTGATTTAATTCTAAAAGCACAGAAACCACAGCATGCATTTGCTGCTGCTGTGCTTTGCATTTTTGCTGCTCATGGGGGTCGAGTCTCCCAAATTAATAACAAAAAGTCTGCAACGCTAACCACGGAAACTGCGGGCTGTGTCCCCGGGAGTCTATACCCCCCCCCCAGTTTTTTTTTTCGTATTTAGGATTTAGAGGTAATTTTAAAACATTTAATGTCCATATTTATGGATATTACACCGCATCGTTTTTTTGATCGATTACATTACTTATTTACTGAACTGAACCATTGTTATATTGTTCATTGATTTATTCATTTTATATATTCATTTGTTTAATTCCATTCAAATAACAATAATTGTTGCCTGTTTTGTGTTTAAAAGTAGTTTGTTCTTGGTTAAGTAATCACTTGAAGCCCTTTCAAACAGTATACCAATGAGAATTCATAGAATAGTGACTTCTGAAACTATATATATATATATATCGGATATGAGAGTTGAGAGATTCAGTCAGCTGTTCTATTGATAGAGTAACCAGTTAGTAACTGAAAATGTAAATAGTTGCTTTCAGTGGTGATGCAGTTTTCCAATATTTGTTTGTGAATTAAGTCTTTTGAATTTAATTTATGATGTTTCTTTTGAACTGAATAGTTTTTAACAATTTATATAAAGACAGTTGGAGGGCGCCTGGAGCTCAGTGGTATGCGTGCTTGACTTCTGAGCTCAAGATCGTGGGTTCGAAACCCGGCCGAGGCCCTTAGTTTATTTTTTCTGGGGGGTAAAATAAACTTAAGCACGCCGTCCTTCGGGTGGGACGTTAAGCGATGGTCCCGAGCCTGTACGATGTCAGGTACTCGTTAGAGACCCTTACCCTAGGTGAATAAAAATTTAGGACTCCCACAGTAGAGTCGGGCTCATGTCCACCAGAGTGACGAAAGAGCGCTCTGGTAGAAAGCAATATGACCTCGTAGTTAAAGCTGGGCATGAGTCATATAACCTAACCTAACCAGCCATGATGGCCGTGCAGGCTAGAACGTAGGGTTTTGGTCGCATAGTCTCACCTTGGTTTGCGGGTTCGAATCCTGTCCGGGAGTGTGTTTTATTTCGTAGATAGAACTTCCTCCCGGGACCATGGATGTCGTAAATAACTAGATAACACAGTGACATGGCTAATATGCATCGAACATAAGGCCAAAAAAAACAAAAAAAAACAAAGTTGTGTGTTTTCTATTCACATTTTGAGTCCCTAGTATAATCTCGAAAACTACTAAACCGATCTGGATCATTCTTTATCCGTTGGAAAGATTATTTCTTACCGGTGGACATAGACTTTATTAAAAGGAAACTGAGCAGTGATGGTAAAGAAAAAAAAAGACGCTGTCTTCCCACTGCTTTATTTTTTACGAACTGTTTCTCAACGTGACATCATCATGATTAGTGGTACATCCCACCTGTGTAGTGTGGAGGAAGATATATTGGTCAGAAAACCGATTCTAGTGAAAAATACAATAGAAACAATATATTTTGTTCCTTTGATTATCCTATCGTTGAAGATATATCATATTAATGTATAGAGAAAGTATTGGTGAAAAAACGTTCTACAAAATAGTTTTCGAAAGTATATACCTATCTATAACAGTCTTCAATAAGTGTTTTTGTCTCTAAATCTGTAGTTTCGTTTACGCAATGATGAAATCAAACATATAGCAAATCAGATTTTTAGAAATCTGTAACAGTAGTAAGTTGTTGTGACTCATGCCAAAGAATCAACTACGAGGTCATATCGCCTACTAATAGAGTGCTCAGTCGCTGCTCTGGTGGAAATGAACCCAACTTTACTGTGTGAGTCCTAAATGTTGCCTCAGGTCTATTCACAGAGTAGAGGGGTCTTTAACGAGTACCTGACATCGTACAGGCTCGGGACCATCGCTTAACGTCCCATTCAAAGGACGGCGTGCTCAAGGCGATCTTGAGCTAAGTAGACTAGCTCTGAGCTACTATTAATTCTCCACGACAATGGTTATGTACAATATGGTGTTCCGAAATATATGAATATGTGAAGAATATAGCCCTTTCCCTTCCAAAATGATCCTCTGCCCTATAACAGGGGACAAGGTAAAATACAGGATATCATGTTAGTGAATGATTTATAGTCTATGATTGAAAAATCCACATCACATGCAAGCTAACCAGGCAAATGGATAAGATACGAGGGATATTGACTCAATGAAGGGAAGGAGAAGATGGGGAATTTTAAGGGCAGGGTACTTGGGTCACCGTCCTGTTTTTTTCCCCGTTTTTTCCCCTCCCCCCTCCCTTTACCCTTTTCAAGGGGTAGGGCTTTTTCCCCTTCACACAGGGAAAGTTATATAAAATATCTTACACTAGACCCGTCTTTCGACACCCCTCTTTCTCCTTTCCGCTGCCTCGGAATAAATGTGTGCATGTCAGCAACTCACCAACGCAAGATTTAACAGTTTTTTTTTTTCTTTTTGTTTTTTTTGTTACTTCTCCAGATATAGAGAATGGGGGAACTTATGTCATCGGTCAAATATTGGATTGTCATCGGAAATTTATTTTTTTTGATTTAATAAAATAATAAACATCGGCTATGTCGGACTGCTGTACTGGGGAACAGTGATCGTTATAGCTCTCTGCTTCTATTTAGCACTAAAGATGGTCGATATGACTGAAAACTGACAGCCTGAAAATAATGCCAACTGTTACTCAGCAAATACTAGCTGGGATGGCGGCTGTTGCTCAGGAAATACTTGCTGGGAAGCCAGCTGTTGCTCAGGAAATACTAGCTGGGATGACGGCTGTTGCTCAGGAAATACTAGCTGGGAAGCCAGCTGTTGCTCAGCAAATACTAGCTGGGATGACGGCTGTTGCTCAGGAAATACTAGCTTGGAAGCCAGCTGCTGCTTGACAAATACTAGCTGGAATGACGGCTGTCGCTCAGGAAATACTAGCTGGGAATCCAGCTGCTGCTTGGCAAATACTAGCTGGGATGCCAACTGTTGCTCAGAAAATACTAGCTGGAAAGCCAGCTGTTGCTCAGCAAATACTAGCTGAGATGATATTTATTGTGCCTCTTGCCCGGACTTTCTTGGTTTATTCACCTCGGGTGATACCGCAAAGGCTCGGAACCATTGCTTAACGTTCCATCCCCGAAGGACGGCATTCTATAAATTGTTACCCCTTCCAGATAGATAAAAACCATGCCTTGGCCGGGTTTCGAACTCGCGATCTTAAGCTTAGAAGGCTAGCATGCTACGTCTGAGCTACCGGCTCCCCTGTCATTTGTGTTTATAATATAAATAATCAACTCATAAAATTGAATATTAATAATTTCTTTTTTTTCATTTTTGTTGCAGGTAAGACGATTTTTTCACTGATGCACTTCTAGTATATTTTAAATTCGCAAAATTTGGTGAGTTACTAGTGGTTATTTCAAAAATAAAATTGATTTGTCTGTCTGTTTGTTCGAGAATCTTGCGAAAACAACAGAACATAATATGTTATTATTATATTATAATAATTTAAGTCTATATAAACAACAGTTGTGACTCAGATGGGAAACAGGAGTAACATATCTCCATATCCATGAAATTTTAAATTGTTAATTTTCAGTAATTTTTATAAAATGAAATTTTTATTATTGGACAGTTCTATTTCATTTATTTATTTACTAAAAGTTTTCAACAGTATTTCATATTTTCCGACCTCTAGGATTCCATATGGAAAAAAAGGTCTTTCTGTGTGTCTGTGAACACGATATCTCCCGGTAGAATAAATGTGAACATGAAATTTAATATGTGAATCCAGAACCTATAACGACAACATCTATTGTTTTTCAGCCAAATCGACCTAAGGGAAGAGTGGGCTCAACTTAAAAAACCCAATAACTGCAGATGTAGTGAATATATCAACATAAAATTTAGTATCAGGATTCAGAATTCGCTTTTGAGTTTTTATCGGAATTTTAATTTCTTCTGACACTTTGAACGCGAAAATAATGTCTGTGTTTGCCTGTGATCACGATAACTCCCGATAGAATATATATCCAGAAATCAACACGACACCTATTGAGTTAAAGCAAATCCGGCTAGTTACAAAAAGTTCAATAACTGTTGACACAAAATTTCATATGATTTCATTTCAAATCCCCATTGTGACAACATCCAATAATTTTCAGCCGAAGAGAAGAAATGGATCAGACGGAGGGCTCAAATCAAAAACTCAAATAACTTCGAAAACCTAATTGATTAATTCTTGCTGTTGATTCCCTGAACTTCTGATCGATCCCCTATTTTTTGTATAGAATCTCCGTTGTTCGAATTTTTTCGTACCCTATGCTGTTCGTCATTTCTCCATAATTCCCCTCTATAGAAACTAGGAAACTACACTTCATCGACCTTTAGATAAAATTGCCTGATCATGTACATTTTCCACAAGGATAGATTTAGTAGAGTCAGTTCACCTAGTATAGTCATGAGCCTTGATAACTTCCAAATGGAACTCACGTGACCTGAATCCTCAAATTTACTTAAACCAACCCCCACAAACCCCTTTATAATATATCCATAAATTTTTACTTCCACAGCTAAGCGAAGTATTAGGGAAGATATATAATTATAATTGGTCAGAATGTCGATGTTAATAATATAATAATAATTTCCGAACCACTCATTACAAATATTAGAAAAAAAAAACATGTTTTGTCTTTCTATCTGTGTGTATATGAACACGATAACTTCCGATAGAATGGTTTTAATGACTCGAGGTTTCGTCGCTACTGAAAAATTATATTATTATAAATTCAGATTGTAGGAATATTGAGGGTCAGTCAAAGATGGAAAAAAAACCACTATTCAAATGCCAACGTTTCGATATATTTTATATCATCATCAGGGCCTACAAACATGGGGGGGAAATCAAGATTAGAACAATTGTTATGCCAATTTACTTAGCAAGAGCTGACACCATAGTTCTGTCTCCAATATCTATATTATTTATTTTTCATTTTATTATTATTATTTTTTTTTTGTGTATTATATATATTTTTCTATTATTTATCAATTATCCATAGATATGTGTTAGAGTATACAGACACAAACAACCTTAATAACACATATTTATATTACTTTCAACATTTCTGCTGTAATGTGACAGTTATGACGGGGTTTTCCGAGCTCCCTGTACCTGTTTTAATGTTTACTCTTTTTTATGTTCCACCTATTTGTCTATTTCCATTATTAATGTTTATGTTTAGTAATGTAATCATATTTAATTTTAATGTTTAGTAATTATTCATAGTAAGTCAGTTTCAATTTTTAACTTGTTATAATTTTTAACGTTAAGTAATGTTTATCAACAAAGAAAATAATTGTTAATTTTTGATTCTAATCTTGATTTCCCCCCCATGTTTGTAGGCCCTGATGATGATATAAAATATATTGAAACGTTGGCATTTGAATAGTGTTTTTTTTCCATCTTTGACTGACCCTCAATATTCCTACAATTAGAATCTACAGTCGCTAATCAACAACTATAAATTCAAAATGTTTTTACACAATCCAGTAGGCCTTTCCCTTATGATTAGATTATTCAAATATGAAGTAGTGACTACTTAATTTTTTTGAGTAGTGTATATCTTAAATCTTTATGAGAGAAAGTAGATAACTAATTAGTTATTGTACTCATGCCCGGGCTTTAACTACAAGGTCATATTGCCTACTACCAGAGTGCTCTTTCGTCGCTCTGGTGAAAATGAGATCTACTCTACTGTGGAGGTCCAAAATATTACGTACCTAGGTTTATTCAACTCCTAGATAAAAACCCAAGGACCTCGGCCGGATTTCGAACCCGCGATGTTGAGCTCAGTAGACTAGCACGTTACCTCTGAGCTGCTGACGCCCTAGACCTAAAGACTAATGTGTGTTTGTAGTGGAGGAAGCTGGCTGCCTGGGAGGAACGAGCTGCTCGGATCAATGAGGAGACGATGAACAGCAAGCCAGATGAGGCCGCCCCCCTTCACAGAGACTGTGTACGAGTGCGACTGGCAGTTGGAGGCGACCCCACAAGGGCGACACAAATTTTCAGCCAAATCGAACGAGGAAGAGGGAGGTTAAAGGGAGGGCTTAACGTCGAAACCCTTATATCAGCCGAAGTGATATATGTATCGACACGACATTTTAGATGCGTATCCAGAAGCCCACAAGGGCGATAACTACACATTTTCAGCTAAATCGACCGAAGAGAAAGAGTGACATTAGATGGAGGGCTTAAAGTTAAAACACCTGATAAAATCCGAAGTAATGAATGTATCGACACGACATTTTAGATGCGTATCCAGAAGCCCCTAAGGTCGATTAATTACATATTTTCAGCTAAATCGGTCAAAGGAAAGGGATAAGGAGGGAGGCTTAACACAAAAACTAGAATAACTGCCATTGTAATGAATGTATCGACATGAAATATCATTGTAAATACAAAACCTCATAAGATCGACACTTAATTAATTTCAGCGGAGGTTAATATATGTTAAATAATGTATAGGCCGGTAGCTCAGTGGTAAGCGTGCTTGTCTTCTGAGCTCAAGGTCGTCGGTTCGAAACCCGACCGAGACCCTTAGTTTATTTTATCTGGGAGGTAAAATAAACTTAAGCCCACCGTCCTTTGGATGGGACGTTAAGCGATGGTCCCGAGCCTGTACGATATCAGGTACTCGACCCCTGCCCTAGGTGAATAAAAATTTAGGGTAGGAAAAATTTAGGACTCCCACAGTAGAGTCGGGCTCATGTCCAACAGAGTGTCGAAGAGCGCTCTGGTGGTAGGCGATATGGCCTCGTAGTTAAAGCCCGGGCATGAGTTAAAAACCTGTTATATATAATATATGATCATATGATGGGGATCAGACGAGGGGCTCGACTCAAAAACCCAATTGGGAGGGAGAGCCACATCTTAATTGATCAATACTATTAAGTTAGACTTATCCTCAGAGAGTCAGAGACACGACTGAAACCATAGTATTTTTTTTTAGGTTACCTGAACAATGACGAATAATATAGCTCATAGAAATATAAGATGTTTTATATTTGACCAGAATCGGTTTTTAAAGTAACAGTGTCAGTACATCCCAGAGGAACTAGAAGGAAAACTGACTTTAACCGCTACGCTGTTTGGATGGAATGTACCACTGACGATGACGGTGTTGCGTTGAAAACCGAAAAATGTCTCGTACCACAAAATCTTACTACTAACACATATGAATAATATACCTAATAATAAAAGCAGCCATTTAGTTAATTATGTTAATCAAGAATATTGTTTGCTTGTATTCTGCTTTTAAATTGACAAATTAAAATTTCTAAAATGGCGTATGTCTGGCCACCTAGCAGCTTGTAAATTGAAATTGTATGCCCCCCCCCCCCCCCCCTGAATATGTGACTAGGCCATTTATTGAATCACAGATTCATTGGACGGAACAGTCGTGTTTAATATTAATTCCACAATGTGAAACCTCCCGGTCTCCAGAGCAGATGGCGGGCTGCACCCGTCGCCCCCCCCCCCCCCCCCCCCCTTGGCCTATTACAGTTCCAATGAAATATTCACAATTTATCTTCACTACTATTCAGAATAACGATTATATACGCTCATTTTTCACTTATTTTATTTATATTTATTTTATTTATTTACAAAAAAAAATTTACAACTATATAAAAAATCCGTCGGTGAATCACCGGCAGTGTACCTATTTCCTCAAAACGAATTAATTAATTAACTTTTCACTCCCCCTTCAAAATCAGTCGACCGTTCGGCCCAATATTCATTAGTTGACTTATTAGAGAACCTGGGTCGTGACTAGGAGGGACGAAGTCTTACTCAATACGTGGGAGAGGAAGGTATTGAGGAAGATATACGGAAGATATATAGATGGAGGTACGGACCAATGGGAAGCTGAGGGACCTGTACAAGAGCCCGGACCTGGTGGCCTTAGTGAAGCAGGGACGGCTGCGATGGCTGGGGCATTTACAGAGGATGGAACCAGACAGATTGCCGAGGAGGATACTGGAAGGACACCCGGGAGGACAAAGAAGAAGAGGTAGAGCCCGCTTATGTTGGCTGTGATGGGTGTGAGAAGATGGAGACGGGAGGCCGAGAATAGAGAAGAATGGCGGAAGATCGTTGCGGAGGCCCAGGTTCTACGAGGACCGTAGTGCCAGGGAAAGTAAGTAAGTAAAGTAAATATGAAGAGTATAAAGTAAAGTAAGTGATTAGAGTCTCCTGAATACTGATACGAAATTTTGTGTCGATTAATTCATTACATCGATAGTTATTTGGGTTTTTAGAGTTTAGCCCCCCTCTGATTCCCCCGCCCCCCCCTCCCTCACCTTATTTCGCTATAAATTGATATGAAGATGGCTGATATAGTGAGAAATGATTATGAGGGCGCCGGTAGCTCAGTGGTATGCGTGCTTGATTACTGAGTTCAAGAACGCGGGTTCTAAACCCGGCCAAGGCCCTTAGTTTATTTTATCTGGGAGTAAAAAATAAACTTAAGCACGCCGTCCTTCGGAGGGATGTAAGCGATGGTCCCAAGCCTGTATGATGTCAGGTACTCGTTAAAGACCCCCTACCCTAGGAGAATAAACATTTAGGGTAGGCAAAATTTAGGACTTCCATAGTAGAGTCGGACTCTTGTCCACCAGAGGGACGAAAGAGCGCTCTGATAGTAGGCGATATGACCTCGTAGTTAAAGCCCGGGCATGAGTCATTATTACTAACTAGTGAGAAGTGATTATTTCACAGGTTGTAAAATAAAATATAGTCTGACCTCTCACAGATTTAATTAATTTTTGGTAGCCGGCTTTCGAGGTTGCCCTCATCATCAGGCAGTCTACAAAAAAAACATCATTTAGCAACAAAGTAAGAAAGAGATATCAACGGAAATTCATGTTTTTCATTGTGTGCGGACCCTCCCCCTACGCCCCTATACTTGAATCACATCCCCATCTCAATAAGTTTCCGCTCTCCCTCTAAACCCATACCCTATTTTTTTTTTTTATCCCACCCCTTCCTTGCCTCCAAGATTTTTAGATATCTCCCGATAGAATAATTATATCGACAAGAGATTAACACAACATATTTCTAAGGAATTATTAACAAAATATTAAATATTCTGACATTAAATAGTATAATGGAAGGTCAGTGAATAGTTTGAGGTTGGGATATCGGATCTACGCTAATATCCTTCGTCTGGAGAGACAGCTGCCATTCGGCGTGTCCATCAAACCCTAGGAGCCAAGATACCCTATGAATAATATATTGTATAATATTTAATATTATAGTTAGTTATTGTGACTCATGCCCGGGCTTTAACTACAAGATCATATCGCCTACTACCAGACCGCTCTTACGTCACTCTGTTGGACATGAGCCCGATTCTACTGTGGCAGCCCTAAATTGTTATTCACCTAGGGCAGGGGACTTTAACGAGTATCCGAAGGACGGCGTGCTTAAGTGTCGTCGGCCGGGTTTCGAACTCACGACCTTGAGCTCAGAAGGCAAGCACGCATACCACTGTGCTACCGGCACCCCCTTTCCAGCGATTAGATGTAATTTGCTTTGTACAATATATTTTCATATTTGTAAAAACGAATGTTTCTAATGGAAAAAATAAAATAAAACTTATAATTTGTTTCCAGAGAGAACAATTTTTCTTTTTCAGCCTCAGCATTCAATTATACTCTGTTGATCTCTGAAAGGATTTCGTTTTTTTCAATTTCAATGAAAATAAAAGTAAAAAAAATATTAAATTTTCCCTGTTTACTTAATATTTTTCAAGGAATTATTTTTGTTTGAAATTTCTTTATATCTCCGGTTTTACTTTCCCAGTTATACGAAGTTTATTATTTTTAATATTATATAAATTTTGATACGTAATCTAGCCTCAATATAGAAGAAAATCGAGGTTCTGTCGTGTAAAAGAAAATGCAAAATTTGGCCAACGTTTCGAAAACTATTTATTTTCTACTTCAGGGCCTTATAATGACTTGAGTGGATGTGTGTGGTGACGGTGTTGTGAGTTTGTGTCCAGTGTAGTGAGTGCACCACACACATTCACTCAAGTCATTATAAGGCCCTGAAGAAGAAAATAAATAGTTTTATAAACGTTGGCCAAATTTTGCATTTTCTTTTACACGACAGAACCTCGATTTTCTTCTACGTTGAAAAGATACTGTCGACTCTATTAATCATTGTAATCTAGCCTGTTTTTCAATTTGTCTTTTAAAAATAGTCCCATCCAGATAATCCCCTTCCTCCTGAAGACTGAGATGGCGCTGGCCGAGAGACCTGCGAATGTAAATTAGCAAAAATATTTAGGGAATGCTGGTGATGACCAGGTTCTCCCCTTATGGTACTCCTCTCTCGTCTCACCTTCAGTTCTCTTTGAGGGAGGATCACTCAAGCCCCCGCGGCCTCCCCTCCCCCCATTAAGTTAGAGAGGTCCAGGGGTGTTTCGAGTTGAGGGGCTTCATATCCTTGTTTTATTTTATCTTTATTATTATTAAAATTTTTTTATTTATATTTTCATGTTTATTTTTTTTTATATTTGTTATTGTTATTTCATTTTATTTCTTTTTTCTAAATTTCGCACATTGTGATCACATGAAGGGGCATAAGAACGTCCCAAAATGTCGTCGTGAAAAAGTTATAAATAATTATTTTCTTAATTTTAATTTAATTAAAAACTGTATTTGTTAATATTATTATTTTTATATTCATATATTTTCAAGTATTCATTTATTTAATTATATTTTTACTTCTTTAACTATATGGAGATTTCAAATGAATTTCTGAAGTACAAAAACCCTTCTTATGACATATCCTCGTACCACTTTTAACGTAAATATAAATATTCTTATGTTCACACTATGGTCAAAGCCCTATGGAAATGTTCCGTGCAACTTACTACCTGCTCTATTCTTCTACATACAACTTTCTATTACCTATGTTTATGCTGTACCCCTATGTATGTTGAAGAGCTGCCCTCGATACAGATACTACCCCCTCCCCTCACTTCTCACCTTTATATTCATCCTGGAGAGGTCTGGAGCCCCTACTATTTTTCTTTCGATTTACAGCCCCCCCCCCCCCTCCCCTCCCCTCCCACCCCCTTTACTGCTATTTTATGCCCCCCCCCTTTCCAAGTTGCCCCCCCCCCCCCCCCTCCTGCTCTACTTACCGGCTGTCGGGGAATTATGGCTCTCTCCCTTACCAAGTTTGCCTTTGCCTAAGTTCTCTCCCCGCCTGCCTCCATCACCACTACATCATCCTCCCCCCTCCCCCCACCATCCCTATCCTTCCTCCAAGCCTCTACCATCTTGAATCGGTCACTTTCAACTAGTTGAACCAGAACTCAGGGTATGAGCTTTCTAGCTCTCCAGCAATACGAAGTATAGAGAAAGTTATGTAATCGGTCAAAAATTTAATGAAGATTTTTCAAAGAAATTTTATGTTTTCTGACCTACAGATTCCAAATATGAATGTATATATCGCTACCTCAGAACAAGTCACTGAGACATGACCAATCCCCGTCTACGGGCCTGTTGCGAGACCAAAAATCGCAGGTCTAAAGTCTCCCGATCGGAATGGGCGATCGCATGCAACGTTAAGCCTAGTATACACTAGTAGACCATGTTGCGCGATTTGTCTATAGGCGGTCTCGGGACACGGTCTATAGACCGTCTAGAGACACCGTTCTTTGTCTCGTCTAGCGTCCACACTACCAAGTGAATTTCTCAGTCTCATCTTCGCAGTCCACCATGGAGGACATTTTTTTGAATGGAATGAGTTCCTGCTTAGTGCTAATTACAAGTGATTATGGATTTTCTTTTCTATCTCCGCCACTGTCACATTGTGTGAGAGATTCCAGGGCCACTTTTCTTTTTACCCGGTTTTTGTAGTCGGGACTCGTAACATCCCACAAACAATAAGACGCATGGTAATCTTCAATTAGTTTTGAAACTTTCTCGTTAGACCACATGTTTTCAAAAGAACGGTAAAACTTTGGAAAATAACTGTAAAGAGCCGAACCACACCACTCGGAAGCTGGAGACAGACTGGGACGTGTCTCGCCTCTAGACGCCGAGTGACGTCCACACTGTCAAAATGTTGCGCAATATTTCTAACGTTGCATGCTGTCTCCCATTCCGATCGGGAGACTTTAGACCTGCGATTTTTGGTCTCGCAACAGGCCCTTAGACGGGGATTGGTCTATAGACATGTCTACGTAGGCAACCTGAGTCACGTCTCAGAGACCAAAATCGCGCAACATGTCTACTAGTGTGGACTAGGCTTTAGACATATTGCGCAACATTTTGACAGTGTGGACGTCGTTACGAATTTCGAATTCACATATGAAATTACGTGTGATTTACCCCTGATACCCCCTCCCCTTTGACATATTTGACTGATAATCGATAGGTCGATAGGTGTTGTCCTTATGGGGTTTCGGTCACACATGTAAAATTTGAACACATTCATTCTCTCGGCAGTTATTAAAGTTTTTATGTTAAGCCTCCCTTCTAACCCCCCCCCCCCCCCCCCCCCCTTATTTTTGATCGATTTGTCTGAAAATCAGTAGGGGTCGTCATTAGAGAATTCTGGATTCACGTATAAAATTTCGTGTCGAAACATACATTCTATCTGGTTTTATCGTTTCACAGATATACAGACCATTTCTTTTTTCATATTTGGAATCTAGAAGTCGGAAAACATGAAATTCCGTTGAAAACTCTGTATCGAATTTTTAACCGATTACATAACTTCCGCTGTACTTCGTAAAGCTGGGGAAATAAAAAAAACCTTATATAAACAATTAAATCTCACATGTGTACATGTCCAGCCGGACTGTTGGACATGGTTCATATTTCATTGTCAGACTTCTAATAAATGAAACACGAGTTATATACATATATATTTTTTTATTTTTCACCATTTTCCCTTCCTTTTCACTTTTATTTTTCACCCCTTTCATAACCTTGTCCTTTCTTATGTATGTATGATACATGAATAATGTATGTACAGCTCTGCAATACAGTAAACTAGGCTTTGTATATATGTATGTCTATTCGTATACAGCCATTCTTGGACGTCTGACTACTTAAAAGGATTACAACACATATCGTTATTTATACCATTCTACTTTATAGAAGAAGACCGGATTTCAATAATATTGTAAATTTTAGGAAGGTGATGAGATCAGGTTTGTGGTCGATAAAAATAATCTTTAGGAATTTCAGCTGTTTTCGGCACTGAGTGTCTTCTTCAGGGCCTGTATTGACATAATATGTACATTATCAGTTAGGTTATATCTGTGGTCACAGCGAATAAATTGGTAACTAAATTCGTAACTTTTCAGGGCTGCACTTGTTCACTTTTGCATTAATCGTGTAAATCTAGTTTTTGGAATAAATAAATTATGTTTGCATCATTATTAATCATATACCTTCTAAGTCTATAGGAGTGAATGAAAATGAATATTGTTAATCCTTTCTTGGATTTTCCCTTAGTTACCTAATCATTCCCCATCACTTACCTAATTATTGACCACACTTTTTGAAATACTCGTGAATGATGCCTCTCTAAAGTTGAGCAAGTTGATTTAACAGAAAACACCCTCTTCACTTGGAATAGTCTGCCGTAGTGAATAAATGGTTAAATGCAGTTATTCGTGAATGATTCCTCAAAGAAGTATATAAAGTTGATTTAACCGAGAACATACACAATTTTACGAGATAACAAGAAACCCACATCTTTATAATTCCGAAAGTATTAGAGTCCTGAGCTCCCAACTTCTTCACAGTGCGCAGATAGCTTGGGAGATGATCATAGTACACTTAACTCATTTTGGCAATTTTACGACTTAACAACTTATTCCCTGTGACCATAGATATAAGCTACAGATATATGATATAAGTATGAGATATGATAAGATGTAGGTATAGATAACGTGATTAAACAAGTGTGGGTTTGTTGTGAGCGAATATAACTTTAAAATTCTTTACACTATAACGAAATAAACACAAACAATTATAGCTAAATAAAAGTCTATGAAATGAACAATAAATTATAGAAATATAAACTAAAAACAAAAACAAAACTAAAATATACTATGTCTATCTATGAAATACAAAACAAAACTAAAATATACTATTTAACCTGCCCCCCCACCACCCCTCACTTTAACTACAGAACGCTCTAAACTTTTCACATAAACTACCATTTAACCATCAACTTAGTTTATGGACACAGGTTGGTTACATTAAACATATGCTTACTTCATATACAAACGAAAAATATGACTAAACCTACATCTACATGAGGGGGCAAAGGTTTAAAATAATACAAAATATTTAGACTAAAAACGATATGCTATCAGAAAGTAAATGTGGCTAGAGCGTAGGGCTTTGGTCGCATGGTCTCACCACGGTTTGCGGGTTCGAATCCCTCCCGGGAGTGAGTTTTATTTCATAGATAGAATTCCCTCCCGGGGCCATGTATGTCGTAAATAACTAGATAAGACAGAGTGACATGGCTAATATGCATCGTAGATGAAGCAAAAAAAACTATATCAGAGCTTATGCGTGCTTGCTTACTGAGCTCAAGATTGCGGGTTCGAAACCCGGCCGAGGCTCTTTTTTTATTTTATCTGGGAGGTAAAATAAACTTAAGCACGCCGTCCATCGGATGGGACGTTAAGCGATGATCTCGAGCATGTACGATGTCGGAATTTACTGTTGTCCGACCTTTAGATTCCAAATTTAAAATAAAAATGTGTGTATGTCTGTGTGTGTGAACATGATGATAACTCCCGAAATTGGTATATGTGTGACCATAACCTCATAAGGACACCTATCGATTGTCAGCCAAAACAGTCAAAGGGGAGGGGGATTATTTATTGTAATGAATGTATCGACATGAAATTTCATATTTATAGTTAAAATCCAATGAGGACATAACCTGTCAAATTTCGGCGATATCTGCTGAAGAGAGGGGGGAGTTCAGAGCATGGGGTTCAATTCAAAAACCCTAATAACTGCCGACGTAATGAATTTATCGACATAAAATTCAGTATGAGGGTTTAGGAGTTCTTTCGTAAGACCACTATTGAATATTAGTGCAAAAGGGGGTCTGGTTTTGAAGGAGGAGCGAAAAGTTAATTAATTAATTTGCTCTCAAGTACCAGTGATTCACCGATTTTTACTGCTTATTTATCCACTTTCTCCAGAAGTACTACATTTTTTAGATTATTATTTCTTTGAACTGAAGAAAGTTCCATCATGATTAGAAAATTGTGGCTTAAACGTGGAGTAGCCTCGGTTAAAGTTGAGCTGAGAGGAGTGTAACATTTCATTACTTCAGATGAGGAGACAGACCTCTGTGTTGAGTGAGTTACTTCACTTGAGTAACACAGAGGACAAGTTTCTATGAATGGTACACCGGTTCATTACTTTAACCTGCCCCCCCACCACCCCTCACTTTAACTACAGAACGCTCTAAACTTTTCACATAAACTACCATTTAACCATCAACTTAGTTTATAGACACAGGTTGGTTACATTAAACATATGCTTACTTCAACTTTTTAATTATACCAATACAGTATTTTTACTTCTCTCAGCTATGGGGGCGTTCAAGTATTACGTAACGCAATTTTTGACGATTTTTGACCCTCCCTCCCCCCCATGTAATGCGCCGTAACGTTTTTCTGTACCCCCTCCCCCCCTCCCCCATACAGTCGAGGGATTCCCCGTAAAACATAATCGAAGAGAGTTGCCAACTTGGGAGAACAAAATAAAAATGACGTACAATACAGTCGAGGGATTCCCCGTAAAACATAAACGAAGAGGGTTGCCAACTTGGGAGAGCAAAATAACAATGGCGTACAATTCAATCGAGGGATTCCCCGTAAAACATAATCGAAGAGAGTTGCCAACTTGGGAGAGCAAAATAACAATGGCGTACAATACAATCGAGGGATTCCCCGTAAAACATAAACAAAGAGGGTTGCCAACTTGGGAGAGCAAAATAACAATGGCGTACAATACAATCGAGGGATTCCCCGTAAAACATAAACGAAGAGGGTTGCCAACTTGGGAGATTTTAATTCCCTAGTTTCCCCCCTCCCGCCCCTGTAAAGCATCGTAACGTTTTACAAACCCCCCCCCCCCTCCCCCCCAAATTGCGTTACGTAATACTTGAACGCCCCCTATGTCAAAGTATAGGGGAAGTTATGTCATCGGTCAAATATTTGATGCAAAGTTTTCATTGGAATATCATTCTGTATCCATAAATGAAAATTCCCGACAGAATCCACACGAAATTTTATATGTGTCACATCACATCGGCCAAAGAAAAGGAGGATTAGTGGGGACGTAAACACAAAAACTGTAATAACTGCCCTTGTTATGAATGTATTGACATGAAATTATGTTTTTAAATTCAAAACGCCATGAGGATGGCACTAATTCATTTTTAGCGAAATCGGTCGAGGGGAAGAGGGCCAGGGCTGGGCTGTTCGACTCAGATACACTAATAAATGTGTATGTAACACCTATTGTTTTTCAGACAAATCGACCACCAAAGGGAAGGGGGTTAGGGGGGAAGCTTTACATAAAAACTTTTTTTTTTTTTTTTTTTTTTTTCTTTTGGCTTTATGAACGGTGCATATTCGCCATGTAAATGTGTTATGTATAATTATTTAAGACATCCATGGCCCCGGGAGGGAGTTCTATCTACGAAATAAAACTCACTCCCGGACGGGATTCGAACCCGCAAACCATGGTGAGACCATGCGACCAAAGCCCTACGCTCTAGCCCGCACGGCCACCATGGCCCCCACATAAAAACTTTAATAATAATAATAAATGAATTAAAATACACAGTACACAAAAATCAAAATAAAAATGTTTTTCAAAAAATTCGCGCTATTTAACGGTTTATAGGCTTAATAATTGTTAAAACTGATACTACAGATTCAGATATATCCGGAAAGTCGCATCCGAAGGACGACGTGCTCAAGGCTATTTTCAACCTAAGTGAAATCTCACCTACCCAGGTTTATTTACATAACATACGTCTCATTATCGAGTACCTTACATTCGAAAAAGCCCTGGATCATCGCTTAATGTCCCATCCGAAGGACGACGTGCTCAGTTATTTTTAACTTCCCGATTAAAACATCTGACCTAAGTGCCTCAGCTAGATTTCTAATTGGCGATCCTGAGCTCGGTAGACTCCATTCTTCAAATTTCTCGCTTTTTAACGTTTTATAGATTTAATATTTGTTAAAACTGACAGAGAACGACCGGATAATCTGAATGCTACACAAAAATCAAAATAAAAATGTTTTTCAAAAAATTCGCGCTATTTAACGGTTTATAGGCTTAATAATTGTTAAAACTGATACTACAGATTCAGATATATCCGGAAAGTCGCATCCGAAGGACGACGTGCTCAAGGCTATTTTCAACCTAAGTGAAATCTCACCTACCCAGGTTTAT
Organism: Aradus depressus; assembly: GCA_963662175.1. Lineage (NCBI taxonomy): Eukaryota > Metazoa > Arthropoda > Insecta > Hemiptera > Aradidae > Aradus > Aradus depressus. The sequence continues at coordinate 3,856,275 of OY759226.1, read as the reverse complement.
TTACATAACATACGTCTCATTATCGAGTACCTTACATTCGAAAAAGCCCTGGATCATCGCTTAATGTCCCATCCGAAGGACGACGTGCTCAGTTATTTTTAACTTCCCGATTAAAACATCTGACCTAAGTGCCTCAGCTAGATTTCTAATTGGCGATCCTGAGCTCGGTAGACTCCATTCTTCAAATTTCTCGCTTTTTAACGTTTTATAGATTTAATATTTGTTAAAACTGACAGAGAACGACCGGATAATCTGAATGCTACACAAAAATCAAAATAAAAATGTTTTTCAAAAAATTCGCGCTATTTAACGGTTTATAGGCTTAATAATTGTTAAAACTGATACTACAGATTCAGATATATCCGGAAAGTCGCATCCGAAGGACGACGTGCTCAAGGCTATTTTCAACCTAAGTGAAATCTCACCTACCCAGGTTTATTTACATAACATACGTCTCATTATCGAGTACCTTACATTCGAAAAAGCCCTGGATCATCGCTTAATGTCCCATCCGAAGGACGACGTGCTCAGTTATTTTTAACTTCCCGATTAAAACATCTGACCTAAGTGCCTCAGCTAAATTTCTAATTGGCGATCCTGAGCTCGGTAGACTCCATTCTTCAAATTTCTCGCTTTTTAACGGTTTATAGATTTAATATTTGTTAAAACTGACAGAGAACGACCGGATAATCTGAATGCTACACAAAAATCAAAATAAAAATGTTTTTCAAAAAATTCGCGCTATTTAACGGTTTATAGGCTTAATAATTGTTAAAACTGATACGACAGATTCAGATATATCCGGAAAGTCCCATCCGAAGGACGACGTGCTCAAGGCTATTTTCAACCTAAGTGAAATCTCACCTACCCAGGTTTATTTACATAACATACGTCTCATTATCGAGTACCTTACATTCGAAAAAGCCCTGGATCATCGCTTAATGTCCCATCCGAAGGACGACGTGCTCAAAGTTATTTTCAACTTCCCGATTAAAACATCTGACCTAAGTGCCTCAGCTAGATTTCTAATTGGCGATCCTGAGCTCGGTAGACTCCATTCTTCAAATTTCTCGCTTTTTAACGGTTTATAGATTTAATATTTGTTAAAACTGACAGAGAACGACCGGATAATCTGAATGCTACACAAAAATCAAAATAAAAATGTTTTTCAAAAAATTCGCGCTATTTAACGGTTTATAGGCTTAATAATTGTTAAAACTGATACTACAGATTCAGATATATCCGGAAAGTCGCATCCGAAGGACGACGTGCTCAAGGCTATTTTCAACCTAAGTGAAATCTCACCTACCCAGGTTTATTTACATAACATACGTCTCATTATCGAGTACCTTACATTCGAAAAAGCCCTGGATCATCGCTTAATGTCCCATCCGAAGGACGACGTGCTCAGTTATTTTTAACTTCCCGATTAACACATCTGACCTAAGTGCCTCAGCTAGATTTCTAATTGGCGATCCTGAGCTCGGTAGACTCCATTCTTCAAATTTCTCGCTTTTTAACGGTTTATAGATTTAATATTTGTTAAAACTGACAGAGAACGACCGGATAATCTGAATGCTACACAAAAATCAAAATAAAAATGTTTTTCAAAAAATTCGCGCTATTTAACGGTTTATAGGCTTAATAATTGTTAAAACTGATACTACCGATTCAGATATATCCGGAAAGTCGCATCCGAAGGACGACGTGCTCAAAGCTATTTTCAACCTAAGTGAAATCTCACCTACCCAGGTTTATTTACATAACATACGTCTCATTATCGAGTACCTTACATTCGAAAAAGCCCTGGATCATCGCTTAATGTCCCATCCGAAGGACGACGTGCTCAGTTATTTTTAACTTCCCGATTAAAACATCTGACCTAAGTGCCTCAGCTAAATTTCTAATTGGCGATCCTGAGCTCGGTAGACTCCATTCTTCAAATTTCTCGCTTTTTAACGGTTTATAGATTTAATATTTGTTAAAACTGACAGAGAACGACCGGATAATCTGAATGCTACACAAAAATCAAAATAAAAATGTTTTTCAAAAAATTCGCGCTATTTAACGGTTTATAGGCTTAATAATTGTTAAAACTGATACGACAGATTCAGATATATCCGGAAAGTCCCATCCGAAGGACGACGTGCTCAAGGCTATTTTCAACCTAAGTGAAATCTCACCTACCCAGGTTTATTTACATAACATACGTCTCATTATCGAGTACCTTACATTCGAAAAAGCCCTGGATCATCGCTTAATGTCCCATCCGAAGGACGACGTGCTCAAAGTTATTTTCAACTTCCCGATTAAAACATCTGACCTAAGTGCCTCAGCTAGATTTCTAATTGGCGATCCTGAGCTCGGTAGACTCCATTCTTCAAATTTCTCGCTTTTTAACGGTTTATAGATTTAATATTTCTTAAAACTGACAGAGAACGACCGGATAATCTGAATGCTACACAAAAATCAAAATAAAAATGTTTTTCAAAAAATTCGCGCTATTTAACGGTTTATAGGCTTAATAATTGTTAAAACTGATACTACAGATTCAGATATATCCGGAGAGTCGCATCCGAAGGACGACGTGCTCAAGGTTATTTTCAAACTAAGTGAAATTTCACCTACCCAGGTTTATTTACATAACATACGTCTCATTATCGAGTACCTCACATTCGAAAAAGCCCTGGATCATCGCTTAAAGTCCCATCCGAAGGACGACGTGCTCAAAGTTATTTTAAACTTCCCGATTAAAACATCTGACCTAAGTGCCTCAGCTAAATTTCTAATTGGCGATCCTGAGCTCGGTAGACTCCATTCTTCAAATTTCTCGCTTTTTAACGGTTTATAGATTTAATATTTGTTAAAACTGACAGAGAACTACCGGATAATCTGAATGCTACACAAAAATTAAAATAAAAATGTTTTTCAAAAAATTCGCGCTATTTAACGGTTTATAGGCTTAATAATTGTTAAAACTGATACTACAGATTCAGATATATCCGGAGAGTCGCATCCGAAGGACGACGTGCTCAAGGTTATTTTCAACCTAAGTGAAATCTCACCTACCCAGGTTTATTTACATAACATACGTCTCATTATCGAGTACCTCACATTCGAAAAAGCCCTGGATCATCGCTTAAAGTCCCATCCGAAGGACGACGTGCTCAAAGTTATTTTAAACTTCCCGGTTAAAACATTTGACCTAAGTGCCTCAGCTAGATTTCTAAGTGGCGATCCTGAGCTCGGTAGACTCCATTCTTCAAATTTCTCGCTTTTTAACGGTTTATAGATTTAATATTTGTTAAAACTGACAGAGAACGACCGGATAATCTAAATGCTACACAAAAATTAAAATAAAAATGTTTTTCAAAAAATTCGCGCTATTTAACAGTTTATAGGCTTAATAATTGTTAAAACTGATACTACAGATTCAGATATATCCGGAGAGTCGCATCCGAAGGACGACGTGCTCAAGGTTATTTTCAACCTAAGTGAAATCTCACCTACCCAGGTTTATTTACATAACATACGTCTCATTATCGAGTACCTTACATTCGAAAAAGCCCTGGATCATCGCTTAATGTCCCATCCGAAGGACGACGTGCTCAAAGTTATTTTTAACTTCCCGATTAAAACATCTGACTTAAGTGCCTCAGCTAGATTTCTAATTGGCGATCCTGAGCTCGGTAGACTCCATTCTTCAAATTTCTAGCTTTTTAACGGTTTATAGATTTAATATTTGTTAAAACTGATAGAGAACGACCGGATAATCTGAATGCTACACAAAAATTAAAATAAAAATGTTTTTCAAAAAATTCGCGCTATTTAACGGTTTATAGGCTTAATAATTGTTAAAACTGATACGACAGATTCAGATATATCCGGAAAGTCCCATCCGAAGGACGACGTGCTCAAAATCATTTTTAACTTCCCGATTAAAACATCTGACCTAAGTGCCTCAGCTAGATTTCTAATTGGCAATCCTGAGCTCGGTAGACTCCATTCTTCAAATTTCTCACTTTTTAACGGTTTATAGATTTAAGATATGATACACAGGTTGGGTGATGTCACGTACCCTATGTTTGAGCAGAACGTTTAAGGATGCTAGGAAATTTGCTAATTCAATGTTTTATTTAACGTTTTTGTGAACTTTTGTTTGTTTAAACACGTAAACAAATTGTCTCAAGAAAGTTTACCTTTTTATTATTTGAAAAGTTATTTATACCAATAAAAGTGAGCAAAATTACTTACTTTTCACCCAAGTTACGGGTGAGAATGAAGCCCAACATCAACTCGACCGAAAAACCGGTCAACACGAAAAATGGACTCACGGATAACCTCAAAGCACGACTGAACAATACAGGTAACCCAGATCAGTCGAACTCACCCCGACTAGTGAGCCAGCCGAAGAGACCCTGTCCCCCAGAAGAAGACATGGAGTTCCCAGCACTCCCGGAGTCAGCCATGCAGCTAGACGGAGAGCCCTCACCGGGGGCCAGCCACACCCAGCCCAAGCGGAACAGGTACGCAATTCATTCCACTATACCCACGCACAACACATTCGCGCCACTCGCAGCACTCATCACCGACCAACACAATTACGATACCACCCCACAGACCGAAAAACAACTTAAAATCCCCCCAATTTTCCTTTGTGAAGCCGACGATTTCGAAAAAGTACTGACAGACATTAAAAGTATCACAACATCTCCCTTCGAAACAAAGCAATGCCACAAAAAAATTAAAATATCCCTTATGACATCTGAAGACTTTAGGAAACTGACCAAATTTTACCAAACAAATTACGTAAAACACTATACTTTCCTGAACCCCGAGGATAGGAAACTTTCCGTTGTTATCCGAGGGGTTCCATACTCCCTGACTGAAACCGAAATATAAGACGAACTAACCCCGACATACCCAGTCCTCAGTGTAACGAGGCTACTGAACAAGGACAAAGGCCCCACTCCACTGTGTGCTGTCGAGCTCCAGAATACTCCGGAGGGAAAAGCGATTTTTCAATTATCTCGGCTCTTTTACACTATAGTGACTGTCGAACCGCGGAAGAGGTCTCAACGCATTGTGCAGTGCACGAATTGCCAGCAAGTGGGACATAGCAAGAACTTCTGCCACCTTGACCTAAAATTTGTCAAGTGTGCAGGAGATCATCATTTCACAGCTTGCCCATCACGTACCCCCCAAGAGTCCCCAAAGTGCTCCAACTATGGTGGAAGCCACCCCGCCAATTATAGAGGCTGTGAAACCTTCTTAAAACTTCAATCACGAATCACACACAGAAAACACATACCAACCCACATTCATGACACAACAAATGCAAATCCATCTAGACTTACTCCCCAACCAGTCTCAGAAAATCCTCCACAGTCACAGCAAAACATCCCCTCAGGAGCTAAATCAAACCCTTGGTTTACCCGGAGCAGGCACCACACACAGACACCAGCAAGCACCCCTCATCAAACTAACCTCAACGAACAAGACCCCTCATCAAACCTATTTGACATACTACTAAATTTAATTAAACCTTTCATTCCCAAAATCAAATACTTCATTTCCACAATACTCAATAACATACTTTCTTCCAATTATGGTCAGCCCTAATTCCACAGTTGATCAAAATTTAACAATCCTAAATTGGAACGCGAATGGGTTGAAAGCAAAGCAACAGTCTTTCAATAACCTCCTAACACGATACAACATAGACATAGTTTGCCTAACAGAAACACACTTCAAAGCGACAGACACATTCAGACTGACAGGATACATGACATACAGACGAGACAGACAAACCCGAATAGCCTCTGGAGGAGTAGCTGTTTGTGTGAAGAAAAAAATAAAGCATTCCCATCTACTTCTTCCTGAACTGGAGCACCTGGAGGCTGTCGGGATTCAACTGACACTCACCAACAACAGACGACTCAACATCATCTCGGGATACCAACGACCAAACTTAAGAATAAAACAGACAGACCTAGAAGACATTTTTACAGGAGACGCGACTGCACTTTTCGGGGACCTCAATAGCAAGCACACAATCTGGGGCTGCAGAAGAACCAATAACAATGGGGTCAGACTTTTGTCGGCCACAAACAACCTCGGTGGTCAGGTCTCAGCCCCAGACGAACCAACCTTCCACCCGTCACAACACAGATATCATCCAGACATCCTAGACATCACACTTATACAAAATTTCACCACTTCGTATAGCTGGAAAATTTTAAAAAAAATGGGAAAACGTTTAAACAGGTAAATCTGAGTTTGTGACCTTTACAAACGTAGATCCGTTTAATGATTTACCGGGTCTGTTTAAATACCAAACTATGATGGTAGACTACAGAGGGCTTAACGTGATATTCCATGGAAAAGGTCCTCATTGAACAAAAGCCTCGAATACAAGCCTCGAGCTCCCATTCAGATTCGATTACACCATATTTCATTGGCTTCCCCCTCCCCCCTCCCTCCCGCCCCTCGATTCATGGACTAGAAAATAACCACCAACATATTTATATGCTCAAACACATTACTCATATGTTCTTCCCACTTATATACTTCACATATTTTTTTCTCTTCATTTTTTTTCGACAAGCAATTTTTTTTTTTTTTTTTTTTTTTTGAGTATAGGAGAAGTAATAAAATTCGAAGTTGATTTTTCACTGGAATCTTGCCTTCCTGATTCCAAAAATGAAAAAAAAAAATACCTCTGAGAATCACAGGCTATGAACTTCTCAGCAGGGAATAATCGATTATGTTTTCACTCTCTCTTTTAAGCCAATTAACCAGCTTTGAGCTCTATCTAATCCTCCCCTCTCCTTCGGCTGATTCTGCTGAAAATTATTAGTGGTCGTCCTTAAAGGACTTTGAATTTACATATTAAATTTCGTAATACATGGGCAGTTATTGAAGTTATTGTGTTACCTTCTCCCTAATGCACCCCTTCCCTTTGGCCGATATGACCTAAAACCAGTAGGTGTTGTCCCTTAAAGAGTTCTGGATGCGTACAGGGTGTCCCAGCATGGAGGTAAAAAAACTTTGAGGTCTTAAAGGAAATTTAATTTTGAACAAAAAATGTCCTATAAACATAGGTCCGATTCGGAACCGTTTCAGAAATATTCAACATCTTCCAATTTTTGTACTTAGCACTATTTTGTTTTGCATAAAATCTCTTATTCCTCCTTAAGTATAAGAGCTAACACAAAGTTAATTATACCATCATAAAGTGCGGTAAATTACCTTTAAAATAAGTTCACTTTATTATTACAATTACAAGAATTTGACAGTTTATAGGCAATTTTTTGTTCAAAATTAAATTTCCTTCAAGACCTCAAAGTTTTTTAACTCCATGCTGGGACACCCTGTATATAAAATTTCGTGTCGATATATTCATTCTATCGGGAGTTATCGTATACACAGACACACACATACACAGAATTATTTTCATTTTTGAAATTAGGAAGTCGGGAAATATGAACTTCCGTTTCTAAAAAATCGCATCGAATTTATGACCAATTACATAATTTCTCCTATACTTCATATAGTTGAGGAAGTTAAATATCATGTCTGTGTGGGTAAGTTGGGGTGTCTTTATAGGTGAAAACGATTACAACAAGGAGAACACCTATTGATTTTCAGTCAAATCGATCAAAGAGAAAGGGGAGGGCTTAACATGAAAACGTCACCTATTGATTTTCAGCGGAATCGGCCGAAGGGAAGAGAGGATTCAGAGGAGGGGGGCTCAACCCACATTAATTTTTACTGGGGAAGTACTTTATTGGTGATTTACCGACTTTTTTTTTACTTCCTCACCCATAAGAAGTATAGGGTAAGTTATGTTATCGGATTAAAATTCGATGCGGAAATTTTCAACGGAATTACATGTTTTCCGACTTCTAGAAGTTTTCCGGAAAATTACAAATATGAAAAAGAACATTTCTGTCTGTCTGCATGGCTCTGAACGAAGACACTTATTATTTTTTTTAGTCATATCGACCAAAGGAAAGAGGTTGAACATAAAAACTCTAATAACTGTCGAAAGAATGAATGTATCGACACGAAATTTATTATGAGGATTTATTATCCCCTATCTAAGTCAACTGTTGAATATTAGCGCAAACGGTCGTCTGGGGAGCGAAAAGTTAACTGATTAATTAGTTCTGGGGAAGTACATCACAGATGATTTACCGACTTTTTTTTTGTCAACAGAGGCGGGAAATACAAATAAATGCCTTGATTATATAACTTTCCGTATACTTTGTGGGTTGAGAGTTACCCGAGGTACATACAAGAGGACAATAAGGGCCAGTTTTCCATTTAATATTGTTCTAAGGGTTGAAACCATTGAAGGGCCAATATAGAGAAGGCTCTAAGGGCGGAGTGCGGCGAGCGGCGCGAAATGAGGCTGCAACGCTGCACAACATTGCCTTAGTCCCAGCTCATACATTTCATTTACATAATGGTACTTTTACATAATGTTTACCTTATATGCTACGGTTCCTTCAACCTCCGTTACCTATTATTCAAATAAAGGTCCTTCTATTACCTCCGGAAAAAAGCCCTCGTTGCTCGTTGAATCACCGGGTAGTGTACTTCCCCAGCCTGAATTATTCAACTAAGTTTTCTCTCTCGCTCTGAAAACTAATAGATGTATTACTCAGGAAATTTCACATTTGATTTTCTTATTAATCTAGCGAACATGTACATTCCAGGGCCTGGAATTGTTATTATTATATATATCTATAAGGCGCAAATATACTTATATATAGGTTAGGTTTTATGATTCATGTCCGGGCTTTAACTACGAGGTCATATCGCCTACTACGAGAGCGCTCTTTTGTCACTGGTGGACATGAGCCCGACTCTACTGTGGGAGTCCTAAATTTTGCCTACCCTAAATTTTCATTCACCTAGGCCAGAGGTCTTTAACGAGTACCGGACATCGTACAGGCTCGGGACCATCGCTTAACGTCCCATTCGAAGGACGGCATGCTTAAGTTTATTCTACCTTTCAGATAAAATGAACTAAGGGCCTCGGTCGGGTTTCGAACCCACAACCTTGAGTTCAGAAGACAAGCACGCATACCATATATGTATATTTCATCTTTATGAAAGTAATGTGTTAAGGGGGATCTACCTTTGGACGGAGGCCTTTGTGCTTTGGTTGCATGGAATCACCACGGGTGCGGGTTCGATTCCAGTTCTAGGGAGAATTTTATTTTATAAAAATACATTTTTTTTTTCTCCCGTGGCCGTAGATGTTTGTAAATAACCCCTACACACCCCCCGCCCTCCAATAGAAAGAATTTCCATAAGGATGGGTATTATCAAAAAAAAAAATATATACCTTTCGAAGGATTACATAACTTCTCCTATGCAGGTATATAGCTTGAGGGATGTACATATAAGAAAATCTGCAGTTAGATTCCTGAGATATTTGACAGACATACGTCAGAGCTCACATACTCAATTGGCCCTAATCCACATTTAATGTGTTGCCGAGTGGCTGTCTGTGGCTATGTCCGAAAGTTCCAAGAACCCTAGAGATATTCCATTCTGGAATTTCACTATAATATTATGAAGAAGACTCGACCCCCAAGCCAGCTCTATAACTGCTCTCTATAACGGCAATATTTTTACATCAACGGTATGAAAAGAATTCCCAATGAAATCCATGAACTGAATTTATAGATTTTATTTTTACAGAAAACAAAAATAAATAAATAATTAATAAATTAGGGACTTATTGGTTTGTTGCCAACTGCTAGACTGTATTTTTATCTTTGGAACTTAGTTTAAATCAGGCTGAAAATTCAATTGGAATTCAGAATATGCGGAGAGTACAAATTCCACAATTTATTTTTCTTTATTTTATTTTTTAACTGAAGAATGTTACATTCCTCTTTTTTTTTTTCAATTCCCTGTATAAAATTTGGTGTTTGTTATTGCGACTCATGCCCGGGCTTTAACTATATCATATCGCCTACTACTAGAGCGCTCTTTCATCACTCTGGTGGACATAGTCCGACTCTTTGTGGGAGTCCTAAATTGTGTATTACCCAGGTTTAGTTACCTAAGTTTGGGATCATTGCTTAATGTCCTATCTCAAGGTTTTTTTTTCATATCTCAGAAAGAACTTAGGCTCTTTCGTCGCTCTGGTGTATATGAGCCCAACTTTACTGTGGGAGTACTAAATGTTACCTTAGGTTTATTCAACTAGGAAAGAAGAACTTTATCTTTAACGAGTACCATCGCTTAATGTTTCATACGAAGGAGGGCGTGCTCAAGGTTTTTTCACTTTCCAGATAAAAAACCTAAAGACCTCGGTCGGATTTCGAACACGCGATCTTGAGCTCAGTAAGCAAGCACGCATACCACTGAGCTACCGGCGATCTCTCCCCTACCTTACTTCGTTTGAGCTGTATATTCTTCAGGTACTCACTCCATACAGAATTTCGGCTGGATTGCTATACGTATCCTGAAAAGTCTTTGAAGTTTTTACATCCAAGGTTTGCATTTCCGGTTTCCCAGGTTATTTCAGAAAATTGTCATTGGTGGAAAGACTTCCTCTTCCCAAAAGCCTTCAGGGTAGCTATAAAAGTTGGGAATTGTTTGCGCCAAGGGACCTTTTATCCTCTGCCTGGAAGCGCTGAGCTTTTTCTTTACTGTCTATCATCCCTTCCAAACTTAAGGATTTTAATCACTTCACATAATATCTAATCTTCTGTTTTCATTGCCGATCCTCCTTTCAAGATGTAGCCCAAGATCTCTAACATCGTCTTCTTAGATGTGTTCTAGCTAGTTATTGTGACTCATGCCCGGGCTTGGAGGTTATATCGCATATTAGCAGAGCGCTCTTTTGTCGCTTTGGTGGACATGAGCCCGATTCTACAGTACTTCCACTGTAAAAGTTTGCCTATCTCAGGTTTATTCACTCAGGGTAAGTGTCTTTAACGAGTACCCGACCCGCCGAAGGACAGCGCGCTCGTGAGAGAACTATTACTATTAAGCCCAGTAGGCAAGCACGCTACATCTGAGCTATCGGCGCCGTCGTTGTGTCTAGAATCAGGATTTAGAGATGATATTTAACATTTTTGAAGAGAAATTGTGAAACAATAAATTATAAAGAAAACACTAATGTTTATTTAAATATTGTCTGTTTCACAAGATATATAAAATGTATGGGAGTACTTTTGGTATTACTCGGTATTGGTGTGGGTTGGCCAACGATTTCTAAATTGTCCTTTCAATATAAAGTCATAATTCCTGCTGAACCTCATCCAGGACATAGCCAAAGATTTCTAATTCCTTCTAGTAAGGTATTTTAATTACTTCTAAATCCTTGTTCTAGGACATAACGAATGATTGTATAAATAAATCATCCTTCCAGGATATAGCCAAAGATTTCTAAATCCTCCTTCCAAGATATAGACCAAAGATATCTAAATCCTTCTAGTAACGTATAGCCAATGACTTCTAAATCCTCCTTCTAGGACATAACCAACGATTTCTACACTCTACTAATTAATTTGCTCTCCTTAATTACGCCTGCAGCAAATCAAGTTAACGAAAATTCCCAGAAATTCCAATTTTGAAAAGTAATTTTGTCATATGGCAGTTATTGACTTCTTGGTTGTTATAAGAAAACGATGTTGCTCATTCTTTTTTATTTTCGGGGGTGTCCAAAGTTCTCACCTTTGTTGTCTGGGTCCAATTAGGAGGTAACGATGTGTTCTAAGACAAAAACAGAAGGAACCTTTGCCGCCTCCTCTGGAGTAAACAAGATGCAATTAGGAGAGGACGGCTGATTAGGAGAGGAGTCTGGAACAGGAGCTCCAGGACTTGACAAAGGAGTTTGTCAAAGGTAAGACGGGGAAAAACAGGATTCTGGAGTCGTCGTCCCCCCCCCCCCCCCCTCGCCCCACCATCATCCACAGTCATATTTATTTTAGGTTGTTAAATGACAAAATGATCTTAAAATGTTATAGTTAGAAGACGTGCTTGCCTACTGAGCTCAAGATCGCGGGATCGATCTGGGAGGTGTAAAAAACCTTGAGCATGCCGCCCTTCGGATGGAATGTTAAGCGACGGTTAGCGAGCGGACTCCCAGTCGGGCTATGTTCAGCAGAGCTCTCTGGTAGTAATGATAATATTTATTTTCGGTAAACCATAACATAGTAATAAAATATATCATAAGAAAGGATACATTAATGCGAAATGGGAAGGTAGTTTAGTGTATTTCTGAGATAAGAGATGGGGGTGAACTTTGCTCCCCTTTTATGCCCAATAAAAATCAACCTATTTTTAATCTAAAATCTGCATTTCTACCAGTATGATGATACAAATGAAGGGTTGATCGACTTTTATTTTTTGAAGTATTCATTATGCTAAATTTGTTTGCGAAATTTGTATGAATTCAATTTTTGCAAAATATGAGCTGATAGACACGTGTAGACAAAAATCTTGAATTAAACACACTTTTCAGATTTGAAATTGGTTCAATCGATTAACCCAAAACAGAAATTAATTCGATTTCAAAGAATTAATTCCCGCTCGCCCGGCACATCTCTCTGACCACATGTAACCCCATACCGACTGGTCTTCTAAGGAGAATTTCTTGCCATGGGTTGGATACTCAATTGTGAGCTTTCTTGTGAATTATAATAATTATAATAATTATTAGTATAGTATTTATTTATAGGTATACAAAATACGTATAAAATATCAATTTTTGACGATTTAACTACATCATTTCATTATATTTAGAGCGAGAGCGGAAACATAGGATATGATCGGATGGGACTCAAAAAAGCAAAAACAGAAGTTGAAAGTCCACCAAATAAAGAGACTGAAAGTTTAGAGGAAGAGCGGAAACTTACATGTGACTCGGAGTGTGGCTTTGGAAACATACGTATGAACCCCACCCCATAAAGTCAAATTAAATTGAGAAATCGAAAGAGCCTCAAAAGAGCAAAAACCGTAGAGGCCATCAAGTGAAGTTACTAAAGGTTTAGAGGGTGAGCGGAAACTTACATGTGAGTGTGTGGAGCCTCGAATTCAGAGTTCGACACACTCGATGAACAAACAGATGAACAAAATCTAAAAAAGGTAAGGGAAAACCAAAGATAATTAGGTAAATAAAGATTTGGAAGGTTTAGAAGGAGAGCAGAAACTTACATTTTAGTTTAGGTCCTTTAGTAGAACTGGTAGACGGTTCCGGGTGAACCGAGACCGGTTCCTGGGGAGAACCGAACCGGATATTAGAATTTTTAGGTGCCCGGTTCTCGGTTCTGTTATTGGGTACAAAGTTCCAAAACCGGACCCAAGGCTAGGGTTCCAGATTTTCACTATAAAGGAAAAGGCGTCAAGGTAAGTTTTCGCTCTCTCTCAAAATCGGATTCACGGTTCCAGACTCAGACCCTGCTTCATGTTTCCAGACCCGCCCTCGGATCCTTGGTTCCAGATTTCACAAGCTTCCCTGATTAGGTGAAAGTGAGCGTTTTTTAGCACTCACATGTAAGTTTTCGCGTTCCCTCTAAATCTTCGATTATTTTTTTTGTGGATCGTTTCTTTTTTCTTACTTTCTGTTATGGCTCTTTCGAAGGTCCTTCGATCTCCAAATTTGAGTAGATAACTCACTCATACATATGTTTCCGCGCTCCCTCAAAACCTCTGTTCTCTCCATTTGGTGAACCCTTCCTTCTGTATCTGGTTTCCTGAGGATCCTTTTATCTCCGAATTTGAGGCAACACCCCCAGATTCACTCGTAAGTTTCCGCGCTCCCTTTAAACCTTTGTTCTTTTTATTTGGTTTTTTGAGGTTCCTTTGAAATCCAAATCGGAGGTATAACCCTCAGATACACACGTGTTTCCGCGCTCCCTCTAAACCTGGTTCTCAACCCTGATTCAGGTCCACGGTTGCACACACTAACCCGTGCTCACATCCTTAAGTCCCTCCTCACATTCTCCTTTCCCCGACTTCCTCTTTCTCTCTTATTCTCCTCTTTCTCCCTGCACCTAAGAGGTTTCCCTGAGTTCATAGCCCCAGTGAGACTCTTGAACACTGTTATTAATGACCGGAAAACATCCCCAGGTGCTCCGTAATTCTCTCGACATACTCTATCTCACTCACTACCCTGATACGTTAAAACTAATTTATTTAACGAAGATGGATCCCCTGGTTAGTCTTTAACGTAATGGGTGTTTCTAATCATTTAGAGCTTTCGGCTAAGACTAGACATCAGTCAAGAAATAGCTAAATTCTGTATTACACAATCATTTTAGTTCTCTTATTGTACCCCAGGAACCCTGTATTTAATTAGAGTTAGCTGTAGGAGGGGCAGCTTTGTGTATATTACGTTATTCAGATATACATTTGTATAAGCATGTTTCATTATAATGCCACCAATCCCTCTTTACTCCCTTGGAATAAGGGAGGAATTGGGACACTTACTAAGGGCTGGCCTCCGGTGCTGGTGCCAGTAACCACCCCCGTAGTACCATTTTAGCTAAAGCCGCCTCAGCTATTTTCAAGTAACAGTGTTAGAGAAATCTGAAATTTTTAGTAGGTCGTCCTTATTAAATTTCCATTCGCAACTAAATCCTCTTATTTCAGATAGGATTAATTCATTAATGCAATCAAAGTTATACATTCCCTTTAAAGAATGAAAAAAATACATTTTGTAGGAAATATTTTAAAATGAGTCTTCCAAAATCAAAACTCACATTATCCAAAATTATCAAAATTGATATGGCAAGTGGTTCTTTTTGCAATTTTTTGAGCTAAATTCAAATATGGCGTTGGTTTTAATTAAAAGTCACCATATCCTAGGTTTAATGGGCCTATAAGTTGAGGATTGGAGTCAGTTAGTTGTAAAATTATAATTATATGTCAATTTTAAACATTTTTCATTTTTTAAAAATTATTTTAAGTTGTAATAATTGTAACAATAAATTTACATTGCATTTGAAAATGTTGAATGGTTTTGATTTATTTATACATGTTTGAGAAAGTTGGTAACAAAACGTGACATTATCCTATATATAACAGCTTTTATTTTTCTAACGCTATATAAAAATTAGTTTTTTTAAAAATGTATTTAATTTTAAAGTGCTAACAGGATGTAAAGAAACCATTTGCAAGAACCGACGAAGCAAATTGTAGTCGAGAGCGGTTTTTGGCAAATTCCCAAAATTTTGATTTTTGTATATTGTGAGTTTTGATTCTGGTGGACTCAAATATTGTTTAAATTTGAAAACTGACATTATTGCAGAGATATTGTGAAATAATTCAAATGGACTTGAAAAATAAAATAAAACTTGTTTATTTAATATATTGTCTAATTTCACTAACTATATATACATAGAAGTACTTTCGGTATTTCTACCGAAAAAACCTTATGCTTTTGGCTGAGGATGGTAGAAATACCGAAAGTACTCCCATGTATATATAGTTAGTGAAATTAGACAATATATTAAATAAACAAGTTTTATTTTATTTTTCAAGTCCATTGTTTAAATTGTATCGCATAGCACTGAATTAAAAAATATTGTTTTAATATGGTAGTTCTTATGAAACTAAACAAATAGACGTGGGTGAAAATGGTAGCAATATCGAAAGTACCTACTTCCAATATATTTTGTGAAGTAATGTTTTTATATTGTTGTATATTTTTTAATGAGAAATAAAACTGCTGTCTATGAAAACGATAAATCGGGCAAAGGGGATGAGGAATTCGAGCGAACCTCAAAACTGAAATAACTTCCGATGTAATGAATGTATCGACACACAATTTAGTAGTGTGGATTCAGAAACACCTATGTATGTCATCTATGGATTTTTATCGCAAACGATGGTTTGGTTGAGAGCGAAAGCTCAAGCGAATTGATTAATACGTGCAGAGGGAAGTTCATGGCGGGTGATTCACCGTCTCTGAGATAGCGACCTTGTAATGTGCGGTAACTTTACACCGAGGTAAGTGCTGTAAACACGTCTTATGGCATTGTTTGTCTCCATTCACAAGGTTGGTCATGTTCACCGAGCCCTGTCAGAGCAGTTCTCTCTCTCACGCTCTCTCTCTCTCTCCCTTTGTTTACATTCCTCTTTTTTTTTTATTACTTCCCCAGCTGTACACAGTATAAGGGAAGTTATGTAATAAGTCAAAGATGCGATGTTGCATTTCCACCAGTATAAATTCATAATATCGGCAGTTATTAGAGTTTTTTTTAGTAAAGACCAGTCTCACAATCACAACGAGACTGCTACAAGCCCAAAGAGCCGCCCTCCTGAGAGTCACAAGAGCCTATCGTACTGTCTCCACAGGCAGCGCTACAGGTGCTGGCGGGAGCTACGCCCATAGACTTGGTCTTCAACGGGGCGGTCGCCTTGTACTACTGTAGACGCAATTTGCCCCTGAGAGCAGATATAAATGAGCCCTGGAGGGCGAGCTACGTGCACAGAACAGACCAAAGCATTCCAGGGACATTTTCCAAGACTGGATAGTGAACAAGTGGCACCAGCGATGGTCGCGCTCCTTCGATGGCCGAACGACATACGCTTACATTCCCAACGTCCAGGTCCGCCTGCGCTCCACTTGGGTACAACCCGACCACTCGACGTCCCAGATACTATCAGGTCACGGCGACTTCAGCTCCAAACATTTCTTCTTCAAGAGGAAGGATAGCCCGAACTGTTCGTGTGGCGGCATTGAGACTGCAGAACATGTAGTCCTCGATTGTCCGCTGTACGACAGGGCTAGGGTTGATGTTGATCCGCGCGACAGGATCATATCTGGGATTGAGCCTGCCGGAGTTGATGACGGAGTCGAACTAATCGGCGTTCGGCCGGTTTGTCACCTCCTGACTGGAACAGAAGAAGGCCTTTTGACCCGGCGCCGGGGACGTTTGACGGGCCTAGCCTGAATTCTTCCCCTGGCGACCGCGATGTAGAAGCAGCCCACTCCAGCCCAGTGCAAAAAAAAAAAAGTTAAGACCAGTCTCCTGGAACCCTTTTGCTGACATTTAACATGATATTGTCCTCATGGGGTTTTGACTTTTAATATGTAATTCCCTGTCGATACACTCATTACATCGGCAGTTATTGGTGTTTTTGAGTTGAGCTTCCCTTAGATCCTCCCTTTCCTTAGGCCGATTCCACTGAAAATTACTAAGGGTCGTCCTTATGGCGTTTTGAATTTACATATGAAATTTTGATGTGTGATAGTAAGATGTTGTGGGATGAGATTTCTCATAGAAATAAAAACAATTGTCTTCCCACTGTTTTATTTTAGACCAGTACCGGTTTTCGACGCAACAGCGTCAACATCAGTGGTTCATCTATGATAGAATAATAAAATATACAAATAATGAAAATTATAAATAACTCTTAAAGCATCAGGTTACAGAGTAACAAGATAAAAATTATAAACTTACTTACCCCATCCACACAGCACAGCGGTTAAAAGACAACTGGCATAGCTCTAAGGGGTGGGGATAGCTAGGTTCACTCAATCTCTCTACATGTAAAACCATTCATTCTAATATACAAAATAACTAAAAAAAGTCTCTACATAATAATAACATAATATAATTTTTTTTTTCACCATACAGCCAAAGGAATTTTTTGTTATCATAAAATATAATATAAAAAATAAAATAAAAATAAATAAATACAATTTTTAAAAATATTATCACAAACTTGAAAAATAGTATAATAAAATACAAATAATAAATGAAGAGCACGGGGAAAGAACCAGGTTTGTCCCTTTTTTCTCGAATGGCGATATCGCCACTACAGTATTGTAGTATTGTATATTAAACATATTTCACGATTCACCATCGTTACTGTCTTCAAAAAGACGATTTGTCACTACGAAAACGGAAGCTAAAAATATGACGTGCTGGGAATTGATAGATACGGACTTTCAAACATTAAATTTCAGTTTTCTCAATTTCAAAATCTGGTGACAAACCTGGTTCTTTGCCCGTGCTCTTCAAATATCTTTATAAAAACCAGCCCAACAAAATTGTGTGTCGTTATATTTATTACAACAGCAGTTATTGGATTTTTTTATTTTATTTTTTTGGCATATTTGACTGAAAATCTATAGGTGTTGTCCTTGGAGGGTTCTGGAAACAAATATATCACTTCGTGCCACTATATTCAGTCTATCTGGAGTTGTATTCATCGAACAAATCAACATCGAATTTCTGACCGTGTTCATAATTTTTTTTTTGGGGAGGGAAGTAAAACCTAAGAGTCCTAGGCCTAAGCCTAAGTCCAGCTTTGAACCCGCGATCTTGAGGAGAGTGCAAGTGCACTACCCTCCGGCGTCCTCTAGTACAACATAACTCATTGTCAGCAGTTCGGAGAGGAATCTATAGTTAGTAAAGGTTGAAGGTAGGATACTTTAATCCTATTGGATTTGCGTCTTTTTTCTGCATTTGTCTTTCAAGAGACGGGACAAGCTTCCCCAAATCCCAACCTGGACTGGGAAGAGGAAAGAGGCATCCCTCGGGCTACATCTTAGATCCGTTTTCCCTCTTTGTCAAAGCCTCTGAACAAGGCTTGAGCCTGTTCCAATTCTCCTGCATCCTCCTTTTTTTCTACCCTACTACAAATACACTTCTCTCAGCAAAATGAGATAAAGGACCTCTTTTTGTCTTTGTCATTTTTGTGCATGATGTTAGCAGTTGTGGACGCAGCATGTCTTCCTTTCTCAGTAAATAGCCACTTTTTTTTGGTCGTATGACAGCGATAAAATTTTTAATCTGAAAAAAATTGGTAAAAGAGACTTGAGGACGCCATCCTTTGGATGGGACGATAAAATTGAGTAAAAACATGGAGCGGAAAATTTAAAAAATTTAACTCAATATGAAGTTTGAAATCTACCTTTCAATATTCATCGGACTCATGTGAAGGTTCCTAGTCTTGACAACCTCAACTATACAGAGAGGAAGAGAATGGAAGAGAGAAAGAGAGAGAGCGAGGAGAGAAAGTGAGGAGAAATCAGAAGAGGGGTTGAAGGAAGAGGAATCATACAGAGAAGAATAGAATAAAATAAAGGGTAAAATAGGGAAAGAGAAGAGAGATTGTCAAAGTGATGTTTTTCTGTTTCAGCGGAATCATCTGTAACACACACAGACGTTGTCATATAAGCAATAGAAGAAAGAAAGTGAGAGGGCAAGGAAAGAAAGAAGGGAGAAAGAATGATTGTGTCGAGTTTTTTTTTCTGTTTAAGAAGGTCATTGGGGCCATGAACCCAGCTGAAACATCTGTAACACACCCAGATGTTGTCATATGGGCAATAGAAGAAAGAAAGTGAGAGAGGAAGGGAGAAAGAATGAGAGATTGTGTCGAGTTTTTTCTCTGTTTAAGAAGATTATTGGGGCCTTGAACCCAGCGAAATCATCTGTAACACAGACGTAGTCATATGGGCAATAGAAGAAAGAAAATGAGAGAGCTAGGAAAGAAAGAAGGGAGAAAGAATGAGAGATTGTGTCGAGTTGCTTTTCTGTTTAAGAATGTCATTGGGGCCATGAACCCAGCTGAACCAGCCGTGACAACCATACAGAGAATAGAAAGAGAAAGAGCGCAGGAAGAGAGAGATTGTTTCGAGGAATTGTTTTCCAGTTCGGTGGAGCCACCCTTGTCAGCCTCAACCATTGAGAGAGGAAGAGAATAGAAGAGAGAAACGAAGAGAGAGAGCCAGAGAGAGGAATTGTGTAAAGGGAATTAATTATGTTTTCCAGTGATTAATACCAGCGTTGAAGAGTCTCATTGGGACTATAAACTCGGAGGAACGAACCTTGACACCCTCCAACCATGCATATATGTATAGGAAATTTGGGAGAGGATCGAGTGAATCTGAAACGGAAGACGGAGGAGGTATATTATCTTGTTCATTATTCATGAAGCGACTGATTTACACAAGGGGTCGATAAAGTTTCCCCAAGCGGCGACGACCCTGACGACAGGAGGGTAGGAAAAGAGGGAGACATCAGAAAGGGATGATGAGGAAAGGGTTGGGGGGGGGACTTGTTAAAAGCTGAAGTAATGACAAAGAGACGACGGAGCGAAGAGTCAGCAGTTTGTGTCAGTTGGGACTTAGGAAAAGAGGAACTTGGCACACATTAACAACTTGTTAACGAAGCAACCACTGACAGATCTGTCCTCTGTCAACCATTGTATCAGAGGCACAATGCCACAAGTCTTATTCAATTTTCAGACTGATTGTAAAAAGGACTTTAGGAGACATGTCGGCTAAATTGTGGACGGAAAGAGAGTCGTCAGTGGACTAACCCAGCGTGAATTAATCAACAACATAGTGACATAAATCCTCATAGAAAAGAGTCGTCAGTGGACTACCCCAGCGCGAATTAAACAACAACGAAGCGACATAAATTCTCATACAAAAGAGTCGTCGGTATATTACCCCAGCTCGAATTAATCAACATTTACTTCGTATCACACATAAAAATCCTGGATCAGCTGTTAGACTTCTTGTTAAAGTAGTCTAGGAAGTTACAGAAACGTCGTCAATGGTCTATTTACATTTAAATAGAATTTCGAGGTAGTAGTGTTGATCTCGAAAGAGGTTTGTTATCAGGTCTGGGGGGAGTGAGCTCTGGCCTGAAGTGAATCAGGTCCCTCGCTGATGTTGGCCAATCTAATCTTAAAGAAGGCAGGCCCCCCCTCACAGGAGAAATACTAGCCAACTTGCCTTGTAATTTATGTCAGGAGAGGAGGGGGGGGGGGGGGGGCGCTAGGACGGCTTTTGGATCTGATTAAATGGAAAAGAGCCCCCCCCTGCCGCCGCCACCGAAATAGGGGTTAGCCCACCAGACATCGGGGTTTACTTTGTAAAAGTCCAATAAGAAGGGGACAAGTGCTGTGGAACCCAGTCCTATACCCGGCTGTAAACTTGTTTGTGTTGTCTGTAAATAGCCCACCAAGAAGTTGTAAATAATTTTACGAGTCCGAAGCGCTGGAGAGTAATGAAGCCCAGAGAGTCCCGTAGGTCTGTACAACCTAAAAGATCTTATATTTGACTACAAATGTTTCATGGTCTGGGGGGGGGGGATGGAAAAATATTTGTCATATGTGGTGTCGAGCTTTATGATATACTGAGGATGCTGTGATAAGCATAAAAAGAAATTCTGAGATAAGCAGAAGCTGCATATTGTTACCGGATTTACAAGTTAGACACATTGAAGTTATATAATATATAACTTCAATGTGTCTAACTTGTAAATCCGGTCAATTTTGCTGAAAATCAATAGATTATATTATAATCTATTGATTTTCAGCAAAATTGACTGAAGAGTGGGGATTAGGGGGGAGACAAGTTTCTTATGTAAATTCAAAACTTCATAAGGACGACACCTATTAATTTTTAGCGAAATCGGCCAAAGTGGGGAATCTGAGGGGGACTCAACTAGAAAACTTCCGATGTAATGAATATAATTATTTAATAATTAGATGAGGATTCAGAAGTTCTTATGTAAGTCAAAAATTAATTAATTAATTCTTGACGGGGAAGTATATTGCCGGTGATTTACCGACGACGTTTTTATGATTTATTCTATTTTCAACGTAAATAAATATTAAAATGTGATAGGAAGATGTGGAACTAGATATTTCATAGAAATACAACACGTTGTCTTGCCACTGTGTTATTTGAGAACAGAACAGATTTTGAACACACCAGTGTCATCATCAGTAGCACATCTCACCCTTTGGCTAAAGGACTACTAGCTTTCACACTATACGGGTGGGTTGTGCCACTGATGATGACGCTGTTCGCTAAAATAAATATTCAAATGTGATAATAACTAGATATTTAATAGAAATAAAACACGTTGTCTTCCCTCTGTTTTATTTGAGAACAACACAGATTTTGAACACATCAGTGTCATCATCAGTGGCACATCTCACCCTTTGGCTAAAGGACTACTAGCCTTATACGGGTGGGATGTGCCACTGATGATGACGCTGTTAACTAAAATAAATATTCAAATGTGATAGGAAGATGTGGAACTTGATATTTCATAGAAATAAAACACGTTGTCTTACCACTGTTTTATTTGAGAACAGTACAATTTTGAACACACCAGTGTCATCATCAGTGGCACATCTCACCCTTTGGCTAAAGGACTTCTAGCCTTCACACTGTACGGGTGGTATGTGCCACTGATGATGACGCTGGTAACTAAAACAATAGCAAGACACTTTCATTTATATGTTAAACTAGCAGTAATACCCGGCGTTGCCCGGGGAACTTTGACTTTTCTCCTAATATCTCTCGTTCGAATCCTATTCAATTTTTCAACCTTAAATTCATGATGTTATAATTTTCAATTATTCATACGGAATAAGGCTTATAGTCCTTCAACGGCAGACATCTCAGCTAGTAACTTTTTAGGACCCCTGGGCACCATAACTAGTACGCGCCATTCAACGGCGGAAACCACAGCTAGTGAATACTTAGAGTCACTGGACGTTCTAGCCAGTGCGTACTTAAGAACGCTTGTGACCACAAATGTGCGGACCCCACAGCTAGTACGTAGTTAGAAACGCTGGGCATCAAAGCTAGTATGTGCCTTGCAACGGCGGTCCCCACAGCTAGTATGTAGTTAGGAACGCTGGACACCACAGCCAGTATGTACCTTGCAACGGCGGACCCCAAAACTAGAACGTAGTTAGGAACGCTGGGCACCACAGCTAGTACGTGGTTACTACTACTACTTGTGAAATTTCATGAGAATCCGATTACCTTTAATGAGTCAGTATTATTTTTATGCTTAGCGCCCCCCCCCCCCCCTTCCGTTCAAATTTTTTTAGATGTCACATAGTGTATTTTTCTATTTCGCCTTTAAAAATACTACATGTGAAATTCCATGACAATCCGACCATCAGTTAATGACCGATCACTATCTTCGTATTTAGGCCTACTCCCACAACCCCCCCTTCCGTTCACAATTTTGCGCTAAAACAATTTTTATGCTTAGCTCCCATTGCAACCCCACCTCCCGTTCAAATTTTTGAGATGTCACATAGTGTATTTTTCTATTTCGCCTTTAAAAATACAACATGTGAAATTCCATGACAATTCGATCATCTGTTAATGACCTATCAGTATCTTTATATTTAGGCCTACCCCCACAACTCCCCTCACGCTCACGATTTTGTGACGTCACACACCCTATTTTTTTATTTGGCCCTTAAGAATACTACATATGAAATTCCTTGACAATCCAATCATCCGTTAATGACTTAGCACTATCTTTATATTTAGGCCTTACCCCACAACCCCCCCTCCCGTTCAAAATTTTGAAATGTTACATAGCCATAAGAACCTTCCTCGGACTTCAACGAATATTTGAAAAAAAAAATTAGCCGAATTGGTCCAGCCGTTCTCGCGTTTTGCGCTTAGCAAAATTAGCCAGTCATTTTTATTATATAGATATAAATATTATTATTATTATCATATGTGATTATCTGGGAACGTAGAAATGTCAACCGATATTTACTTTATATTTTATTGATAATGTTAATGTTTATACAGTTTCTAGGTTCTGGTTTGTGGTTGTGTGCACTAGATTCTCTCAGATGTGAAAGTAATCTATTAAAATTTTCATCAATATTGATAGACTGTGGACTGGGGCCTTCATGTCATGTCAATAGTTCTTGGTCACGAAACTAATAAGGCAAGTGGCTTGGGGAACTTTGTACACTCTAAGATTAATCTGTCGAGATGGAGCAACCCCTTCCTGATTGATATATGTAATAAATATGGACGTTGCCAGGGGAGGGGGCCTCTTTACCCTACCATTCGAAATTTTACGCAAAAAAAATTTTTATAAAAATTTTAAAATTAAAAAATATAAACTAATAACAACTACAAAACAAGAAAAATATGTTCTCAACTTTAAAAAATGTAAGATAAATCACCGGAAATGTACTTCTCCAGGTCGAATTATTTTAATAACCAAAGTATCCGCTCTCCCTCTAAACCATAATTATCTTTTGCCTGATTTAGCTGAAATCCATTCTAAGAATAGGAGAAGTTATTGATAAGTCAGAAATTCTGACTATAATGCATGTAGCAACACACAATTGTATCTGTTTATCAATTTTTATTAATATCTGCCTGTGTAATAATCGATATTAAATTTTTTTTGTGCATCTAGAACAAACTAAGAACGACACCTGTTGACAATTTTTTAGTGAAATGGGGCCGAAGAGTGATGCATGTGTCTACATGAAATTTAGTAGAAGGATTCAGAAATTGGTAAATTATTTATCAAAGGGAGAGCAAAAACTTAGTTGATTATCGCGCTAGAGCCCAAGTTACACGAAGTATAAAGGAAGTTGTGTATTCGGTTAGAAATTTCAACGAAATTTCGTGTTTTCCGAACTACCTACTGATTCCAAAAATGAAAAAAAAAAAAAATCTGCCTGTCTGTGTGTCATTACGGACGACTTTTTAACTTGAGATTCAGTTCAAATTTTTTTGTAAATTTTATTATCATACAATTATTTGTTTTTAATGTTATTTCAAGTTATTATGATTCATGCCCTGCTTTAACTACAAGGTCATATCGTCTACTACCAGAGCGCTCTTTCGTCGCTCTGGTGGACATGAGCCCAACGTCACTATGTGAGTTCAAAATTTTGCCATACCCTAAATTTTTAGGCACCTAGGAAAGGGACATTGTACAGGCTCGGAACCATCGCTTAACGTCCCATCAGGATGACTTGCTCAAGGTTTTTCTGCGATTTTGAGCTCACCGCCGCTACTTCTGGGCTCACCGCCGCAACCTCTGAACTCACCGCCGCTACCTCTGAGCTCACTGCCGTTACCTCTGTGCTCACCGCCGCTACCTCTGAACTCACTGCCGCTACTTCTGAGCTCACCGCCGCTACCTCTGAACTCACCGCCGCTACCTCTGAGCTCACCGCCGCTACCTCTGAGCTCACCGCCGCTACCTCTGAACTCACTGCCATTACCGCTGAACTCACCGCCGCTACCTCTGAGCTCACCGCCGCTACCTCTGAGCTCACCGCCGCTACCCCTGAGCTCACCGCCGCTACCTCTGAACTCACTGCCGCTACTTTTGAGCTCACCGCCGTTACCTCTGAGCTCACTGCCGCTACCTTTGAGCTCACCGCCGTTACCTCTGAACTCACTGCCGCTACCTCTGAGCTCACCGCCGCTACCTCTGAACTCACTGCCGCTACCTCTGAGCTCACTGCCGCTACCTCTGAGCTCACTGCCGTTACCTCTGAACTCACTGCCGCTACCTCTGAGCTCACTGCCGTTACCTCTGAGCTCACCGCCGCTACCTCTGAACTCACTGCCGCTACCTCTGAGCTCACTGCCGTTACCTCTGAACTCACTGCCGCTACCTCTGAGCTCACTGCCGTTACCTCTGAACTCACTGCCGCTACCTCTGAGCTCACCGCCGTTACCTCTGAGCTCACTGCCGCTACCTCTGAGCTCACCGCCGTTACCTCTGAGCTCACCGCCGCTACCTCTGAGCTCACCGCCGCTATCTCTGAGCTCACTGCCGTTACCTCTGAACTCACCGCCGCTATCTGTGAACTCACTGCCGTTACCTCTGAGCTCACCGCCGCTACCTTTGAGCTCACCGCCGCTCTCATGTTATTTATATATTTATAATAGGTACCTCTCTGGAATAGGCAATAAACAATGTTAACAATTGAATATAAACAGATATACATGGCATAATGAAGGAAAATGAATAGTTAGAATGATGATATGAGTCCCTTGTTCATGAATAATGGATCATTAAACAGTGATTTAAGGTCGACCATACTCTGCACGGAGAATCATTTGTATACACAAAATAACTTTTAATCCAGTTGAAGGAATTCAATTAGGGCAATTTTATATACATACGTACATACATATGTAGTACATACCTTGGATGTAAATGTATCTCTTGGCAATCCCTTCTTACAATTTGCATATGAAGTTATGAGTACATCAAGATAATACATCGTTGAACTGTTGTTGATCCTAACACTCATTGTACAGTGGCTTACGAGCTAAAGCCCCAGGGTGGCGAAATTCTAAGTTGAAAATAATTTTAGGATGAATACAAATAGGGGAGATAAGATGGTTCTGGCGCAGAGCTAAAGGGCAAGATGGCGGCCAGCCGGCTTTGTACCCAGCACAAATCACCGGCTTTGTACTTCCCCAGCACAAATCACAGGCTTGGATGGCCGCCATCTTACCCTTTAGCCCTGCGCCAGAACCATCTTTTCTTCCCTACTAATACATTTTTGAAAACAATGACAGTGTACTTGCCCAGTGATTGTGAGCAACCCCCGGTAATGTAGCTCGCCCCTGTGTTGCCAAAATGAAGCATTTCTACGGGCGGGGGGTCATCAAAAAAAAAAGTGTTGTCCGTCCAGCCGAGATGCCGCGTACCAAAGTCCCGCTTGATTTTTCTTCAAGCGTGGCACCTCGTACCGGACGGACTGTCGCACGAACTGCACTATGACGGCAGGAGGCTGGGGAGGGTCTTCCGTCGTTGGTCGGACCCGTTGTCTAAACGAGTAGTCTACGTCTTCGGGCGCCAATTTGAGCCCGAGTCCGTGTCCAACGCTGACCACTAGGCTCACTGGTGACTCACCTGGCTTCACCGGGATCCCCCTGATCTCCAAGATGTTCCTTCAACTGTCCTGATCCACCTTGTTGAGCCTGGTCTCGAGGTCGGTCACCTTTGAGTCTAGCGCCAGGTTGGTCCGCTCCAGCGCCTCATATTTTTCGTCCAGTGCGGCAAACTGTCCCTCTATGGACCCGAGTCTCCTCTCAACCTCGGTGGTGGCCTCCCCATTGGCGGTCACCGTCCTAATGAGGTCCCTCTGCTCATCCTGCATCTGGGTCACTCTGACAAGCAGCTCCTTGAGAAGGGAGTCCTCGGATCGTGCTTTCTGGGGGGTGGCAGGTCGCTCGTCGGTTGGCACCGCCCTTTTGGACGCCAAACATTGGGGGCAGCTCCACGATTTTTTCTGGGACTTCAGATACTGCAAATCTGAGTCGTTTAGACCAGCACAGAACCCATGAAAAATTCTCGAGCACACATGGCATTCAATGCCAGAGGCGTCGCGGGGTACGGTCAAACTACACTTTGCACATTTGCCCATTTTGAGGGGAAAAAAAAAATTAAGAGGGGACAAGAGAAAAAAGAGAGAGAGAAAAAAAAAAAAAAAGTAAGAGATAAGAAATACGTAGGCCAGGGAGATAATGAAAATAAAAATAAAGCGATTTCACACAAGAATTAAATCAACAGGAGTAAATAAACTGAACACTGGGTGAAATAATTAGATAAAAAATGGAAATAAATACTTCAGACGGAGCGCACCAAGTGGGATGTATACGCAACGAGAGCTGGACTGATACTGTTAGCGTTGTTGGTGTAAGAAAATCCTGTAATGGCCACGTCACATATATTTTTCTTAATTTTTATAAATTTTCAAAAAAAACTACCAATACATAAATCATATTTTAAAGTTCGTTGCTATGAGTTACGATTTAAAAATTATTATTTTAGGCCTAATGTACGATGCAAATTAGCCATATCACTGTGTTATCTATTTATTTACAACGGGGGATGTTATATCTAAGAAATAAAACTCACTCCCGGACGGGATTCGAACCCGCAAACCAAGGTGAGACCATGCGACCAAAGTCCTACGCTCTAGCCCTGTTGCAACATGTTGTGGACTCATAGTTCCGCTCTTAATGATCTTGCCAATGAGCAGGATACGGTGTGTTTGTGGCATGAAGATGAAGTCTCACAAAAAATAGGCTCTTGTTTGCTAAAGGATGTACAGTAACTTCCTGTTTCTTTGCTTCATCTCATTGCTTGCAGCGACAATCCTGGGCACAGAACAAAAACAAAAATATCATTAAGTTGTGTATACAGAAGAACATATCTTTACAGACTGTCTATTATTAAATTATTTACATTAGACATATTCCTTATATACATTTAGTTTACATTTTTCGGGGCGCAGTTAATGGAAGGAACCTGCAGAAGAATCCTGGATTTATTAGAGATACAGGGCTGCTGTAGGAATCAACACACACAGGACACACAATAGGTCTACACTCTCTGGCCGCGGTGACACAATACAACCCTCAAGGGGGGGAAAAAAATATATATTTTTGATTTTTAAAAAATGGTAATTCAAGCTACTATTTAAAACCTATTGCCCCAGAGTGACGAAATTTCTGGATAAAAACAATTTTAGGATGAATACATATTTGAAAACAAAATGGCAATTTACTCGCGCAGCGAACGTTAAACGTTGTTCGCTCTTGCTCTAAAACCAGCTGACAGATAGCTTCAAGCTTCATCCATTTAACAGATGTTTGGCTACGTACAGGTCAACCACCCCCCCCCCCCCAAAAAAAAAAAAAAAAAAAAATGTTATATTTAATCCATGTTAATATGATCCATTTTAATATTGTTATTGTTATTTTAATATTGTTATTAAAGATAATGTGAGGAGTATAATTGGTAGTGTTTTGTCTGTAGAGCTGACTGCAAATTAACGAGTTGCTCTGTTTGAACAATTCTCCGACCTATTTACATCACAAAAACCGACCTCATGGATTTTCCTAAATTACCTCAAATAATTACCAAAGTAACTGCGGTTTTTGTATTATTTATTTTTTTGTTGTTTCCTCTTTTTGTTTAATTATAATATTTACATAAAGGTTTAAGTTTAACAAAAGAAAAGAAAATGTAAATTTTCTTTTGAGATAAAGAAATTATGACAGTCAAGACAGCTCGACATTCTGGTTATTACTTCTTCAATTCTTTATTTTCTTTCTTTATTTAAAAAAAATAAAATATTCAGAGAAGTTTGATCAGATTACACATTGAAGGGTTGCGTAAATGAATAATGTATTATTTATTGTATAATCGCACGAATTAATAAACTATTTTGCTCTCTTTCTGAAACCAATATACCTAAGTTGTTTTGTTACATTCGTTACATTGACAGAGTTTATGATTTTGGCCTCCTCTGATCTCCGATTACTCTTTGACCGATTTGACTGAAAAGGTGATAGGTATCGTCATTATGGGTTTCTTGGTACACATACAAAATTTCGTGTCGATATATTCATTCTTTTGGTAGTTATCTTGTTCACAGGCATACAAACTGGCGGACTTTAAATTTTTAAAATTAGGG
The DNA here is from genome assembly GCA_963662175.1 of Aradus depressus. Classification (NCBI taxonomy): domain Eukaryota; kingdom Metazoa; phylum Arthropoda; class Insecta; order Hemiptera; family Aradidae; genus Aradus; species Aradus depressus. The sequence continues at coordinate 3,827,031 of OY759226.1, read as the reverse complement.
TGCTGGAAAACATGAAATTTCTCTGAAAACTCAACTTTGAATTTCTGACCGATTACTACAGCTATTTGTTAGTTCCAAAAGTGCTGGAGTCATCACAAGTCGGCTTATCTTGGTAGTTCCAGAAGTGCTGGAGTCATTACTAGTCGGCTTATCTTGGTAGTTCTAGGAGTGCTGGACTCATCACTAGTCGGCTTATCTTGGTAGTTCCAGGACTGCTGTACTCATCACTAGTCGGTTTATCTTGGTAGTTCTAGGAGTGCTGAACTCATCACTAGTCGGCTTATCTTGGTAGTTCTAGGAGTGCTATACTCATCACTAGTCAGCTTATCTTGGTAGTTCTAGGACTGCTGTACTCATCACTAGTCGGCTTATCTTGGTAGTTCCAGGAGTTGTGTACTCATCACTAGTCGGCTTATCTTGGTAGTTCCAGGACTGCTGTGCTCATCACTAGTCGGCCTATCTTGGTAGTTCTAGGAGTGCTGGACTCATCACTGGTCGGCTTATCTTGGTAGTTCCAGGACTGCTGTACTCATGACTAGTCGGTTTATCTTGGTAGTTCCAGGACTGCTGTGCTCATCACTAGTCGGCTTATCTTGGTAGTTCTAGGGATACTTTTTCTCAATAACCTGTAGACTGTATAACGGTTTGATTGAACGATTTTACTTTACGAAAATATTTTAATTGCCTCCTTTTTTCACGTGAAAACTTCATTGGCCCAATATACTGGAAGAGGCGGGGGCCGCTCCTGAAGACACTTGGACATAGTCACTTGACTAAGTGGAATGCCTCGAGGCACTAAACACCAGTAGCTCTAGCTCTGGGATTAACTTTGAAACTAAGTGCCTTCATCAGTTACTAAGTTGAACGGACTTTAACTTTGGGTAGACATGCAGACCAACGACACTCTTCTGAAAGACTTCAAGTGGTAAGGCATTCAAACAATTCCAACCAAGATTAATGAAATAAGTGAGCCAAGTTCAAATGTTCAATACTCCCCTTTGCAGAAATTAATTGACTACCGGCCATATAATGGATGTTTGCCTATTAAGTTAACGATTCTGTGAATACAGTTTGTGCTGTTATTTTTTTGTCGCGTCGGTTATTCGCCTTACCATATTATTTCGTACTTCCATGGTTTCCTTCATCAAGACAGATATCGATATTTATTAGCCAATACAAGACACCTTTCCCAATCCAGAAAAATACGAGAAAAAAAAAGAAAAGTCGGTGAATCACTTTCAATGTTCATCCCCAGCTTGAATAAATAAGTTTTCACTCTTCCTCTGGAACAGTTTTATCGATTTGGTCGAAAGTCGAGAGGTATCTTTACTCTGGAATTCTGAATACTGTTGCGAATTATCCTCTCGATACATTCATTACATCGGCAGTTGGTGTCGTCTTCTGTATATATTGTAACATTTTTTACTTAGAGAAAAGATAACTTTTTTTTTAAACTGCTCCACGTTGGGCGCCATTTGTAACATTTCTTAATGGTTCTATTTCTTTAAATTATTTCTTTTTTTAAAACAGCCCCACGTTGGGCGCCATTGTAACTTTTCTTAGTTCTCATATCTAATTTTTTTTAAATGTTTTTAATGAACTAAAATGGGTGGTGAATTCTTTACATGAAATAAGACTTTTATATTTTTCCTTTGTTTTAAATCCCAAATAAATCGTAGACATGATAACACAACATTTATTCCCTTTTCCCCTCACTCACATGCCCCCAATCCTTCTCCTTTGCTCTTCTCAGCACATCACAAGTCTCCTCGATTCTTCCTTGATTCTTTCATCAATCTGCCCACTTCCAGAACTTCTCCAGACTTCCAACTCCACAGAGAATCTTCACTACTCCAGTCAACTCTATCATCCGTTCACTTGCATTCTTCCAAAACACAACCATCCACTTCCACTCTCTCTCTCCAACACACACACTCGTTCTCTCCTTCCACCTGCCTCTCTCTTCCCCCACCCTTCTTGAATCCTCAGTGCTGCCACCCAGTCAACCGCTTTATATTTATCTTTATTTATTAAAATACCCCCCCCCCCCCCCTTATTTCTACATGTTACAATATATACAAAAGTGGGTTGCTCGACTATTTAACTACAGTGCCATCCTCAGTAGTATCTCACCATTTAGTGTGACGCTAACACAAAAAGTCTAATAACTGCCGAAGTAATTAAAGTATTGACTGTACCATTTTTGCTTTCCCAGATCTAGGGGTGTGTTTTGTTCCTCCTAATAATATATGGTGTTGCCATTGCAGCCCTTACACATCAATTTATCCTCCCCCTTACACCTCTAAAAATCATTTCATACTTGCATTATTGGGTATCAGCGTCATTCTGAGGAGTAACCTTCTTATACCCAGTAATGCCAGTATGAAATGATTTTCAGAAGAGGCAGAGAATGAAAGAATGATCTGTTTTATTTCTTCCTTATTTTTATTATTTATTTAAAAACTAGCAATAATAAAAAAAATTTAATTCGTTGGTACGCGATACATTCATTAGGTACTTTAAAATATGTTCTACAGAAATTTATTTTGTTTTAATTTGTTGAGCACTTAATTATTAATATAGGAAATTATTAATAAGAACCAATTTTTCGATAAGACTAACACGTTTCGTGTAAATCAAGGAATTGTCTAAAAATATATGTTTCAAAATGACATTTCAGAACGGTTATCGGTGTGTATCTCGAAAACCGAACGATCTGCAAAAAATCGTATTTCATATAAATTGTGTCTTTCAGTTATCTCTACAATTTTTACTTTAAAAGATTTTTGATTAGGTCATAAAGATAAGCGGTATGTTGTAAAATGTAGTTAGGTCCTAGGAGAAAGTAGTCTCATTTTTGGTCCGATTTTTGCCAAAATTTAATAAAATCTGAGATAGTAAACACTTCTTCTCCGTTCCGAATTTCAAGTACATAACTATAATATTTTCTGCGTTATAGCGCTCACAACTTCACATATACACACAGACAACATAAACGTATTCAGGGGAACTTTAAATGTGAAAATCCTTCAAAAATTCGATCTCGAATTTTTGCACTATTACAACATATATACTTTCTTTTACTGTAGTTATAAGAAAGTAAAAACCCTTGGCCGGCTTTGAACCCGCAATCTTGAGCTCTGTGATCTACCCTCTGAGCTACTCGAAAGAGGGGCTGATTGTTGGTACAATAAGGAACGCATCCCGCACCGTTTAGGGTGAGTTCGTGTAGTGCAAAGGATCAGGTTATAATTGAATTATGAGATCCAGTTCAATTACACGGAGAGAGTTGGAGTTGGTGGGGGGACCAATTTAGCCTCACTTAATTTTGTGGGGCTTCCTTCATTCTGACGTTCACATATACAAATCATTGGTCATTACCTTGGAACAGAACGGCTTCATGGATCCAAGCGACCAGTCAACGGAAATGAATACCAAAGGGTAAATTAAACTAACGCCAATTTACAAAGAAACTTCCACTCTGCTAGATGAAAACGTTGTTTTCTCTTGGAAAAGTTATTATACAGAATGAGTGTGTATATAATAGACAAGTTCTGTCAGTAATGAGTGTGTGTGTGTATGTGTGTGTGTCTGTAATAGCCAAGTTCTGTCAGGAATGAGTGTGTGTATAATAGTCAAGTTCTGACAGGAATGAGTGTGTGTGTAATAGCCAAGTTCTGTCAGCAATGAGTGTGTGTAATAGAAAGTTCTGCCAGGAATGAGTGTGTGTAATAGGCAAGTTCTGCCAGGAATGAGTGTGTGTGTAATGTATGAGTGTGTGTATAATAGACAAGTTCTGTCAGGAATTTTTCTTTTTTCTTTTATTATTTATATTTACAATCGGTCAAAAGAAACCATAAGTAAATTTGATGTCATGTACAATGCAATTTATGTATATACATATGTATATATATACAAAATAATAATAAGGAAAACAAGAATAATAATATGAAGTACATACAAATTTATACATATAAACAAAATAATAATACAAATTAAAGAAAAATAAATAAAGTAAGACTAAATTAAATAAATGTAAAAAAAGTAAAATTCATAAAGAAATCATAAAACAAAATAAAGAAAAGTATGTACAAAATAATATGATAAATCATAAGAAAAACAAGTCTTTAGCTCAGAGACCCCCGGAACAGCCCCGCATGGTGCTCTCCTCATTCCTACAACTAAATGGAGGTAGAAGAGGTCACGGGGGCGCGGGTGGTCCTCCGTACCCCCTGGATCTGACTAGGAGTGGAGGCAGACCGAGAGGGACAGGAGAGCTGAAGAGAGCCGACAATAAGGTAAAAGGCTGGTCACTACCCAGCACTTCCAGGACGCTATCTTATTGTAGCAGGTCTCTCGGCCAGGACCGCCTCAGTCCTCGGGGAGGATCGTCAGGGTGGAAACGTGATGGCAAGGGTCGAGCAACAGGATTGTTATGGAAGAAAAGATTGGAGTGAAACTTTGAGAAGCGTGGCTAATTAAGGTCAATGACAAAAGGATTGTGTAGGATATGATGTGTCAGGAAATTAGGATCAAAAATGTTCTATGAATCATCTTTGAAATATTTAAAATGATGTGCTACACAATACTGTTATGAACTATATTTTTTTTCTCTTTCTCTCAAAGATACTAAAAAATAGATCACTTTTGAAGACTGATACATGTGAAATTTTGTTTGTTTCAGAAGTATGAACGGAACTTCGATTCAAGACCAGCCAGACCCCGATTTTATAAAAATGTTCGTTGGTCAGGTGCCCAGGAGTATGGACGAAGCGGACCTTACAAAAATGTTTTCGGAGTTTGGTAGAGTGCACCAAATCAACGTACTCAGGGACAAGGTTACTGGTCAAAGTAAAGGTAAGTCCTTTTTGTTATGTGTAGAGCCAATAAAACGTGGCAGGTGGGGAAGACGGGCTAATTGAACTGGTAGGAGTGCAGCGTTGCCAATACTGGCTTCTCCTCCCTGCCTTGAAGCGCGGCAGGGCCATTAGTACATCCCTCCCTACTCCCTGAACCCTAGCTGCCATGATTTAGTGGCTCATTACTAGCATAATTTTGATTTTTAAGATTCAATAAGTACAGATCAAAAAAAAAGAAAATTGGAATTCTAACAGATGTTTTTGTCTGCACCATCTTTGTACAAATAAAGGTGTATGGGACCCTTAGTGTGCGAGGTCTGACTCGTACTTCATCGGTCTTTCAGGTTTCGTAAACAGAACCCTCACGATAAGAGGCAGTTATCATAACTTCTTCAACCTCAAGACCTTCTAAAGAAATGTAAATATGAAATATTTATAATTAACTAGCAGTAATACCCGGCGTTGCCCGGGGAACTTTGACTTTTCTCCCAATATCTCCTATAAGGCTATTCAGTTCCTCGACAGTACATTCATGATGTTATAATTTTCAATTATTCATACGGAATAAGGCTTATAGTTCTTCAACTGTAGTAACGCTAGCTTTGGAGCTAAAACTGATTTATTCAAAAAGATTTCTCATTAATCATTGCAGTGGTTTTTGAGTTACAAGGATTGCGTGGGTGGATGCTGGGATGGACCAGATATTGAGGTACTAATACGCCTATAACCTTCCACAGACGATGACGTACAAATTTAAAAAAAAATTAATCAAATCCATCAAGCCGTTCGTGAGTTATAGCGGTACAACGCACAGACATTTTCAGCTTTATACATACTACATATGATATTTCAATAAAAATTTCTTATTTATATTATTACATGTACAAAATATGTAATAATTTGCACCTACTCCAAAATAAAATCAATAGTTTGTCACTGTGACACACATTTTGTGAAAATTATCGTGAACGAAAGAAAAGGAAATTCCAGGGATTTGATATACCCCCCTTGGAGAGAACTTTGTTGGCGTATTGAGGGTAAAAAGGGAGGAGGGTAGGACAATCAGAATGTGACCTTAGCTATTGTGACTCATGCCCGGGCTTTAACTATGAGGTCATATCGCCTACTACCAGAACTATCTTTCATCGCTTTGGTGGACATGAGCTCGACATTAGATACATAGAGAAGTTAAAAAAACCTAAAAGCCTTGATCGGATTTTGACCCCGCGATCTTGAGCTCATTAAGCAAGCACGCTATATCTGAGCTATCACCGGGCTTCCATTTCCTTAGGAGAACATGGAAGTAAAATAATAATTATTATTCCCATAGTATTAAAAAATATATTTAAAATTGCGAGGGGGGGGGGACCTAAATACACAATTTTTTCAATATTTTTATTAGTCCCCACTTTATTACCATTGGTGCTCCTGAATATTAATGGCAGCTTTAAGTTGTATAGTTATAGAGAACTATTAAAGCCACGAAATTACGAGAACGCAAATTCTGAAGTAACATAATTAAATACATAAATGGACCATAACATCAAGTAATACGGCTTCAGGTTTATCGCATACATTTTATTACTCCTTTATGTATGCAGTTAGGATTAATTTAAATTGTAATTTCTTATAGGTAATAAAAAATACATTTTTTGATTTGTAACTGAATTCCCTACTTACATTATTTACTTCCCCCAGATATAGAAGGTAATGATGAAAAGTTATGAAACATTATTATCAATAATAAATATATAATCAATAAATAAATAAAAATCTGTATTTATTATATATTTTATCTACTGTATAATATTATTATTTTTGTACTCATGTTTTCAAGTATTTATTTATTAATTTCTTTTTACTTTTTAGTTGTATTGTTAATTCTGATCCATGTGTGTCAGACTCTAAGAGGTAATATCTGTTTCTGTATCTAATCTATAAACTATCTTAATGTATAAATTCTTATAACGTATCCTATTATCATTTTATAGTTTAACGGAAATAAATATTATTATTATTATACGAAATATAGGGAAAGTTAAATATCGTGGGCTGACAAGCGAAAGACACTAAATCATGACGTTTTATCATTATTATTTTTTAATAAAATCTATTTTGATTGAGTAAAACATGTAAAAAAACATACTATTTCCAAGCATATACTTTTTCACCTAAAGTAATTCGTCACAACAAAATAATTTGTAGCAAAATTAAGAAAGCGGTTTGAATATTAACATTTCCCACAATAATCCTCTAGTCCGTGCCCTCCATTCTGCCATACTTCCCCAAACGACGGCTTAAGCGACAATGGCCTAGAGACCTCCTTAGCAGTGACAGTGACAGTGATTAGCTATAAACGAGAGAAAAACAGTGACTAGGGAGTGTCACCATTGGGTGATTTCTCCCCTCATGAAATTTTGACATTGCCATTATCTCTTTATTAGCACATTTGCTTGTTGTATTTATTTGTATACAGTTGTAAATAGCTATTTGTCAATTAAAAAAAAAAAAAAAATTAAAATTGTCCATAACTCAAAACTATCTTTTCAGACTCAGTGCATTTCGCTTGTAAGCCCACGATATAATCTTTCAGAAATCGGATGTTGAGTTTTCGCCGTTTTTTTTCATATTTTCGAAAAAAGGATCCCCAAAGTGAAAAAAAAAATATATAAAAATCTCTGTCTGTGTGTATACGTGTTTGTTTGTGTATGTAAACACGATAATTCACAATAGAATGAATGCATCAACAGCAAATTTAATAGAGTAGAACCTCTATAAGTCGAACATCAAGGGGGACGCCAAAAAATTCGAGTTATAGAGTTTTCGACTTATGGAGGATTTCGACTTAGGCGGATTTTGATTCGACTTGTAGATAATTCTAACTAATTTTGAGTTAGAGAGATGAAATAAATAAAAATTCAAGTTACAGAGGTAACAAACATATTTATATTTATTATAAATCAACATTATTTCAAAACATCCTTAAAATAAAAAATACGTAGTATATGTAGGTATTAAAAAAAGTCAGTAATTTTTTTTTTGCTTTAGATAATTGGTAATCCTACTTATTGTATACTCCTAAATTGTTTTCTAAGAAACATTGGTGTACATTGTCGGCAAATTCTTAAAGTCGGTAACTTATTTTTCTTCGAGCTATGGAGGTAATAAGTTTCAAATAATCGAGTTGTAAAGGTTGTAAAATAAAACATTGCATTGTTCGAGATACAGAGGTCCAATTTATTTTTTCGAGTTATAGAGGGAAAACATGTACCAAAATGGCTTGTAGAGACTCACTGATTATTTCGACTAATAAAGGGTTGAGATTTCGAGTAATGGAGGTTTTGGGGCTTGAAGGGAAAGGAACAAAACTTTTTTTCAAATTTTGGTGGTTTTCGACTTATCGAGGATCGACTTAAAGAGGTTCTACTGTATGTGTACCAAGAACCCCATAAGGACGAAACCTATTAAATTTAAAAGAAATTGGCTGAAGAGAGGGCTCGACCCAAAAACCCTAATAACTGTGTTAAAAAAAAAAATTTTTTTTGAAGATTCAGAAGTATCAGAGTAGACCACTTTTTTGATTTTCAACCAAATCTGTGATATCGAGAACGGTTGAATAATTTTGGGGATGTATATAGCCTGCGATTCGCCGTTTTTTTTTGTCCAGTATTTTTTTATGATAGTCACGTGACAGTACTTTGGTTCTCAACTTTTTTACAAGTTCCTTTTTGGAGAGGGGCCGAGTGAAAAGCCCTGAAAAGAAAATATGGAAATATAGTAAAGAAAAGAGGAAGAAAGTTTTCCTTTCAACCCGCCCCTCCCCCTCTGGAGCCTCCAGGACCAAGATAATTTCAAGAAGAGAAATATGTCCAGTGGATTTTTCTCAGGAACGAATATTATACATGAACCCTCGGGCATATTCAAGAGGGGGGGGGGGAGGGGGGGGGGGAGGGGGGGGGGAGTCCTTAGATTTTCTGAAAAAGAAAAGTCTTTGTTGAATGACCGGCAATATTGGGTCCTCCACCCAAGGAGATCTGGAAGCTAAACTCTAGTGGCAGTTTGTGTAACTAACATACTTAGGATGGTAGCTCTTGTTTCGTTGTTTTCCTTTTTGTTTATTTTAGATGTTGGAATCTTGATTCCTCAACCTAGATGCCAGGTAAAGAGGGGCTGCTATATGGGCCTTAATGCTTTAGATAACATGGGTATATAACTCACCCCTCCAATCAGTCAAAGTCGGTGACCCAATGCAAAATCGAAAAGATAATATATTCCAAGTTTATAGGAGTTTCCTAACGCAATTTTTGAAGATTTTTGACCCTCTCTCCCGCCCATGTAACGCTCCTTAACGTTTTTTCTATACCCCCCCTCCCCCTCCCTATACGTTACGTAACACCCAAGTGACCATTTTTACCTAAAAGTCACAATTATGTTGCGCAAAGTACCGGAAAGTCGTGTTATTGTTTTAATCGTGTTTGCGGTAATAATAAATAAAACAAGAGATTTCTAACTCGCAATACTTGCGTATGTTGTTTATTTTGTTTATTCATATTGTTATTTAATAAACAATCACACATAATGTAATAAACATTTGCTTAAGTTTAAAATATGTTAAAATGGGCTCAAATTTGTCCTAATAAACTTTTACTACTAATCGTACATTTAATTACGCCGTTTTTCTGACTCGGCCCTGTCCTTACATACATTTTTGCCTTCATCCACCATTCTCCTATTTTTGCTTTTTTTACTAATAAACTCTTAAAATAAAATAACATATTTATTTTAACCTTCGGCAATGCAATTAGAAACGGAAACCTAACTGAAATAAAACATTTTAGTCAAAATAAAATCGTATTATTCGAAGCAAACTTGGGAGATTTCAATTCCCTAGTTTCCTCCCTCCCCCCCAAATTGCGTTAAGTAATACTTGAACGCCCCCTAAGTAGCAAGAAGTTAATTGATTAATTCGTTCTGGTGAAGTACATTGTCGGTGATTTGCTCAAACTACAACCTACGTCACATTCAAAGATCGATTTGTTTTAGAGATTGATAAATTCAGGCTGAGGAAGCTACATTGCCCGTGATCCATCTGAATCTCTTGTACCTGAAATATATAGAAAATTCCATAAAAACTCCATTCTGGTATGGAAGAAAAGGTTTAACTAATTTGGAAATTGAGTAAAAGGGGGACGGCTTTTCAAAATATTTATGTTTTGCCAAGCTAATCGGTTGAAGTGTCTTTGTGTTTCCAATTAATCCACTCTGGGGGGGCGGGACTGCCTTCAGTGAAAACAACAAGGACCCTCTGCCCTTCAGCTAAACAAACAAACGGGAAGCGGTTTGAACCGAGCATAACCCTCTCGTACAGGCGGTCCCTTTTCTGAACTAGGACTATTTGCACAACCCCCCCCCCCCCCCCCCAGAGTTACGTGTCAACAACTTTTGGGGGAAAAGTACTTTAATATTTCATTTGTGGGGTCTAAATAATGGGGTTGGAGTGGAGGAAATGGCATGAGGGGGTGGTTTCCTATTCAAATATGGATAACACTGAAATGTACTCAAGCCAGCAGTTCATTATATCTCTGTTTTTGGAGACATAATGGCCTAACTTTTTATTTATGCAATACTTACAATATTTATAAGTTGGGAAACTCAATGTTATAATTTCAAAATTTTAAAAAATATTCACCGGAAAGCTGTGGAAAAGTGGTAAAGCAAGGTAAAGCTGTGGAGCAGAGGTAAAGCTGTGAAGCAGAGGTAAAGCAATACATTCTGATTATTAAAAAACTAATTTTTTTTTTATTGCTTCCTTATCTATACGAAGTATAGGAGAAGTTATGCAGTTGGTCAGAAACAAGATATTGAGTTACATACACGATTTGCGCTAATATTCAATATAAATAATAAATAATAATGCGCTAATATTCAATATAAATAATAAAAAAGGCATATTTTTTTATTACTTCCCCATTTATACGAAGTATAGGAGAAGTTATGCAGTTGGTCAGAAATAAGATATCGAATTCATATACACCATATGCGCTAATATTCAATATAAATAATAAATAATAATGCGCTAATATTCAATATAAATAATAAAAAAGGCATATTTTTTTATTACTTCCCCATTTATACGATTTATAGGAGAAGTTATACAATCGGTTAGAAAGAAGATATTGAGTTAATACTAACCATTTGCGCTAATATTCAACAGTTGATTTACATATACAGGGGCTCATAAATTCTCATACTAGATTTCGTGTCAGCACATTCGTTACATCGACAGTTATTAGAGTTTTTGGGTTGAGAAATTCTGGAATTTATCAGCTATTCCTCATGGAGTTTTGACTGAATTATTATTATGATATGCTGATACATTCATAATATGAAATTTCAGCGAAAACTCGAGAGTCGAATTTCAGACCGATTATAGGATATATCCTGATAATTGGTTTTGTAACCTGATAATTTGATGATTAAAGGCATTATCTATATATTACCAAAACTATTTGGGAAATGTCCACATTCCCTGGATACTGTCCACATTCATCGCCTACTCATTTTTACAATGATATACAAACATTTCAATGCTAAAATTGTTATTTGGCTAATAATTTCCACGTGCAACACCGACGTCTCTTGCTAGTTTCATTAATAATCATATTAAACAAGAAATATAAGGGACATTTAAGTAGGAAATATGGCCCCCCCCCCCCTTAGTTTGCACAACACTGGTTTAAGGGCCAACTTTGGACAGATTTAAAATAGCGTGGATAAGAGTTGAGCAACTTAATTAACGTAATGTTGCAGCATGAAAAACTTTCCTTAACAAGACAAGAGTTTAACTTGGATTTTAATTCCTAGTTGAAACACAAAAATAAAAGTCGTCGGTGCATCACCGGCTATTTACTTCCCCAGAACGAAATAATCTATTATCTTTCAACAGTTGACGTACATAAAAGGTATTTATCCCCCCTATAGAAGCTCCCTGAAACCCCTCTCTTCCTTCGGCCGATATAGCTGAAATTTGATAGGTTATGCCCTCATAGGGTTTTGATTTTAAATGTAATCCCCCCTCCGCATTCCCTGTGGTCAATTTGGTTGAAAATCAATAGGTGTCGTCGTTAGAGATTTCTGCATTCACATATAAAATATATTGACGATACATGCATTGTATCGGGAGTTGTCGTGTTCTCAGACACATAGACTGACTTTTTTTTTTTCATAATTGGAATCTTTAGGTCGGATAACATAAAATTCGGTTGAAAATTTCGCTTCGAATTTGTGACCGATTACATAACGGCAAAATAAAAACTACACTAAAACGTGAATCAACGGCAAAATAAAAACTACACTAAAACGTGAATCACCGACCAGCGAAATAATTTCGTTATTATGACTCATGCCCGGGCTTTTAACTTTATATTAGGTCGTATCGCCTACTACCAGAGCGCTCTTTCGTCGCTCTGGTGGACATGAGTCCTAAATTTTGCATACTCTGAATTTTTATTCTCCTAGGGCAGGGGCAAGCACGCATACCACTGAGCTACCGGCGCCCCCTTTCCAGCGATTAGATGTAATTGGCTTTGTACAATATATTTTCATATTTGTAAAAACGAATGTTTCTAATGGAAAAAATAAAATGAAACTTATAATTTGTTTCCAGAGAGAACAATTTTTCTTTTTCAGCCTCAGCATTCAATTATATTCTGTTGATCTCTGAAAGGATTTTTTTCAATTCCAATGAAAATAAAAGTAAAAAAAATATTATATTTTCCCTGTTTACTTAATATTTTTCAAGGAATTATTTTTGTTTGAAATTTTTTTATATCTCCTGTTTTATTTTCCAAGCTACACGAAGTGTAGGGAAAGTTATGTAAGGGAAAGTTGTGTAATCAGTCAGAAATTATATGTTGACTTTTCGTCTGATGAAAAAATCCTGAGTCTGTGAACATGATAACTCTTTTTAGATTGAATATTTATGGTCACAGAGAATAAGTTGTTAAGTCGTAAAATGGCCAAAATGAGTTAAGTGTACTGTGATCTTCTCCCAAACCATCTGCGCAATGTGAAGAAGTTGGGAGCTCAGGACTCTAATACTGTCGGAATTATAAAGATGTGGGTTTCTTGATATCTCGTTAAATTGTGTATGTTCTCGGTTAAATCAACCTAATCTACTTCTTTGAGGAATCATTCACGAGATAACTGCATTTAACAATTTATTCACTACGCCAGACTATTCCAAGTGAAGAGGGTGTTTTCTGTTAAATCAACTTGCTCAACTTTAGAGAGACATCATTCACGAGTAATTCAAAAAGTATGGTTAATAATTAGGTAAGTGTGGTTAATAATTAGTTAAGTGATGGGGAATGATTAGGTAACTAAGGGAAAATCCAAGAAAGGATTATCAATATTCATGTTCATTCACTCCTATAGATTTAGAAGGTATAATGATTAATGATTAATAGTAAAGTATGCAGATCTCAACCGGACGACACCCTGCAAGTTTGCCTCAACAACCCCGTCGAAGATAAATATAAAAAACTAACAGACTTTCTTAAAGACATTGAAATAGTAATTTAATTTATTTACAATCTGTAAACCTTTTTTTTTTTTTTTTTTTTTCTTTTCTTAATTTCTTTTTTTCTTTCTTTATAATCCATTACTTTACTTATAATTTTATTGCTGTTATGTTGTTGTTTTCACAAGACAGTATAGTTTGTAATTGAGCTGTTGTCAATAAATGAAATAAAAAAAAAATAAAAAAAAAAAAAAAAAATTATAGTGATGCAAACACAATTTATTTATTCCAAAAACTGGATTTACAGGATTAATGAAAAAGTAAAAAAGTGCTGAACTGAAAAGTTACGAATTTAGACTTACCAATTTATTCCCTGTGACCACAGATATATTGACATGAAATTTTATCTGTATATCCAGAACATAAGGAACACATCTATTGATTTTCAGCTAAATCGCCCTAAAGAGAGGGGGCTGAATAGGTAAATTGAATATATTTCTTATTTCTATTCTTCAATACATTTTTACAGACATTTCAGAACTAATGTAAAATTTAATAATTAAAAGTATACAAATTGACGGGACGTCTCAAGGTTTTTTCGTCTCCCTGATAAAAAAAAAACGAAAGGGCTTCGGCTGGGTTTCGAACCCGCGATCTTGAGCTTAGAAGGCAAGCAGGCTACCAATGAGCTACCGGTGCCTGCCCTCTTATACATGTATAACTGTTCTGTATATATTTTCATTTAATAAATTTAAATGAAGCTACAAACAACAAAAGGAAGGATTTATCTAAATTAAAATCTTGTTTCCAACAGAATAGAATAAATTTAAAAAGAAACTGAGAGGAGTACATAAAAGATTAGTGGACATGTTTAAGTTTATGCAAATATGTATTATGCATTATGTATTATGTATTAGGACAAAATACAGGAATAATTACACAAAAGTTGTCGGTGAATCAGCAGTAATGTACTTCTTCACCGGGAATTAATTACATTTTCGCTCTGCATCCAAAGCCTTAGGAAGTTTTAGCTATGAGTTTCTGCTGATTCTGTTAAATTCAAGTATGTAATTTCATTTCAGTACATCATTAAAATGGCAGTTTTTGAGTTGAGCCCCCTCCCCTCCCATTTGGCTGAAAATCAATAGGTCTTGTCTGAATACACATATAAAATTTCGTGTCGATACATTCATTCTATCGGGAGTTATCGTCTTCACAGACACTCCGCATCGAATTTTTGTGCCATTATATAACTTATATAATTCTTATAGTAAAATATAATAAAATATTGGCTATATGCGCTAAAATTAATAAAAATTAATACATAAATGCATTTAAAAAAAATCCAGAAACACGAAACATAACATTTTTTTCAAGTTAACGAAATGTGTTTTGAACGTTTATGTGTCGATCCCGTTCTCTATCGTTCGCTCGTACCATTATGAAATGTCTTTTGAACTAAGTTTAAATGAAATGTAAAAAAAAAAAAAAAGGTGGTAGAATATTGAAAATGAAACCCCTGAAAGTTATCAGAGTGCTATTTTTAAAAAATAATTTCTGACAAAAAGCCGTTGAAAGCTCCCACGATGAGAGGAAATATTGACGAGAAAAAAGGTTCTTGTAGTGAATTTAATGTGATTTGCTTTTCATCACATTGGTGGAACGGGTTTTATCAACTTTTATACAGTCTTCACCATTTTGTTTTTTTGCTTCATCAGTTTTAATTCGCCAGGGATACGAAGTATAAGGGAAAGTTGTGTAATCTGTCAGAAATTCGATATGTGTATGTGTGTGTGTGTGTGTGTGACTATGAATACGATTAATCCCCATAGAAGGAATGTAAGAAACATGGGTTTAAGGATGTGACGTCGAAACTAAGGTTCAATCGTCCCAGTCGAGGCTTTCTGGATCGCCAAGACCGAAAAAAGCTCGACAAGTGCGGTCGAATGTGAAAGTTATGCTCACTCTGTTTTTCGATTTTAACGGCATAGTGCTCCATGAGTTCTTACTACAAGGTCAAACGATGAATAAGGAGTACTAACTACAAGTGCAACGCCTTTTGCTTGAAGAAATCCGAAAAAAATCGCCCGGATTTGTGGCGAAACAGTTCATGGCTTTTGCACCACTATAATGCACCTGCTCTCACTTCATTGCTTGTTCGTGAATTTTTGGATAAAAACAACAACTGTAATGATGCCCCAGACTCCATATTCGCCAGACATGGTTCCGTGTGATTTTTTTCTATTCCCAACAGTAAAGAGAACCTTAAAGGGGCATCGTTTCACAAGCATAGATGAGATTAAAAGCGCATCGTTGAGAGAGCTAAATGCTATCCCAAAGATCGAGTTCAGAAGTGTTTCGGTTATTGGAAGAAGCATTGGAATGATGTCCGGAAGCTTATTATATGGGTACGAGTGACGTTTGGAAGCTTGAGTGAAGGGGACGAGTGACTTTCGGAAGCTTGTGAAAAGGGCAGCAAATGTCGTTCGGAAGCTTGTGACAAGGGGTATGAAGAGACGATCGAAATCTTGTGAAATGGGGACGGAGTGACGTTCGGAAGCTTGTGAGAAGAGTAGGAGTGATTTGGAAGCTTGTGAGAAGGGATGGAAATGTCGTTCGGAAGCTTGGTGACAAGGAGTACGAAGTGACATTCGCAAGCTTGTGAGAAGAGAATGGGAGACGTTCGAAAGCTTGTGAAAAGAGAAGGAAATGTCGTTCGGAAGCTTGTGACGAAAGGGTACGAGTGACGATCGGATGGTTGTGAAAAGGGTACGAAGTATCGTTTAGAAGCTTGCGAAAAGGGGTAGGTTGTGACGTTCAGAAGGTGTGAGAAGGGTATGGAGTGACGTTCGAAAACTTGTGAAAGAGGGACAGCGTATCGTTTGATAGCTCGTGAAAAGGGGGCGAAGTGACTTTCAGAAGCTTGTGAGAAGGGGAAATTTAAATCTAAAACTTTGAAGGTATGTCCATCATTTTATGGACATCACAACCCAAATTTATTTGTGAAGAGAGAGGAGATAGTGGGGGGGGGGGGGGGGGGGGGGGGGAGGAGGAAAGCTGGGAAGTGTGACTAATTGGAAGGTAAAAGCGGGGAATCCTTTGTGCTTTCCAATGAAAGCCGTCGGAAAGGGAGCCTTTCATTCAATCCTGACTGACTATCTGGATCCGTAAATATCAACCCTTCAAATCTCTCTCGTCTAACTCTCTCAGTCCACCTCACAATCCATTAGGAAATTAAACTCGGTTGGGTCACTCCAACCTAACCTAGCCTTCTCTCATCCATTGTTTATTATTAATCAAAAGATTAAGATATTAATTGAATAAATATTACAACAGTTAAATATTATATTGAATAATCGTACAATATTAACATAATAAATAATACACACACTGTGAATAACATTTTAATAACAATTTTCCAATAGTCCATGTCTTAGTGATACGGTCAGTCCAAAAGAAACAACACTTACATTTTGAAAAGGAAGACGGTCTAAGATGATTCTGGAATGCTGAATGGGAGAGTAGAAATGGTTTACCACTTCTGTGTCAGGAAGTGACGTCAGACCCTGAGGAGTAATAGACAAAGTATAGCATTACAACCCCTCCCGCCCATCCCCTCCCCTCCGACCTAGCTCCAACCATCTTATATCCACCCATGTACCTCCCGAGCTTCAGCAGCTGTCAGGAATCCTCACAGCCTCCTAATAATTGCCAATGTAATGATTGTATCGACACGAAATGTAGAATGAGGATTCTGAAGTATCTGTTCGAGTGAACTGTTACTAATTTTTAGTCACAACTGTCGTTTGGTTTTAGAGTGAGAGCGAACACTTGATTGATTAGTTCATGCTGGGCACATTGTATGTGTGTGTCTGTGAACACGATAACTCCCGGTAGAATGAATGTATGGACACAAAATTTTGTTTGTGTATCCAATTCCACTAAGGACTATTGATTTACCATCCAAATCGGTCAAAGGGGGGGGGGGATTAGGAGGATTAACACAAATACTCTAATAAATGCCGTTATCAAGAATCTTTTGAGAAGCGAAATAATATATTTAAAATCTCAATTTCTCTAAATTATTTTAGCCCAAACGGTCAATTGGCATTTTAGGGAGAGAGAGAACGTAATTGATTAATTCGTGCTGGGGAAGTACACTCGGTGATTCAACTACATTTTCGTTGCACGGCACTTTTCCAGAGTCCAAGGACTAGAGAGTTCAGACTGATGTTGAACCATTATTACTCTTCCTGACATTTGAAAGAATATAATGAAGTTGAAACAATGAGAGGGCACTTTAATGAAGCGTACTCAAATTGTGTTTTTCAAGGGGGGGGGGGGCTAGAGGAGGGGGGGGGGGCTTAAAGCCGACGAAAATTAGTTAAATAAAACGTTTGAATGGAGGAGAACAGTTCGTATAAACAGTGACAATTAAATGGAGCCTCGGCTATTTAATTCGGGGATCTAACTAATTGACAATTAAGCCGAAACTGGTTTTGCTTTCCAGTGGCATCACCTTGATTAAAACAATGAGAATGAGATGAACCTTTTTTTACCAATGATGTCTTATAAATATATGTGATGTGACCATCAGATGACTTACTTATACCAACTACAATTTTACAGATCTCTCTCTGCCTCTCAACTTCGTTCCATATATTTTTTTTTTCTGACGGAAATTTATTTTTTATTCCATTCAGGCGAAATAATTTTGGTCGTATTGATCATATTTCTAATCTGTCAAAATATCAGCGATTGGAAATTTAATAAATATTATTTTTGGTATTAACCAATTTTTCGATGGGAGTAACCGTTTTAGGGTAAATCGAGGAAACGTCTAAAAATGTTTGTTTCAGGGCGGTTTTCGGCACGTATCTCGAAAACCGGGCGACCAGTGTTACTTGAAAAGATTTTTGATTAAGGACCTAAATATAATTATTTGTATCTTATAAAATTTACTTGAGTCCTGCAGTAAAGTGGACTCAAATTACGTCCGATTTTGGCCAAAATCTAATCAGATCGTAAGTTAGCACATGTGACAACTTCATTCCAAATTTCAAGTTCATAGCTACAATTGCTATTGTTTCTGCGCTCACCACGTGAAAATCCTCTGAAAACTCGATCTCAAATTTTTGCACGATTACAATACTATCTTATGCCTTTTATACTAACTTCCATAGGAAAAACTTAATTTAAAATGAAGCTAATTTCAATATATGTATATTAGGGTGGTCCAAAAATGACAATTAAAAAAAAAAAAAAACGTGCACCCCTAGTTTGGAAAAACTCGACAAAAAAAATTTTTTTGGCCCAAAAAAAAATGAAAAATATTTTAAATAACCCGTGCCTCACGGCATATGAATTTTAAAGGGAATTTAACATGGGTTTTCATATGTATTAAAGTTGAAACAATATGGGGCTTCCACGTTTCATTAAAATGGGCTAAACATTTTCCACATTATGGTTTTTGGGGTCGGAGAACACGAATTTGACGTCAAAAAGTTATTTTGACACATGACAGCTGTCAAAAAAGTTGTTCTCCGACCCCAAAAACCATAATGTGGAAACTTTAACCCATTTTGATGAAACGTGGAAGCGCCATATTGTTTCAACTTTAATACATATGAGAACCCATTGTTAAATATCCATTTAAAATTCAAATGCCGTGGGGCACGGGTTATTTCAAATATTTTTCTTTTTTTTTTTGGCGCTAAAATTTTTCTTTCGTCGAGTTCTTCCAAACTAGGGGTGCACGTTTTTTTTTTTTGTTTAAATTGTCATTTTTGGACCACCCTAATGTATATCCAGAATCTTTTTCTGCGTTTTCCGTAAGATTCGAAGCTGTTATATTCAAAGAGGTTGAAGTTTGTTTTCAACTTTTAACGAGCGAATAACGTTTTTTAATTGATTCCTAAACGAGTGTTTAACAATTGTTTGTTTTTAACTTTTCTGTTTTGTCCAATTTTGTTATTTGAAGACTCTTTAGGCCTTAATGATAGATGTTTTAAGAAACAAATGAAATAAAGAAATATATATATATATATTTTTTTTTTTACACGCTTAGCTGCAGGGGCGTTAGCGTTTCCTATTTCGAATTGACATTTAGAAATGGAGAATGTGGCACTAAATTGGTTAACATCACCTGACTGCGTTCGGGTATTAATTCATTAATTATTGATCTCACTAATTAAGTATATGAATCTATATCTAGAAAACGGGTTGCTATTATTATTTTTTTGAATATCTCAGTAGATATTTATTCTTTTCAGGAAGTCTATTATCGCATTTTTTAAATTTCCGACCGCCTCACCCACATAAGCGCACGGTTGAAGTGAAACTTCTTTTGTCTTGATTAACCATGCGAATTAAATAAACAAATTAATAAATATATATTTAATTTGATTTTTTTTTTTCGCTTTTATTATAAGTATCAACCATTTTAAAGTAGGTAAATTTTAGGTTAATAAAGGACAATAAAAAATATTAAACCTAAAATAATAATTGTGATTAATGAAAAATATGTGAAATAAAATTAATAAATATAAATAATAATTGAATTAATAATAATTAAATAAAGAAATAAAAATTACCACATTTTCTGTAGAATTTATATTTTCGGTCTTTTACTAAATTTTGATTTGTACAGTAGTATCCGAAAAGGGCTCTAAAAAAATATCAAAAGTTCAAAACGCGCAATTTTTAAGATAGTGCATGTAATTTAAAAAAATTTCAATTAACAAACTTTTCATTTGGATTTCTAAAGAGATGCCATTCTAAATTTTGCAAAAATATTCAATTTAAACCAAAGGTTTTTAAATTATCTTACTGGGCCAACAGAGAAAATGAATAGCATAGAATACGAGAACATTTTTTTGGGTTTATTTACTTAAATCTGCATTAAAAAATTAAAAACTGAGATGCAAATAAAAAAATGGACCTATTTTACAAAATGAAATCTTACAAATTAATTACTTAAAACTATATCAAATGTTATTTTGGGCATATATATATATATATATATATATATATATATATATATATATATTCACATATAAATAAATAAAAGAACCTCCTTTGCGCATCTGTTTCAATGTTATTTCACACTTTTTTGATGCACCACACCTTAAGTCTAAACACTTTTCATCTCCCCAGACTTCAACAACATAATATTATATTATACTGCTCCACTCTATTTGGAACAGCTGATGGTCGTCTTTTGTTTTTTATTCACAGGTTGTTTTAAAACCAAATGCGACTTCATATATTTATTTACTAATTTAGTTACTTCATACAGGTAAATATAATTAATTTTATAATATCAATAATTTGAATGTGTGTAATTTTATACATCACATAATATAAATTATAACGTAATAATTTTATTAAAAATAGGTAATGATTTAGACGGTAATAATTAAAATTTTACTAATATGATTATTTTGAATAAGATGTTCACGATTTTCTTTAATATGTCGTCCAAACCTGACCTAATACCTCACGTGTACTTTCAAGTTTACATGTGTAAATTGAGTTAAATTAAT
This sequence comes from Aradus depressus, assembly GCA_963662175.1. NCBI lineage: Eukaryota > Metazoa > Arthropoda > Insecta > Hemiptera > Aradidae > Aradus > Aradus depressus. The sequence continues at coordinate 3,806,107 of OY759226.1, read as the reverse complement.
TTTGAATAGAAAATTTTTAATCAATAATTAAAATTTAATCAATATTTTAATAATTTTGGGAGCCATGGTGGCCGTGCGGGCTAGAGCGTAGGGCTTTGGTCGCATGGTCTCACCATGGTTTGCGGGTTCGAATCCCGTCCGGGAGTGAGTTTTATTTCGTAGATAGAACTTACTCCCGGGGCCATGGATGTCGTAAATAATTAGGTAAAATACCATTAATAAGAGTCATGGCTAATATGCATCGTACATAAGGCCAAAAAAAAAAAAAAAAAAAAAAAAAAAAAAAAAAAAAAAAAAAAAAAAAAAAAAAATTTTAAATATAAATGGAACTTAATTATTAAAAGTTATCTTTATGTTGACTTTCTTGTTGCTGTATTTGCTTTTGTCTTGCACCCATGCGCCGTTTATTCCCTTCTCCATGGCGTTTCATGTTTGATTTTTTATGTCGAGGTAATTCCGTTTCACTAGTCTCTCGAAAGAAGTTTCACTTCAATAAATAAATTTCCTGTCAGTTAGAAGGTGTGTCTGTAAACACGCCTTGGGTCTCATATGTAGGAGCGCCTCGGGCATCATTGCGCCCAGTGCTTTCAAGTAATTGGAAAATGAGTTTCGAATTGCTTAACCTAAAGTTTACTTTAATCAAGAATAACACCAAATAAGCAAATCAAATGGAATTGTTCATTTTTGTAAAACAAGAACCACCCGGAGGTTTAAAACAGAGAATAGGGGATGTTTGTGGAGAATTGGAACGAGGTGGAAATACGGGGGCGGGTTGTGTTGTCGGGAGAGGGCAAAAAGAGCTTGGTGGTTTTTGTCCTCTATTTTATGGGCGAATGGGATGGGGGCGCTCATAGGCCGGAGCCCATCAAGTGGGGTCGCAATTAAATAAAACACAGCTTCCCATTGGAGCACCCTTTATCCCGCACAGCAGACCAGTGTATCATCTCAACCACACTTAAATGGATTACCTTCGGCATAAACTTTTGTTTGTTTTATTTATATACAAACAGTTGTTAAGACCGCGATTTCCTCTATACAGTGAAACCTAGAATTATATAACTCTATCTAGATCTAGAAGCGATGGACGCTTTTCCGGATAATCGAAAGTACAGAAAAATTCCTCACTTTTCAGCCCAATACGAATCATTTTTATTTCTTTAATAAAACATTTGCTTTTCATTTAATTCTCCTATTTATTTTGCAAAAACTCACAAAAATCACATTATTTTTAATAAGATATGATCTTGAATGATCACTTCACTTTTTTTTTTGTTAGTTTTACAATTATAAATATATTTTATTTATAGGTTTAGGTTTTAGGTTTTATGACTCATGCCCGGGCTTTAACTACGAGGTCATATCGCCTACTACCAGAGGGCTCTTTCGTCACTCTGGTGGACATGAGCCCGACTTTACTGTGGGAGTCCTAAATTTTGCCTACCCTAAATTTTTATTCATCTAGGGTAGGGGTCTTTAACGAGTACCTGACATCGTACAGGCTCGGGCCCATCGCTTAACGTCCCATCCGAAGGACGGCGTGCTTAAGTTTATTTTACCTCCCAGATAAAATAAACTAAGGGCCTCGGTCGGGCTACGAACCCACAACCTTGAGCTCAGAAGTCAAGCACGCATACCACTGAGCTACCGGCGCCCTCGATATTTTATTTATATAATTAGATTTAATTCATTGTATAACTGTTTGAGTTTAAGAAACTATACATATATACATATATATATATATTTTTTAGTATAGGTATTTATTATATATATATAATTTTGAATAGAATTAGTTTCAATTATATTTATTTATAATAAAAATAGTGTTCGTTTATTTAGTTATTTAGATATTTTCTGTGAATTATCAAGTATTTGTTTGTTTTTAAGAAAGATGTCCGACCAAGAATGGTGACGCTATCTTCCAATTTGTTAAAGTTCGTGGACCAAGATGAAGGTTTTTTAGTTGTATTGTTTTGTGTTGTGGTACGGTACTATTAAAAGTTAAGCTAAGTTTTATAAAATTACAATTTTTTTAAAATTTTTTTATTAATATTATTTGCGCCTGAATAGATTTAGTTAGTTATTATGACTCATGCCCGGGCTTTAACTACGAGGTCATATCGTCTACTACCAGAGCGCTCTTTCGTCACTCTGGTGGACATGAGCCCGACTCTACTGTGGGAGTCCTAAATTTTCCTACCCTAAATTCTTAGCCACCTAGGACAGGGGTCTTTAACGAGTACCTGACATCGCACAGGCTCGGGACCATCGCTTAACGTCCCATCCGAAGGACGTGCTTAAGTTTATTTTACCTCCCAGGTATAATAAACTAAAGGCCTCGGTCGAGTTTCGAACCCACGACCTTGAGATCAGAAGGCAAGCACGCATACCACTGAGCTACCGGCGCCCTCTGCCTGAATAGATTTAGTAAATATGGCGTTCGTTGCAATGTGGATATAACAGGTGTTTCTTATACCAACCACCTTTTTACAGACCTCTCTCCCTCTCCTCCTCCTCCTCTCAAATACATCTCCGACTGGCATTCCTGGGTATATGAAAGAAATGCGTTTTTTTTTTTTTTTTTTTTTTTTATCAAAGTGGAGTTGTAATGAATGTAATGACGCGAAATTTCATATGTACATTCAAAACCCTATAAGGAAAGCACCTAATAGTTTTCAGTGAAATCAGCCAAAGGGGAAGGAACTCGACTCAAAAATCTTAATTTACTGTCCATGTTATGATTATATCGAACCCCTTTATAACTCAACTGATATTTAACCCGGTGGATAAGTTGCATGGGAGAGCGAAAACATAATTGATTAATTCGTGCCAGGAACATGAATTCATGTGAAAAGTCAACAACTAATTTCGAATCCATTACGTAACTTCCCCTATGCTTCCTAAAGCAGGGAAAGTACCAAAAAAAACCGAGAAAAGTAGAAACTTTTTCAATTTCACGGCGGGTTTTATCGTATTGGCTAGGAGGTAGGAGGGTTACCGAGTGGCTTTTATCGTTTCCCAATGTTTTGTTTATGTACGAGAATTTTTTTTTTGCTCACTGCTGGGCCGCCAATCTATGGAGAAAGTTGTGTATTCGGCCTCTCAATTTATTGTTGCAAACTGCATTCAAAGCTTTTACAAAAAGTCGACGGTTGAATTACTTGCGCCAATTATTCAACTAAGTGTGACTGCAACTTACGTTTCTGTCTAGCTCTCACGTCTTTATTTTTGTTACATTACTGATAACTCCTTAGTTATTATGATTCTCTAATTTTTCATGTTTTTCTCTTTTACGTAATTTTATTATATATTGTAACGGTCTGTATTTGGGGATTAGAAAAAATAGTAAATAAAAAAAATTAAACAATAAAAAATTATTTAATAATGTGTATTCAGACAGTTTCTAATCAAAATTAAAGTGACATATTTATAATTGACGGGGTTAGAATCAAAGTGGTCTAAGTGAAATTTTTAAAACTTTGAAGAAACCGGAAATATGTTGTCTTCTGCTTTTATGGTGAAAGTTGCTGTTAGCAAACCATAAAATTGAATAAAAATGTTAATTTCAAGGTCACTATTTATATATTTAAGTTGTTCATGTCACCAAAATGGAATAGGTTATTTGCCACTAGATCTCAGCACTGGCTAGGATTTCACTTGTACAACTTTTTTCCTGAACAGAACTATCATTTTTTTCATTCTAACAACGTCAATTGTCATGAACTGAACTTTTCGGGATGAAACATTGTTTCTAAGAGTATATTTGACAATGAATTCACATCACCGCGAACCTTCGAAATAGAGTATTTGTCGAAATAAGTTGAGTTTTCGAGGTACTAAATGTATAAAATGATATTCGGGGGCGGAAAGTCTAGTAACATGCACTGACATTTGAATCGATGCATACTTCCAGGGCCTAATGTAGTTCAATTTGGTGTCTCATAGCTCATCCTGGAGTCCGGGGGCCAGGAAGTAATAGGAGCTCTTTTCATGTTCAATTTTGCCAATTCTTCTGGAAAAGTTATTTGGTTTTTTTCAAACGTGAATATCAAGCTTACTCTTCAAGTCCCTCAAATAATATTATAAGAATATGTATATTGTGATGGTTCGTTTCTCATCACATAATTTTTAATGTTAAATGGTCATTAAAAGATGAAATGGGAAGGGGCAATGAAATTGGAGATGAGAAAGAGAGGTGAAAAGAGGTTATATTGATAATATTAATAAAAAAAAAAGAAAATATAACTTGTATTTATTATTTTAAAAAATTGTTCATAATTATTTTAGGTGGAAATAAGTGTTATATAATAATTGTTATGGTAATAAGAATAAATATTACAATAAAAAAAAATTATATGTAACGGTATTGAAGTTTGGTTGGTAGAGGTCGCGAGTAACCAATCAAATTGGTGAACAAAAAAAGGAATTAGGGAAAGGAAGGATATGAAACAAGAGGAGTGTATGAAGAGACGTTGTGGAGAGTCAGAGTGGAGAGTTATAGTTTACGGAAATGTGCTAGAGTTGTATTGAGAGGAGATGTGGAGCAAGTGGACATTTGAAGGAAGTGATGTTGGCAAGAGTTATATCAACCCCCCCCCCCCCCCCCCCCCCCCCCCCCCCCCATTAATAAATTATATTTTTAATTTTCAATTTATTGTTATAACTGAGTATTTTTATTTCATTATTACCAAGTAAGTATATATATATATATCTTATATATATAAATCTCGTCACAATGTTTGTCCGGGATAAATTCCGGAACTATTTAACCAATTTTAATGAAATTTGGCTTACTGTGTGTAATTTGGTCCAACTTAAAAGATAGGATAGTTTTCATCTCGATTTCTCGGCTTCTAACAGATGGCGGTGTAATTTAATTTAACGACAACACTTCTACATCTTTTGCTATCTAGGTTGTGTAAACAACCAGTAATTGGCACCGAGTTTAGATTTCTTGACGCTACGATCTATTCCACATCATATGTGTTTATGTTTACGACATAACCTTTGTGTTTTTAATCCTTCGTATATCCGTTTTATAATTGTGCTGTGTATTATTATTTTTAATAATTCTAATGTTAATAATTCTAAAATTATTTAAAATTCTAAATGCGTAAAAACACACGCGGTCCGTTAGTGATACACGGCTACGGTTGACCGGGCTAGACATGCCACTGGATGACGGGCTGATAGTGATCCGAAGTTTCTCCAAATCTATTTTATGGGTAGTTGTGAAGAACGCGTGACAACTCGGTGCCAGTATAATTTCATCGAACAAGCAGAAGAGAGAGCAATTGTGTTATTGTTGGAAGATTTTTTGGAAAATCATAATCAACTTATTCAATTGTTTAAAAGAGTGTTGCCACAATTAAGAAATGACAACTGTCAAATCGTCATCAAAGCCGACAACGGTTGTATGTATGACAAAGACGCAATTATTTTGACATGTTATCCAACCCGGATGCCACGGACGCCTCTAACACATACTTAAATTTCATGTGTGGGGGAAACCATGAAATCTATTTGTGTTAGCAAAAGACGGGCTAACTAAAGATATTGTACACCAACTGGCACTTAAATAGGTTAAAATATTTGAAAATAACGCTTTCTACCTCCTTTATAAAATTGGATTATTATATTGTATTAATTCAGTATTTAATAAAATGTAAATCTAACAATTCTATGTTGGTTTGTGCTTAATTTTAATTCTCCGAAACTCTTTACCAATCACTTTTAAATTTTGGTGTAACGTTCCATTCTCATTCCCATAGGTTTTAAGATCGGCTAAGACGTTTTTATCATTATTAGTTAATTTTAATTTGACTGTATAAAAAGTTTGAAGTTAACTGTTTTAGCTGTAATTCAAAGTTAAAAGAGCCACAGCAACGCGTGGCCGGGACAGCTAGTATAATATATATAGGTCATTTATTCTACATTATTTAGGCCATCTTAAACAAAAAAAATTGATTCATTGTAGGTACAAAGATTTCGTAGTTCTAATGAACATTCCTAATAATATTATGTTCGTTTCCAATGATATTAAATACGGAAAAATAACAAGTTTTTTTTTTTTTAGTAAAAGCTTTTCAAAATATCTATACTTAAGTTTTTCCAATTTGTAATATATTTTCTAAATACACTTTCACAGGTAGGTACATTCGAACATTTGGAATGGTTTCTAATGAAAATTGAAGTGACATATTTAATTATAATTGTATTCATATGAACTTTTCGGTATTTTGCAACGAGTCTCAATTCAAAAACTCTTTTGCATAACTTCATGTTATTTCTAATAGTTGAGGAAATCCTTGCCTCCAAAGTCAATTGACAACTTTGGCATTCATTTTACCCGCTGTTATAAGGGAATTTGAGCGCCCTTCTCTCGTCTCCCTGTTACTTCTAATGATTTCGCGGAAAATCAATATGTGCTTTCTTTCTTTATGAGGTTTTGAAATTGAATATAAAATTTCATGTTGAAATATTCATTATATCGGCAGTTATTGATATTTTTGTATTATTTGTATTAGACCGATTTGGCTGAAAATCAATAGGTCTCGTCCTTATGAGGGGGGGGGGGGGGGGGGGGGGGGGGGAGATCGGAAAACGTGAAATTCCCAGTACATAACTGTACTTTGATCAGGTGGGGAAGTAAAACGCCAAGAACTGAGCTCAAATTGTGTCATGAATATTTAACTTTACCCTATGGGAAAGTGAATATTAAAGACATTACTTTTCTAAAGGTTGTAGCCGTAGTAGTAGACATTGGTATTAATTCTAGAATAAGTGAGAGAACAATGCGGTTCATTTGTTGGGCTTCGTACTTGTATGGCTCCCTTCATTTCGTGTATTCACAAGAACTGAATTCATATACTTGCGAGGGCGCCGGTAGCTCAGTGGTATGCGTGCTTGCTTACTCAGCTCAAGATTGCCGGTTCGAAACCCAGCCGAAGGCCATTTGTATAATTTATCTGAGAAGTTTAAATAACCTTGAGCATACCATCCTTCGGATGGTACCGAGCCTGTACGATGTCAGGTACTCGTTAAAGACCTAGGTGAATAAAAATTTACGATAGGTAAAATTTAGTACTCATATAGTAGAGTCGGGCTCATGTCCGCCAGAGTGACGAAAGAGCGCTCAGGTAGTAGACAATATGACCTCGTAGTTCAAGCCCGGGCATGAGTCATAAAACCTAACCTATATATATATATATAGGTTAGGTTTTATATATATATATATATATATATATATATATATATATATATATATATATTTGTATTTTGGTG